>BSBK01001307.1:1900000-2500000 GCA_027943335.1 Chamaecyparis obtusa | reverse complement strand
ACTTTCTTGAATTTGCTTATTTTCACCATATTATCAAAATTTACATGACATAACCTTTTGTGCCATAACCAACTTTCTACAATTTGAGCAATAAAACATGAGCATTCACCAAGATCAAGATAAAACAAGTTACCTTTGGTTTGTTTGCCTGAACCAATCAATTTTCCTTTGTCATTCAGTAGTCTTGCTTTGCCATTCATGAATTCAACCTTGAGTCCACTATTGATTAGTTGTGCTACACTTAGAAGATTATGTTTTATTCCTTCAACCCAATATGTATTATCACATATAAGTTCTTTGTTTAATGAAATTCATCCTCTTCCTTTTATACAACAAGGTTCATTGTTTCCAAACCTTACACTACCACCATCATAGTCTTCAAAATGTTCAAACTTAGTTTTGTCACCAGTCATATGATGTGAGCATCCATTGTCTATAATCCATGTATCATTTTTTCTTATATGAGAGATAAGTGCCATCTCATCTTCATCATCATCAAATTCATCTTTTACAGCAATGAAGACAATTTCTTCTTCACTATCATCAGAATCCTTAGCCAAAAAACATGTTTTCTTACCTTTATCCTTGAATGACTTGAAATTCTTCTTGCCATTGTACGTGTGACCTTTCTTCTCATCTTTGCTTTGTTTGTTTGGGCACCTAGCTACAATATGACCAATTTCTTCATATGAAAAATAGATTAAGGGAGTTTTACCTTTGTATTTACCTCTGCCTCTAGTATATTTCTTTGCAAGTAATGCTTCAATAACTTCAAGATCACTATCTGAACTTTCCTCTGATTCTTCTTCACTTTCTAACTGGATTTTCTTGCCCTTCTTAAGTGAGAGTTTGGCCTCAAATGCTGATTCAATATTTTTAGAAGTTGAAACATAGTTATCATAGTTGTCCAATTCAAAAGTTGTCAATCTTCCAACTAAGGCATGCAAAGTTATATTGTGATTTTGTTCACATCTTCTTTCTTGAATAGCAGATACTCTTATTGCATAGATAGGAAGCAATGTTCTAAGAACCTTACTTATAACAATTTCATCATCAATTTTTCCTCCAGAAGCTCTGATTGCACTAACACTCACCTTGATCCTTTCAACATATTTTGCAATGTTTTCATCTTCTTTCATCTTCATCTGATCAAATTTTCCTCTTAGACTTTTTGCTTTGGCTCTTTTCACATTATCAGCACCACCATAAAAATTTTTTAGCTTGTTCCACATTTCATAGGTAGTTGTGTAGTCTTTGATCTCATCAAATTCTTCATAGCTAAGGGTTGATGCAATATCTATCATCATGGTGTTATGGTTATTTTTCTCTGCAATGTCTTCAATAGTTAATGTGACAGTAGGAACAATATATTCTTGATCAATATATTTGCATCCTGAATCACCAATGGAAGCCAGATGAAGTCTCATGAGACCTTGCCATGCTGAAAAGTTATCTTTGTTAAGCCTTGGAATTTCTCTCTTGTAAGACATCCTGATCTTTAGCTTAGGTCCTTAAAACCCTTCCTGCAAGCACCAAAAGCTCTGATACCAATTGTTGGAAATATAGATGTAGAAACTAAGAGGGGGGGTGAATCAGTTTACCATAAAATATTACCACTGATCCCTTAGATGTCCTATTAAATTATTTACTGCTGACATACAAAGAAATGTTGAAACTTGGTAATTGCAGAGAGTGTTAATTATAACTGTTCTTAAGCATTCATCAGTGATTAACATGCATGAATAAAGAAAATACCTTGAACACAAGAGATGCTAGATTTAATGTGGAAACCTAATATGGGAAAAACCACCAATGTAACTAGTTACTGATTTTCACTCTTCTGAAGTGATGCCCTGTTAGGAGCCAACCCGGTAAAAGGTTACAAAACACACTGTTAGGTGTGACCTTGTTAGAGGATTTAATCACCCTGCTAGGAGTTGCCTTGTAAGAGGTCTTGAAACAATTCAATAGAACTGTCACCTTGTTAGAGGATTTACAAAATGGCTGTTAAACCAACTTGGTTAGGAGATTTTGAAATCACTGCTACAATGGTAAGAAAGTAACAATGAAGTGACCTGAATAGTGATGCAACTAAATTGTTGATTACAAATCTCTGTTCTGCTTCACTAGATCCTTCCTGATCAAATATATCTCTGTTGCTCTTCAAGGATATCTAACCATCCTTCAAAATTCGATCATACTATTCTTCTCTTTCACTTTTTTCTTCCTCATAATTCACAACTTAACCTTCTATATATATACCATTAGGATTTTCAAGTCGGCACTAATAATTATTACAAAACATTACTAATCATTACAATAGTCGGTTGGAATAAACCAACTTTATTTCTCACATTGACAAAATCCTTTACTGGGCCGACCTTGCTTGGTAAACATTAATCCGAAAAAGATTTCCTTTGGAGACTGAGAGAACTCGGTAAGTACTGTGAATTCTTCAACATCCTTTGGAGACCAAGTGAACTTGGTAGACACTAACTTTCCTTCGATAACTGAGGAAGCTCGGTTAACACTATTTTCTACCATACTTTTCTTTTGACACATGAGAGTTCTCGGTAGACACTGGGAACTACTTTGCTAACCGACTGAGCTGAAAATTGATATGACATTTGTGTGACATCAAAGACAACACATAATCATTCCAACAATCTCCTTCAGATAATTGTATCCAACAGTCTCTACCTCAATACCATCATTCTTGAGGGAAACACAATCATCCTTCACATTCACCCCACAAGCTTCTACACCCATGCCATCATTTCTAAGGGAAATGCAATCATTTTCCTCCTTATCCTAGCAAGCTTCCACATTAGCACCACACTTCACATGGGGAACATAAGCATCTTCATCCACACCCCAACAAACATTTACCCAAGCACAAGCCCAAAAAACTACATTCACAATAGGTACACCTTCTATGGGACTTCCAAATCCACCATTCACATCCCAAACTCCCATCACATCTACATTTCCAACATCCTCTGCATCGCAATTCCCACCATGTACTAGTTCTCATTGGGGCCTTACTCATGAATATATGTAAGCTTTGGGAATACCAACCCACTCTCCCACATCCATGCCTACAAATCAATATTTCACCTTCTCTCAAGTAGCACAACAAAAACCATCACAACCTTTTCCAGCTTCATCCTTTCCCTCGTACACTAACTACCTATCTGCACCATCCACCGTATCTCAAGTAGTTCCACCACCTCACTAGTAGATTTCATCTCATCTCGCAAGCTACCTTTCCTAACCACCTCCTGCTTTCAACTTCCCTACATTCATTCCACCCTTAAGAAATGCAGGAATGCATCCATCCTACATCAACCAAGTGCAAATCCAAGTACAAAAAGGGCCATCTTATCAGTAGGATGCATCTTTCCATCAGTCTCATCCATCACAAAAATAGTACTTCCCATCACAGCAACAACTTCCCATCATCCCACAACAACAAGCATCATCCTACCCATCGCAACATTCCATCATCCCCCAGCAACAACAAGTAGTCCCATATCCTCCTCAACAATACACCCTTGTGCCTCAACAAAAGTCTCATCCCTAGCAATCATCACCCCAAAATCCATTCCAACCTACCTATCTTGCTAGGCAATCTCCATATCCCACTCCACAATATCCACCTCAAAATCACCCTTATTCACCAGCACCACTAGATCCTTTCCAAATGGGAGTACCCACTCCAATGCTGATCAATGCTTAGTGGGATGACATGAAGAATGCTCTTAAGGAGCTCAAAGCTGGCACATAAAATAAGACCTTAAAGTTTGAAGAGGTGTGTCCCTATCTGTTTGATTGATCAATCATAGTTGTTTCTTTCCTTAAGCACTTCGAGACACCCAAATTTGATGAATATCAAGGGAAAGGAGACCCTATAAACCACATCAAATAATTCTATATGGCATGCCAAGAAGTGGCTTAAAATGACAATTATCTTTTGTGCCTATTCCCAAAAAGCTTTGGAGGAACTGCTATTGAGTGGTTTTACAAGATACCCTATGGGACCATCACAACTTTTTTCAAGCTCTTTGAGAATTTCATTTCCCAATATGCCCACAATGTTGAAAATGAGTTATCTTTACTAGACCTATGTAACTCAAAACATAAAGGAGGCAAAAGCCTAGCAGACTACTTGCAATGATGGAAAAACCTCACAACCAGGTTATCATACCAACTGCCTAAAAAGAAGCTAACCAAAATATTCATTGATAACCTTCATCCCAAACTATCCCACTTCATGAGGATGAACTACATCCAAACTTATCAAGATATCAAAAGCAAGGGGATAGATATCGAAAGAGACCTCCTAGACAAAGGTAGAATCTGACATTACAAAGATGATTCCCATAGTAAACCCAACAATGACAAACCCCATTACTGGAATCATAACAAAAATGTTGTTACTAATGGAGCCACTAAGACCAAGCATGTCCAAATCATCCTGGGTGGTCCTACACCAACTCCTACATACCAACATCAACAAGCGCCCATCTATTCACAACCTCTATAGAAATGCCAACAACAACAACCTCAGATCCCTTAGCAACCCATGCAGAATTATCAGAAACAAGTGCATCAAGCCCATCAAGGCAATCTAACCAATGAGGCTAATGCCATCTCCACTACTCCCAATTAGAACAAACCTAGAGCCCAGACTCACCAGAAGAGAACCTTCACACAACTTGGTGAATCTCTAGATGTTATCTTTCACTGAATGGCCAAATCCAACGTAATCACCTATCCATCAACTCAACAATTTGATGATGCCACTCCCAAGCCTAACTGGTATAAAGACCATGAGTACTATGATTATCATCATGTTAAAGGACACACTACCTTAAGGTGTATGAAACTCAATTATTACATCCAAGATCTCATCGACAAAAGGAGATCCAAGTGGACACACCAGCCCAAGCTTCACCTAATGCCAACTTGCAGATCTACCAAAACATGTTCCCACAATATAATCCTGGGAAGAACCAAATCAATCCCAATCCTCCTCCCTAGAATCAAGGCAAAGGAAAGAAAGGAGACCATGCTGACCACAAAGATTATACTATAGTCCATATCAACTATGACAAGCTTGTTGGATGTATAACCCAAGTCAATCCTACAATCAATGTCATCCACGTCAAAGGAGCAGATAGTTAGTGTGTTATTACCACCCGCAGAGGCTAGATAACTATCGCCAGTGCACATCCAAGGCTAGCACACAATGTAAAATACAACCTTATAGAACATCTTCAGAATACACCTGTCCAAATCTCCATCCTCGACCTTCTCTACACTTCACCCCTCCATCAAGAGATTCTCAATAGTGCCCTCTATGAAGGACATGTCCCCATAGACATTAACACCATCCAGTTCAAGAACCTTGTGGGATATCTATCTATATCTTGTGCTCTATGCTTCAAACCATCTGACATACCAGCCATTTTACCTAACCATAATCTCCCTCTCCACATCACCATTATGGTCAAATATTTTTCTATTAAAAGGGTCATGATAGATAATGGCTCAACCTTAAACCTATGCACTTTGAAATTCATTCAGTAAACCAGGTTTACAAAGGCTAACATATCACATGAAGTCATCATGATCAAGGCATATGACAACTTGGAGCATACCTTTGAAGGTACCATTCTTTTTTCTATCAAGCTAGGCCCAATGACTCAAGACACCATCTTCCATGTTGGTTATCGTGACCTATTGTTCAACATCCTCCACAGCTAACCATGGATCCATTCCATCAAGGTTGTACCATCCACTTACCATCAATGCATCAAATTTACGCATCAAATCACTAAGGTCACCATCCATGCAGACCCCCAAGCCTTCACATACTGCCATGTGATGGAAGCATCATTCCCTCATTCCACCCATTGTCCTAGAACTGACATTGGCACTTCTATCGCCAGCTCTTCCCCATCCCATAGAGATCCAGAGACAATGCTAGCATCTACCCTTTCCTCCATCAAAATAAATAGCCAGGGCTATGGTGAATACACCCTGAATGATGCATTTGTAGTAGGATCCCTCCCACTTAATCCCCACAAGGGCTCCCGAGTCACCAAAGAAAACCCATTGAACAAAATCATGAAATCAAGAAAATGGGACCTATGAATTTTGTTTCCCATGGAAACATAAATAGTCAAGATATGGACCTTAACATCAATAGGTGGTTGTACAAAGATCCCCCTCCACTTGACACTCAACTTCTTGGCTACTTCAAAGACAAATATCCACAATCACACAAGTATGCCACTGAACAATGGAAATATCAAGGCGGTGGTCTAGGACCACAAGAGGGCAGAAGAAAAGACCCCATCATAGCATCAAAGAATCCAAAACATCAAGGTCTTGGCTTTAACACCCCTCACCTACATATACAAGAGCCCAATACTGCAACTGGGGGCACCAACATGACCAACGTTCCCTTCTTGAATAGCCGAGATGACCTCATAGAGATCAAAGACATCCTTGAAGAGGAAGAAAAGAAATCATATGATGACATATTCAATAATGATACCCTCTTGGGCACTTTTTTCCTCCACCAACTCGCCATTAACATCATAAAAATTCCCCTCATCCACCCCTAACTCATAGATTAGGAACAACCAAGCATCACACACATCGATGAGTTCCAAAGCACACAAGCACTCCTAAGGTTCATGGGAGCATCAGACCAATAAGCACATCAAGATCCAAAAGCCACTCATGTTTGCAAGCTTGACCCTAAAGGATATTTTAGGGAGGAGGAAAGCTCTAGTTGTAAAATTGAAATAGAAGAAGAAAAGAATGACTCCTAATGTGAAAACCCTTATGGGGTGCATTCTGACTCCAAAAAAGATAAAATAAAGGGTGTAACTTCTAGTGAAAACCTCTCTAAGGTGTTAGAAGATGGAGACTTGCCTCTTCCTCCTATCAAGGATTATAGACCCAAGAAGTCACCTATCATCATTGTAGAAACCAAACTAGTCAACTGAGGCACAGAAGAATGTCTGAGAATCACCTACATTGCAGCATCTTTAATAGAGGGTGAAGAAATGGCTTTCATTACACTACTCCAAGAAGCCACTAGAAACTTTGCATATTCATACACACACATGCCAGGGCTTGAGCTAGATCTAGTAGTACACAATCTTGCAGTGGATCCAAATGCCAAGCTAGTCAAGAAGAAGATAAGAAAAATGCATTTAAAAGTGGCCTTTCTAGTAAAAGTAGAGCTCAAGAAAATTCTCCAAGCCAAGATCATCAAAGCTATAGACTATTCAGAATGGATCTCCAACATAGTGCATGTCACCAAACTTTAGGTGAGATCTAGATCTGTACTGACTTTAGAGACTTAAACAAAGTGTGTCCAAAAGATGATTTCCTGATACCCAACATAGACATGATAGTAGATCTTACAACAGGCCATGAGATGTTGTCCCTCATGGATGGCTTCTCAGGATACAATCAGATCTAAATAGCAAAAGAAGATCAACACAAAACCACATTCACCATACCATGGGGTACCTTCTACTACAACATGATTCTATTTGGGCTCAAGAACATTAGAGCTACATATTAGAGAGAGATGACAACCATATTCCATGATATGATCCATAGGATCCTAGAAGACTATGTGGATGATATTCTTGCAAAATCTCAAACATGAGGTGAACACCCAAACATTCTTGAGAGTGTGTTCGATCATCTCCATGATTATGGCTTAAAGCTAAATCCAAAGAAGTGTGTCTTTGGTGTAACATATGGAAAGCTTCTAGGTTTCATCATATCACAGCGTGGCATAGAGATTCACCCCAAAAAGGTCAAAGCCATTACAAAAATGCCTCCACCTAGAACACTCAAAAAACTCAAAAGTTTACAAGGAAAGCTTCAATCAGTGTGATGATTTATATCAAAGCTTTCAGATAAGTGTCAACCATTCACACATCTACTCTGTAAGGATACAAGCTTCAAATGGGATCATGTCTATCAAAGAAGCTTTGACAAGCTCAAAGAATATCTTGCAAACTCTCCCATCCTTGTACCACCAATTTCAAGATGCCCTCTTATACTCTACATCTCATAAACCAATATAGAATTAGGGGAACTCTTAGCACAACATGATGATGACAATAAAGAGCAAGCCATTTATTATATCAGTCAAACTCTAGTTGGCTATGAGCTCAATTATTTACCAATGGAGAAAGCATGCCTTACAATGGTCTTCGCCGCTCAAAAGATTATACATTACATGCTCAGCCACATAATCAAGATCATCTCAAAAGTAGACCCACTCAAGTATCTATTATCAAGAACAACTCTCACAGGTCGTATGGAAAAATGTGTCATGCTACTTAGCAAGTTTGACATTTAGTACATAGATCAAAAAGCCATCAAAGGGAAAGTAATTTCTAATCAACTAGAAGAAGCACCTCTGGTGGATGCATATCCCCTAATCATGGAATTCCCTAATGAACACCTATATATGATTAAAGAATAGCCCATATGGAAGCTATACTTTGATGGCTCCTACACATCACATGGATCAGGGGTAGGAATCCTATTCGTCACACCTCAAGGTGACTATATTCCAAAGTCATTCAAATTGGGATTCCTATGTACTAATAACATTATAGAATATGAGGCACTCATCTCAAGCCTCAAAATAACTATCTAGTGGAATATCACAAAACTGCAAGTGTTCATAGACTCACAACTGATTATCAAGAAGGTCCTAGATGAATTTCAAACAAAGGATGACAAGCTTCTACCTTACAAAAAATTGGTGGACAAATTAAAAGAGCATTTCCTAAATCTATAGTTCACACAGATACCAAGACTTCATAACAAAGTAGTTGACACAATGGAAACCATCAGATCCTTATTAGAGATCCCTTGCGACTCAACACAATATGAATTCTTAGTCAAGTAGCTACACATGCCAGCTTATGAGAACAATGATACAAAAATGGTGTGTGTCTTAGTTGGTCCTCAGTCCCCATGGTACCATGACATCCACACATATCTTAAAAATGGTATCATATCTCCCCATCTCACCAAAAACCTATGCCAAAAATTAATTCACAGAGCTTCTTGCTACACTCTTTTATCCAACACCCTTTATCATCGAGGATATCATAACATCCTCTCTAGGTGTTTAGATTCAAACGAGGTTGTCCTATCTTTACAAGAGGTCCACACTGCACTTTACGGTGCACACACGAGTGGCATGGTTCTAGAAAAGAAGTTTCTTTGAGTTGGGTATTATTGGCCAACCTTGGAACATGATGCTTGTGAATTTGTCAGGAAATGTCTACCATGTCAGCAGCATGCAAATCTAATTCATGCACCAGCACAAGACTTGCAGCCCATTGCACCACCTTGGCCATTTTCATGTTGGGGCTTTGACCTCATTAGGTTAATCACTTTGCTTTCCTTAGATGGACATAATTATATCATAACCTCCATAGAGTACTTCAAAAAATTGGTTGAAGCAATTCCACTCACCCTAACTACTGGCATCCAAATATCCAAGTTCATCCTTTACCACATCGTCTTTCGCTTTGGCATACCAACTACCATCTTCATAGACCATGATACACCTTTTGGAAACCAGCATGTGGATGATCTATGTGCTAGACTCCACATCCATCATCACTTCTCCAGTCCATACCTCCCCCAAAGAAATGGCTAAGCTAAGGCAACCAATAAAACCATTCTGAAAATCCTCAAGAAGATTGTCAATGATTCTGGTCATGACTAGCACCTCCAAATAAATCCCACCCACTGGGCCTATCATAATTCTTATCACACTCCCACAGGAACCACCCCATATTCTCTTGTATATGGTGCCAAATCTTTTCTACCCATTGAGGTTGAGCTCCCATCATTATGTGTCTCCATGAAGAACTATACCACTGATGAAGACTATCGTGTGGCACATCTCACATAGTTGGATCTGCTAGATGAAAAGAGACAACAAGCATAAGATCACCTGGTTGCATACCACAATTGACTCAAAAGGAGTTATAACAAGAAGGTCCATCCTAGAAGGTTCCAGTTCATCAACATGGTCCTAAAGGAAAATCAGAATGTGCAAGCACACTGAGAGAAGAAAGGCAAGTTTGAGCCTACTTGGTTGGGCCCATACATTGTCATAGCATGCTTCGGCTCTGGAATCTATCATCTATCAACACCATAAGGTGAGTCTTTGAATGATCATATCAACATCATACATATAAAGAGGTTATATTCTTGAACTAGATGCTATATATTCAAAAAATCCATAAAAAAATTAAAAAATACAAAAAATACAAAAAAATAAAAAAGAAAAAAAGAAAAGAAAAATAATTCTCCAATGGTGAAAACTTGGCAATTCAAGCACCTTGGACAAGTATGTTGGTGAAAACTTGGCAAACAGGAACCATACATAGTGGACTGAGTCATTATCTATCAAATTCCCATCCTCCACATCCAACCAATCCTTTGCCAACCATCCCTATCCGCACCACCATTTCTGAGCATTCCTCTATTTAATCCTCAAGAAAATCCACAATCCATCCTGTACATATCTTATACCATATCCTATATAGAGAGATCTTCCTGTCCCAAATCCTAAGCTTTTGTACATATCTTTTGTAAGTCTTCCCATCTTTTGTACATATCATTCTATCTTGTTGTACATATCCTTGTCAGTCCTACAATAGTATTTGATCTGATATCTTGTCCCACTCAGCCTTGTACTTCAGCAACATCAATTGTCGACTATTCTTGATCACAATGATTATCCTTGAACTTCATCATTTTCTAGTGAACAACAACACTCATTCTAACATCAATTAGTGGATCCTTGAGGATGTATCCTTCCTCTTGTTAGACCTAATCTTCCACCAATCATACTAGGTCCATTTTGATGTATCCTTCCACAGGTTTAGACCAATCTTCCCACCATCAATCAAATCAATCTCTCTCCTTGGAAAAGGATTTCTTTTGGAGTTATCATTTTGGTCTTGTATTTTTTCCTTTGGATCTTGTTAATCTTTTATAGCTTCTCATTATTCTCTCCTCAAAGTCACCACAATACTTTATATCATGGTGCGCAGTGAATGAGAATAATTTGGGGCAAGGTCTTTTGATCTCTTGCTTCTTCTTGTGAGTCAGTCAGACATGACCCTTGCACGGTTCACATAGGTTACATGGTGTAGTTGGGAAATTTATTTTGTTTGTGGTTTCTCCAGCATCATTTCTAGCATGCTTCCTCTTGGGTTCATGGGTGATGCTACGAAAACCCTGCGTGTCTTTTTCGCATCAGTCTTATGTAATGCTGGTGACAAGGCCTTGTGATCTTAGTAAACTTGGAAAGTCTCTAATGTTTCTATATTAAACTAGGTTTTTCTTTCCACATTTGCACTTCGAGCTTCCAAAATCCCCCATCCTTGCATCATCTAGATTAATATTGCATCCTCCATCTTTCATATAGCTTCATCCTGCATTCTGCATTCATCTCATCTTTCATTCCTCTATCTTTGCTCTTAGAAGTATGGTTATTTATCCTCCCCTCTTCCTTCCTTCCTTCCCCTTCCTTTCTATTTCCTTTCAAGAAAATTCCACAAAGTTTCCTCTTTGCATTATTTTATTGAGGGGGCACAACCCCTTATCCTCTAAATTATAGCCTGGCCATCTTATTTTCTTATCTTTGATGCCACGCCACTTGCAGCATCGCATCAAAGAGGGGAAAAATGTAGACACCTAAAAATCCTTTAGAAAATAAAAGTTTTTTTTATTTTCCAAAAACCCTTGATGACATCATCATTTATTAATTAATTAGTTAATTAATTTTTATTTCATTAAATCCTCCTAATTTAATTAAACATCTTTAATTAAAGAATCTCTTCCCAAAATCATTTAAATCAAGTTTGAGTGAATTTCCTCTATTTATTAATTATTAATTGATAAACTGACCAAAAACCCTTTAAATAAATAAAATATTTATTTAAATCCTAAAGCCTTATAAATCTACTATAAATCCCTAACCTCTTCTAGAATTTCCTAATCTTACTCTAACCCTAATTAAAAAGTGATTCCTACATTTCTTAGCCTAAACCCTTCAAACTTTGACTTTGGGTCAAAACCCCTCATAAATGAGCCTTACACACTCATAAATGCTTCTTACATCCTCATTAATAACTTTTACAAGTCATTAATGAAGCCCATGTCTCCTCTTCCACTCTTCTCCCCTTTTACACTTCCCTAGTGTTGCTCACACATGTGTGAGAAACCTTGACCAAGGTTAAACCTTACCATACCTCTAACCTTACCCCTAACTCTACCCCAAACCTTACCTTTGACCCTAACTCTCCTTCCTAACCCAAGCCCTTCCTCAAATCCTATAAATACCCTCCTCTTCCAAGAGAAAAATACTAATTCACATCTTTTACATTGAGTTGTCATATAATGCTAGATTAATTCTAAATCATCTTAAGCTTTAGCATATTTGTTAGTTTAGCTTATTTCCAAGTTTTCTTAAAATCACATCATAGCTTAGATAACTTGGATTAATCTTATTTTCTTGTTTTGTATTGCATTAATCCTTCCTAAAATGCATTAGGGACAAGCTCAAAGTGCTTAGAGAGCACACCCACATCCGTCATAATCAGAGAAAATCAAACAATGCTTGAATGCATTTATTTTGGCTCAATCTGAGGTGGCTTGGTTTTTTATGTTTATTCTTTTAAACTAATATAAATGTTTAGATTAGTCTAACATTTTATTTTTTATGCCTTTCAAAACAAATACAGATAAACCGTAGCTCACACTAATAATGCAATATGAGAACAGAGATGTTTCGGCTATGAGTGGTCAAAGGTGTCTCCAGGGTGGATTTCAGGCTCCCAAACTGGGATTGGTGGTGGATTTGTGGCATGTTCGGCTGTGGTGTCCTTGGGTGTGTGCTCTGGTTATTTTGCATCTACTGCTTAGGGTTTCGTATGGTCTCCTCCATCAGACAAAGCCAAGGGAACCGGATGGGATGTGCTTCCTGGTTTTGTGTCTACTGTCGTTGTTGTCGCAGGTTCTAGTTCAAGATGGGAGTCCACTTCTCTGCCTCATATGGACTTCAAGTGGGGTTACTCTTTGCAAGATGGTAAGGCCTCAGCTTCTGGTGATGGCGCTGCATGCAAAAAAATGGAGTGAAAATTTGACGATTTTAGTTTTTGAAATTTTTGCTATACCCCGTGGAATTTATAAATGTTTTGAAAATTTGGAGGAAGTTGTGTCTCCATATTGTCTTCTGGGTATGAATGTTGGAAATATTGAAATCCTATAAAAATTAGATTAAAGTCAAAATTTGGAGGAAGCTTTGTCTCCATATGGTATTTAATATTTTTGACCATCGATATAAGTATTTTGTAAATATCGATGTTATAAACATTTTATATATAGCGACGATGCTAGGTTTTCTTACTGGTTCTTTCCCAGTTGAGCACTTTTTGAATCAAGTTTATTTAATAAATATATTCAGTGGCTAGCCTAGTTTTGCTATAAAAAAAACATGTTATGCAACCTAATGAAATGTAATATGACATGTAACCTAATGCAGTTAAGACTTCTAAAATGAGACTGTTAGTCCTAATATTAGATTACTCAGTGGGGGGTAAATTAGTAATCTACCAAATAATCCAAATTTTTAACCTCTTAAACTTAAACCAACATTCACAAGATTAACCTTAATTACAACAAATGAAAATCATAAACATGCAATTCCATCCACAAAGTTGATACATAAATTTATCTCATGGAAACCCAAATTGGGGGAAAACTATAATGGGAATTAGTACCCACTAAATGATGTACTCTTCTTAAGTACACCCTATGAGGAGCTTAACCTTATTAGGAGTTTACAATAGCACTGTTAGGTGCTACTGGGTTAAGGGATTTTCCTTAGGCCTTTTAGGACCTTTACCCTATTAAGAGAAGCCTTGTTAGAGTACTTTAAAAACTTGACAAAGTGTCACCTCGCTAGAGCATTTACAACAAATATTTGTTAAGCTCTACCTGGTTAAGGGATTTAATCTATTGAAACTATTAGGGAACAATAGAGATAATGGTCTATAGAATAGCACTACCTCTTCTTTATCATATCCACTAAACCACACAATATATTCTCAACACACGTAACTCTACCCTAGCTTGATCAAAACTCACACTTTATAACCACACTTTCCCAACACATGATCAATACATGAAAACTTTCAAATTCATCCATTATGTATTGAACTTTTATGTTCACCGCCTTAATCAATCACTAAATTTTAAATATATTTGAATTTAAAATATCCTCCTCAAATCCAACATGCTATAAAACAAATTTAATGTACAAAACACATTTCCAAGACTGTGTCATCCAATACAGTTATTTACATAGAATTTTGTGTCAATGGCTCAAACATGCTTTGACCAAACACATGTTTTCTCTAGAATCTTCTCCACATGCTAGCATCAAATATTGTGATTCTAGATCATCACCTCAAATCATGAAGATATGTCACTAGATCATGACTAAATCAACTGATTCCACCACAATCTCAACACCAAGCACCGATCAAAGATTTATCAACTAACACTTAAGAAAAAATATACTTTAACCTATTAACAACTTTGTCTCTACTCACTAATCACCTATCCTACACACAAATAACTCAAATTATTTGTTGTCACAACTCTAGCATCTCAAATCTATTGACCACCATATCATGTCACCACACCACAAGATACAACAAATATTTGACAAGACATTCAAATCAACTATCACCTGGCATTAACTATTCTAGTATTTTCACTGTTATACTTCAACTGATCAAAAATTTCACATAAGATCACTTCACTAGTAGTTGTCATGCATTAGAGATCCAAAGACACACCCAAGTCTCTCATAAAGATAGAAACAAATGAAATTTATTACAACCCTTCATTCATTACAACTATTCTTAGAAACATGCTAAGAACACAATTTCAATAGTTGACATCAATGACAACATAATAACTAATCAAGTCTACATCATAACATCTCCAAAAATCACTTACAATCACTACATCAAATATGCCAACAATCTCCCCATTTGGCATTGATGTAAACACTCTCTTCCTCTCTCCAACATGATACTTAATATACATACTTTCTCAAAATCAACAAAACTAGGAATAAAAATATGTTTCCACTTCTTTATTTCACCTATTATGTAATTATGCTCCCTTTGACTAAAATTTTCTCATTTGCACTTCCATTCTGCAACTCTGAACATTCTCTCCCTTTTTTTCATTGTACAATTTTCCTCTTTATCATACACACATTCTTCCCCTTTGACAACAATGTCAAAGGTACCAAACACCTAGTAGCTTCTTTACTGTACCTGACTAACCAAAACACATTACTACATATACTACTCCCCCTATGAAGTATCCCCACAACATCAATCCAAACATAAAAATATTCACTAGATACACTTGGATTAATGTAGCTACATCTTCTTTAAATTAAAATTAAATAGGGGAATGACCCCCAACCTACCTCTTAGATACTCAAATATATCCTTAGGAAATGGTTTAGTGAAAATATCATTAATCTAATCCTTAGTTGGTACATACTCCAACTTCACTTTCTTTCCTTGTACCTTTTCTCTAAGAAAATGATATTTGATAGCTATATGCTTAGTCTTAGAGTGCATCACCAGGTTCTTTGAAATGTTAAGAGAACTTGTATTTTCTAGGAATGGGAACACTAAGAGGGGGGGGGAGGGTGAATCAATGTTCACTATATTTTATCTTTTTACTTTATTCTTAAATTGAACTTGAATACTTAAATACTGAAATGAACATCAACATAAACATGAAACATGAAATCAACACATAACACCAATATGGTTATGGGGAAACCCAAATAGGTAAAAACCCTAGTGGGAATTGACATCCACTAATATTTTGTACTAGTGTTTTATGATCCTTGTTAGAAGATCCTTAACCTTGTTAGGAGTTTCTTTACAATATGTTTAGTACAGTGACCTAGTCAATGGTTGGACCCTATTAGGAGTCTTTTACAATAACCTTTTTAGGGGTGTGGACTCACTCTCCTAGATCTCACTTCTCAAGTGGTGAAGGCTACAACCTTCTGATCTCAGATACACACTATATTTGCTAGATGAACTACCACTATGACATTGCTTGTCTGATCAGTTCCTTTGATGTGCTTATGCTTTGACCTCTTGCAAATCTCTAATACATCTTATCAACTCTTCACATACTTCTCTACTTCTCTCAACTCTATTAAAACTCTTTTCCTAATTACAATGGGCGCATCTAATATTTATATGCACATACAAAACAAATAACTAGGTCGACCCTTTAACCGATTACATACAACACTTCCAATTGAATTAGCTCAAGCGTGTTTACAAAAAAACATAATTACATGTCAAAAAACTAATTACAATAGGTGCATATCCTTTACAACATAATAATATAACCGCAAACCAAAATACTAACAATCGGTTGCTTGCTCTATTCTTCTCTAGCATTCACTGTCTGTGCAACTTGAACTCTTTGTATCTTCTTCATACTAAATCTTCTGATCATGCACTCTTAGAGTTAGCATGACTATGATGTTACCAACTTAACTTCTAGGGCACATACCATAATTCTATTATATGCACATGCGCTGATGCTTTGATCTTCAGGTACTCTATACACTATCCAGTCTTCAACACTTAGCCAATTTATGACTTCTCGTCAAGTGCGCTAACTCTAAAACACTATATTAAGTCATATACACCAGTGTAGTCAACTTTCTAATAATCTCCCCCTTTGTCATTGATGGAAACAAAGGAATATGGCATAGTTACTAACTGTTCTCTTATACAAACAACTTTTGTTATACTCTATCTTATATCTCCCTTATATTCTTTACTGTACATCTTCTTTATATATCTATAACTCAATATTATATACATGCTCCCCCTTTGACATTAATGAAAAATGTGTTTCAAAATTGTATCTAAAAATACTTATAGTGAGAGAACATCCGGATATGCTATTTGTAAGTTTTGGATCTCTTTCTTCCAAAATGTAATAAGTGAATTAACAATCTAGAGATGGCCGCATAGTGCATACTGTAGCTTCTCCATCTTCTCCAAATCTATGCTAGGACCATGATCATATGTCACCATGGTGACATCTATCTCCTTGATATTCTGATTGAGTATATCTAGTGAGGGCGCAAGAGCATTTCTAAGTTGAGTCTGCCTAGCTCTTATTTTTGACATCTCCTTTTCTGCCTTCTCAATCTTGTCAATTTGTCCTTGATATGCATTGTTGCACATATTTACATCAGTGGATGGGTATTTCATTGATTTATTTAATTTCTCTATCATAGCTTCTGCCTCTTGTATCTTCTTGAAATCATCATCAATTAACTTGTCCTGATCCATATAGTCAACAATGATTTTTCTTCCTTTTGCTGCAAACTCTTTCAAAGTTTCTTGTCCAACTTTGAGTGAATTGAGGTCAAGTGAGAAGTTACTAAATAGTTCATTTAGCCTTTGTAATGCCCCACCAGGGAACCTAGGAGAACTTAACCTAAACATGCAACTAAGTTTGTAGAGCATTTTTTTTTTTAAAGTTAACAATCAACAACATCAAAGTTTCACAATGTAGAAGCAAAGCATAGGAATGAACAACTAACATGGGTTACAAATCTCAAGGGTTCCTTGATGTAGATTACAAAAAAGTTAATTAATTAATTTTAGATAAGATATAATTATGAATCCCAAGATTACATCTAAAAGATAAATACAACATCATAACCATGATAACATAATACAATTGGCACCATAAGGTAACCATAATAATTGGCATCCACTGCACATGTCACAGGGTATGTAAGATAATAATTGAAAAGAAGCACAAGATGACATCTCTGAAAAACTGATACAATGATACAAGATCACAAGAAGAATGAAGAACAAGAACACATCTTCAACAATGAAGATCAAGAAAGAAAAACTACCACAAGGATCATCCAGCCTCAGTGCACAAACGTCAGAATCTCAAATGGTAAAAGAATCACTACCACCCAGCCTCGTGAACCTAAATGGTCCACTCCCACCATGTTGAGGAGATAACATCAGATCCCACTTGGATAACAAACAACAACAACAACCAAGGAAGAGGTCCTGAAAGCTTCTAACTCAAAGGTACAAAAAGTACAATAAGATATAAAATACTCTACCAAAGGCAACCAATACACATAGGAAACCTAAGATGCATATAGGAAGTGTCATCACACAAGCCAACTCTAAGGTTATCCTGGCAATCTCTTCAGACCTTGGTGCCCTAGTGGCTCTATGTGGTTTTAGTAACCTCTCGTGTAGACAAGGTACTACCTATGCCATATCCAGTCCACAAAGGCGGCAAGCATCTTCTCACTCCCATCCTAATCAAACTAAATCAGGAATTCAAGCATGGGTGAGGCACATAATATCTTATTAGGTTCATTTTAAATTCCCAATGTTTATTAATTATCACTTATTAGCTACTTGTAAGAGGATCTCCTGGTAGCCACTTCCAGGCTTTGACACCAATTACAAGCCACTTCCTGTTATACACTTAGATGACCTACCCTAGGGTTTCACAAGATCAATATAACCCTTAGTTAACACAACTCATGAATCACAACATCAAGATCCAAGTGCGACAGAAACATGCAAAACCAGAATCATTCTAGAACGAGTTCACCGACACAATAGATTATGCAAGGCAAAAAAACATGGTAAAAAGATAACCCAAACCCGCCTCTGGACTATACCCCAAAAGACAACTACAACCCCTAAAAAATCAATCCAAAACAAATTGCCTAAAAGTATCTATAATCTCAGCGATAAACCAAGTTTACCAAAGATTGCACATGTAAATACTTACTACACATTAAAAAACAACTAGTTGAATCAACAATACAATCTCTATTAAAAAATTTCCTATATGATATACATTTAATTATATCATACAGAAGAATTAAAATTATCATAGAATATCATCTAAGTATATAAATATACAAAAACAAAATACTTCTATAATTTATAAACAATACTATGATTCATTGATATTAAAACCCTATTCCAAATAATACCCTAAAAACAAATTATTTAACATAAATTTTAAAAAAAAAACATGACTTACATGTTCATCTTAACCAAGGATTAACTCAAAATATAAATAAATGAATTTTATCAAATTAAGAGTACTAAATTAATAAATTAATTCATTTAATAGTAAAAACAAAACTAATAATTACAACTATCAAATTAAACTATTTTTAATAAATAAAAATAATTAACAAAGAATAAAATTTATAATTAAAAAAAAAAAACATTTTAAAACTAATAACAAATTTTTTTAAGAAAAAGTCAACACTGTGAGTGGGGAACACACGCGCCCCCACACCCCAGCCTCGGCACATGAGCCCCTTCCTCTATAGGGTATGACGTGTCTCAGTAACCTACGGTACTGGCACATAGTAGTCCTTTAGGGGACTATCATGCGTTAGTACCCCAGAGGTACTATGCACGGTAGCCATCTATGGGGTGCGTGACAAGTAAGGGGAGGGAGTATTTAGACCCCCCAATATTATTATTATTATTATTTTTAATAATAAACTTTTAAAACTTTTCCAAAAACCCTTTTGATATATATTTTATCAACTATTTCATATTTGATAAATATATATTATTTAAAAAAAACCATTTCAAATCTATAGCAATTCTATTTTTTTTTATACAAAATGGTATATATATATATATATATATATATATATATGTATATATCTATATATGTATGTATATATATATGTATGTATATATATATATATATATATATATATATATATATATATATATATATATATATATATATATGTATGTATATGTATATATCTATATATGTATATCTATATATATATATACATATATATATATATATATATAGATATACATATATAGATATATACATATACATATATATATATATATAGATATATATATATATATATATATATATATATATATATATATATACATATATACATATATATATATATACATATATATATATATACATATATATATGTATATATATATATATATATATATATGTATATGTATATATCTATATATGTATATATATATCTATATATATATATATGTGTGTGTGTGTGTGTGTGTGTGTGTGTGTGTGTATATATATATATATATATATATATATATATATATATAGAGAGAGAGAGAGAGACACACACACACACACAACATAAACATAAACATATATTCCACAAATACAAAGATTTCTCTTAACATAAACATTAACTTTACTAATCCTCCACAAGGATCAAAACCCTAATCTTTTGGGTTTTTCATTAATTTCACTACAGATTCCACAAAACCTTCATAACTTCCATAGCAGATAGGCGAGAATATTCAAATCAAATTGCAATAAACACTCAAAAATTTCCCAAACATTCAAATCCAACAAGCACGAGGAAGACACTCTCTACAAATTCCTACAAGAATCTGAAAAAGATTAACAAAAACAAATTTCAAAACCTACCTCAATCTGAATTATACAAATTTGATGATGTCCAGAATGAAGAAATAAAACCCAAGCTTTTTCAAAGAGTTCTCTCTCCAAACCTGTCTCCAAAATTTCTCCTCCAAAAACTGTGTAATCCAATAATGGCTAAAACTCCCAATACATAAAGGAATCTCCTTTCACATGCAAGAGTTCGAACTCGACTCCAAGAGAGCTTTGCATGAAAACAAACTTTAGTTTACAATTCAGTTCAGTTGAACTAGAGTCTCCTCTCCACTTCGACTTTTGTTGAAAAGAACTTTACCAAACTTTAACTATTATTATTAATTCAATTTCATTCAATTATGAATGTGCAACTTAATGCATTTAAACAATTAATAATTAAAACATTTAGTTTAGCATAATTACCACATGCTAAATTAATCTTTAATTTAATAAATACATTTTAATTGAACATAGGCTAAATTTATGATTAAATATTTCTAAGGTGAGGTTATTTAATTAATTTTCATTAATTAAATATTTCAACCACACCCAATAATAGCATATAATTAATTTCCAATTTATTTATTGCTACCACCATACAATAAAAATAATAATTAAGCTAAATAAAAACATTTATTTAATTACCAATTAAATAATAATCCACAACTAAAAATAGAATGATCTAAAAATAGAAATCACACTAAAAGCCACAAATCAAAGAATCAAAAAGACCTAAGGACCCACATTCATACTCAGGACATAGGTATAAACTCTTTCCAATTGGACGAGTTTAGAAGGGTGGAAACACAGAATCTTGTCCTCTACTTTAGAACAATATTTGGCTTAGGTTAGGATTTGGAACTGAATATTATCTCCCCTCTTTTACCATTGAGACTAGCGATAGGGCATGCTCATCCTGACAATTCAGGGAAGTCGATGCCTAGTACCTATGAACCTGCATAAGAGACAAGCATGTGCATATATAGATATATAACAAATAATGACGGGGATCGGTCGATTGTGTGGATCTCACAAGAAAGTAACTATGACTTCGTCCCTCAACCACATCAAGCACATCAAATAGAAATATAAAACAAACACATCAACCATACACATGCAAGTATGGGGTTAGTAAAATCATACACAGCAATGATTTCCTAACATATAATCTACCACCCTAAAGTAATCATAACATTTGTAAAATTGGACTAGGGTGGGCTACTATAGCCTTTCCTACATATACTTCTCCTCTGCAACTAATGATGTTGATTCTTCCAATTTAGAGAAATTACTCTTGAATTGTGAAATAATTTCACTTACATCATCAACAGAGTGTACCTTGGACACTTTCTTATCTGTTGGTAACAGGTTGTTCAAGATATTTACTGATTTGAAAAAGAGGGGATTCCTCATTACTTGTTTCTCTTTGGCCTTCTCCATAGCTAAGACACTAATCTTGATCAGGTCTTCTTCTCCCCATGAATCCAAACTGGTTGTGTCAGGTGTCAAACTTGACAACAATACTGCTAAGGGTAGTGGAGTGATAGGAGTACTATCCATTACTTCCTCTTTGACTCTTATTTCAATAGATGACTTATCTATTGGTTCATTTTCTTTTATCTCTACTTCTCCTTTTTGTTTTTCTATTTCCTTTTCTTTTTCTTCTTCTTTCTTTTCTTCTTCTTTTTCTATCTCTTTTTCTT
Organism: Chamaecyparis obtusa; assembly: GCA_027943335.1. NCBI lineage: Eukaryota > Viridiplantae > Streptophyta > Pinopsida > Cupressales > Cupressaceae > Chamaecyparis > Chamaecyparis obtusa. The sequence continues at coordinate 2,477,657 of BSBK01001307.1, read as the reverse complement.
TTTCTTCTTTCTTTCATGTTACATCCTCAATCAGTACTTCCTGTTGATTGGGAGGAGTGTTACTACATAGATTTTCAGCCTCTTGAGTGCTTACAAAGGCTTCTTCAAATTTGTCCAGGTCAATATCTGAGGCCGCCATTGCAATCTCAACATTGTCAATGAAAATTGTTTCATCCTTGTGCATTTCTGACATGGGCATAGACTTCTCTGCCTCTGTGGAAGCATCAACTGCATGTGTTGAATCCTGTGGACCTGTAGATGGTACATTTATGGTCTCTGACCCTTTTACAACCTTTGTGGGTACTTGAGCTATTGGCATAGTAGCTAGATACATTTTCCTATTCATGAAGACCTTCTCAAAGGCTTTCTCTATTTCCTTTGCAACCAATTCATAATTCTTGTCCATTATATGTAAATTCCTTGACTTGGTTCTAAGATGTGGCTTTATCAGATCTAACAATAACTTCTTATCTTCTAGCATGCATACTAGAAGGGTTTCATCTAAGGTCTTTTCCCTTATCCTTAGGTCCTCTTCAATGGCCTATCTCTTTTGGAATTCTAGGATGTTCCACACATTATCTGGAATCATGGTTTTCAGTTCTAGGACTATCTTTTTGAACTTCAACATATGTTTGACAATCATTCCATGAATTTTTGACTTGTCAATTTCACTATACTTTTCATAGAACTTCCCTACTTGATCTATCCTACCTTCATCAATGATCCTTGTACTCAACATACTTAGACTAGATTTCAAGCTTACTTCTAGGGGTGCTTGAGTATTCTTCATACTCCTTGTTACTAGTGAGGATGGATGACCAGTGCTAATCTCTTTCTTCCTCTTAGGAATTTCCCTATACTTAGGAGGAGTAGTAAGGTCAATGGTTTCCTTGGGTGCAAAAGAGGTATAATCTATTTTATCCTTCAAATCATCAGATTTCTCAATTTTCACCTTCTTCATCTTTGGGTCATCAGATTATGTCTTTGTTGTAGCTGTGCTCTCTAATTCCAAAGAAATCTTCTCTTGTCTTGCTTTGTCTAGGTCTTCTTGAGACACTCCATGAATTCTCAAAATCTCTGAGGTAACCTTGGCAACCTTCCTTTTCGTTGTTGCACTATTCAAAATTGCATCAACTTCTCTTGTTTTCTCTTCATAGGTTCCCCATCTTGGCTCATTAGGGTCTTTAGGTGCTGATAACAGTACTTGAGCATATGCTTCTAGGATTGGCTCCTCAACCTCATATCCAAGTGGATGAATCCACTTTGTCCTTGGTTCAACTACTTCCATACATGTTGTATCAGTCTCCACCATAAAGAAAATACTATCTTTGTATTTTTCAACAATGCTTTCTGTAATCCTGTATCTCATCTGCATTTTGGCCCTAAACATTTTCAATTCTAGTGTCATGTAATCTCTCAGTGTGCTCTTAGTAGATGCCTTAAAGGATATCTGTGGCATGGTAGGAATTTGACACCTTTCCAAGAATGTGGAAGTACATGTATATTATTAGAGACCCAAACCTGAATATCTTGGTCTTGTCATGCTTAATGGCTCTTATGTTGTCTATCAGCTGTGCAAGAAATATCTCAAACAGATTAAACTCTCCTTTTTCTCTCACTAATCTTATTGCTACTAGAATGGTAGCCGTTGACACACTATTTACTTTCCTAGTGTGTTGGAACCTGTATCCTAGTATCATGGACATCAATTTGATGTCTTTCTCCTCTATAGGCTCAACTTTCATTCCACACCTATCACTTCTTGATTTGCATGCACATTCTACAAGTTTTCTAGTGTCCTTGTCCACTAGAAGAACAACACCTATTCTTGAGAGTCCTGTCATCTCATGAATTAAGTCTCATGTTATCCTCACCGGTACTTCACCTATCCAAAATAGGTCATCATGGATCCTGTTGAGTAGGATCTTGATCCATTCTGACTCATAGAACTCATATGTCATAGCATATACTATTATAGGATGATTATCCAACTATGCATACTCATTCATGAAGGTTTTGTTAGGTTTTATCATTGTTTCCATGTGCACTCTTATTATATCCAAGCCTACTAGTTCCTTCTTGCAATATATGTATGCCCTCATATCTTCCACATGCATAACAGCCATGCGAGTGTGGGAGAATGCACCTTCTAGGTCATCTAATGTGGACTTGAATAGATTCCTTTTAAACACATATCTCTTATTTTCTACCACATCAAATACAATAGGAGTAGCCATTACTTACTTTTATATCACTTTCTAAATGATCTAAAAGACTTCTAAATCAACACGACGGGTTAGGGCTTCCGCAACTGATCAAATGCACTGCTAATCACTGGTGAATCAATTTGCAATCCTTTGCTATCAAATACCAAGGCTTTTCTACTCTCTAATCACTCTGAATTTGAATGTAATGAGAGATCTACAAACTTCTATGAGATTTAAAGTAGAAATTCTATCATTAATGCTTGTCACGTAAACCAAGTTGTCACTAAAAATTTCTCTTTCATTCTACAAACAATCAGCTATTGCACTCTTGCACATACAATTTGCTAGTCTCCAAAAGCTTAAGTCCAAAGGTGCATACTCTGAAGGTGAGTATACCGGCCACACAAGGGTTTAGAGATAAATTATCTCCCCCTATGACCCTAAGGGCCATTCATCTAGATGTAAAGGGTGTGTCCATTGTGGATGCATCTAATACATGCTCATCAACCTTATACTTCTTCACCTCTAACCAAATCAAGCTCACATCCTCTGAAGCTTTCACAAACTTGACTTCTCCTTCGATATCCAATAATGGTTCTTTGGCCTTTTTAGGGCTTTCCTAACTTTGCGTCCTTGATCTACAAAACTTTGAGATGTGTCCAACCATGTTACAAGAGTGACAAATGACAAGAGGCCTTAGATTCCTCGGCGCATTAACATGGGTCACCATTTTACATTATTTTGCTTAGTGACCAATATAGTTACATAACTGACATGTAACATTATGAGAACTTCTTACATTTGGCTGATTTTGATTTCTCTAATTATGTTGAGTCTTGTTCTTTTGACTTGTCTTACAATTCATAGCTCTATGACCAAATTTATTGCATGAATAACGTAACCATTGAAAGGTCTTACCTCTGTACAGTTCCTTGCTATATGTACATGCTTGTTACATGCATAACAAGTTCAATCCACTGGCTTGTGCTCATTGTTGGATGGTTCAACATGATCTTTAGTCTGACTTCCAGTCTCCTTAGCATCTGAGGGGTCTTCTGGTGCTTTCATTCTTTCTCGCATGTTGTCAATCTGATTTTGTGCCTCATTGTATCCAATGCATTTAGTATCTCCTTTAAGTCTTCTTGCATACAATGAGATTCTATTAAATCAGAGCTAGTGTGCAATTTATCAATGTGATTATTTGCCTCTTTCAATTCAGATTCCAAGCTTTCTTTGGTTTTCCTTAGCTCCAAGATTTCCATGTTTTCTTGCCTCAATTCTTTATTAAGTTGAAGGTTCTCTTTGATATGTTCATCATAGACTTCCTGATTGTTAGTTAGCCTATCATCCAATTCTTCAACCTGTACTTTCAGAGATGAATTTTCTTCATTCGGCTTCTTGTTCATTATCCCTAAATCACTGGTAGAGCATTCTTTCAAATCCTTTCTTATCCTTTTGATGACTACTTGAGCATCACTTACTTTTTCTTTTAGTTCTTCAATTTCTTTTTCAGATCTATCTAGGTCTTCAAGAGCAGCTTCAAGATTTCTTTTCAAATGTTTCTTTTCTTATTTGTCCATGATCTCCTCAAGTGGTTGAACTTCTTTGCTAACGACCAAATCTTTGATGCCAATTGTTAGGAATGGGAACACTGAGAGGGGGGGGGTGTTAGGAATAAGGTGTCTCAACCTTGGATAATTCCTATTCTTATTATTTTTTTTGTAAATGTATTTTTTGCAAATAATGAAATTAAGTGTGAGTGTACGTGCCTAGTTGGCATGTTGATGTGTCACTCCACTTGATGTGTTGACATCTTATGCGTAAGGAGATCATGACTAAAATGGTCATGAAGGATTCTTATGACACGTAAGAACTATTTAATGAATGTGTTATGATAGGTGTAAGAGCATCTTATGACTTGGGCCTATTTGGGTGCCCAAGAAGAAGTGGTTGGTGTGTGTAAGAGAATATGCCAAAAATAGGTTGGTATGATAGATTCTCTTACACTTCTCTTGTGACCATTATTTTTGGCAGATTCTATGACAAGCTATCATAGTCTATTCTAGGGATGGACGCCTATTCTTGGGATTCCATGTAACAGTTGTGTACATGTGGCTTTGTGCATGGGTCTTAGTGGTTGGATGCCAAACTCCTTTTATGGGTATTTTTTGGGTCCTGGGGAGTCTATATATTTGATGCTGCTTCTATGGGAGAGACATAAGTTTGATAGGTATACTATTATGTTGCTAGACTAGTCTCTCATCTCCTGAAAGAACTTGCATTGCAAGTGTGTTGTAGTCTTTGTGTTGAAGATAATACATTGTGCAGGTTTTGGAGGGGTGGGGTTGTTTTACCAAAAGGTTTTTCCCCACCGGCATATCTTTGTGTTTATGTGTTTTAATCTTCTCTATCTATTTTCTATATGCATGGTATATGGCTGCAATATCTTTGTTAAAGTAGTTAACGAATCTAAAATTGTAAGGATTTAAAAAGATTTTGCACAATATTTTCCTTAAGAAATTAGTGTAGGAAGCTATTTTCGCACCTAAGTTTCCTTACAAGTGATATCAGAGCCTAATCAAATTTTGATCCTAGTTGTTGGGTAGGGTTTTTTGAGCTAATCTCAAGTTGAGTGTGAGTTTTTTCTAGAGCATTCTAAATCTTATTCGCAGGTTGAGATGGTGAGTTTGTCATATAGTAGAATGGAGGTGGAGAAATTTAATGGCACTAATTTTGAGTTGTGGAAACTCAAGATGGAAGACATGCTTGAAAAGCATGATCTATGGGAGGCTACTTCACTTGATGTGAAACCTACAATGATATCTCAAGCAGATTGGGAGGTCAAGGATCGGAAGGCTACGGGTCTCATTAGACTCTGTCTAGCAGATGTCGTTCTTCTGAATGTTCTTGATGAGACTACTGCAAATTATTTGTCAAAATGGCTTGGGTCTGTGTATCAGGCCAAATCTCTAGTGAATGAGTTGTTCCTGAGAAAGAAGTTGTATTATTTAAGAATGGAGGAAGGTGGATCCATAATTGATCATCTCAATGCATTCAATTTATTGATTGCATAGTTGGCATCATCCGGTGCCAAGATCGAGGAGGAGGATCATTGTATGACCCTACTTTCTTCCTTGCTAGATTCATGGGACCATCTTGTGATGGCTCTTAGAAGTACTATAGTCACTTTTTGTATGGATCATGTGGTGTCTTCACTCCTATCTAAGGAGATGCGAAGAAAGACTTTGGATTCATCTAAGGAAGCCCTTGCTGTTCGTGAGAGATCCAACGACAGAGGAAAGTAGAATGACAATAAGTCAAAGAAGGGTAGATCCAAATCCCATGGGAGTTCTAAGACTCCTAGAAAGTCCAAGGTGAAATGTTGGAATTGTGATAAAATTGGGCACTTTTGGAGGTACTGCAAAGAACCGAAGAAGAAGAAGAAAGGCTCAGATTCAGCTTCTAAAAAATCTCAAGAAGATGGAGATGCTTTTATTGTAGCTTTGGCAGCCCATGCATCTAATGATGTGTGGTTAGTCAACTCAGGTGCTTCTTTTCACATGACCTCTCATCAAAATTGGTTCTCAAAATATGAAGAGTTTGATGGTGGAAAGGTGTACTTGGGTGATGATTCTCACCTAAAGATAGTTGGACACGGAAGGGTCACTATCAGATTTCTTGATGGATGAGTAAAGGGAATCAACAGAGTTATGCACATTCCAAGTTTGGCATGAAACATATTATCTATAAGTATGCTAAATGATTTAGGTGTGCAAGTTGTCTTTTTGAAAGATGGATGCAAGATGATGAGAGGTTCTATGGTGCTCACTAGAGGTACTAGGAGAGGTACTTTGTTTTAGCTTGAAGCATGCATTGCTCAGTGCAATAGTTCTTTTGTTTCAAAGAAGATAGCGGCTATCACTTCATCCCCACCATCTGAACAAGTAGTAAAGAAGACTGTGGCAATGGGTTTTGATGGCAGTGCAGTAAGTGTACCTAAGGGTGCAAACACTTTGGAAGGAAGCTTCCTGTAGAAAAGACAATGTTGTGGCATATGAGATTTGGCCACATTATTGAAAAGGGTCTCAGAACCCTGAAGAATAAAAACCTCATTGAGGGTTTAAATGATTGCAATCTCGAGTTTGACTTCTGGGAACATTGTGTCTATGGTAAACAAAATTGTGTTTAGTTTTACTCTAGTTCTCACAAATCTTCTGACGTTTTGGATCTTATTCATTCTGATGTATTTGGTCCTGTAAAAGTTCCTTCAATCTCCAAGTCTATATTTTTTGTATCTTTCATAGATGATTATAGTAGAAGGACTTGGATTTATTTCCTTAAAAGTAAGACATAAGTCTTTAATCGGTTCAAGAAATTTAAAGCCCTTGTAGAGAATCAAACTAGTAAGAAGATTAAGTGTGTGAGAACTGACAATGGTGGTGAGTTTTTCTCAGTAGAGTTTGAACAATTTTGTAAAGAACAAGGTATCAAGAGGCATAAGACAACTCCTTATACCCCACAGAAAAATGGAGTTGTAGAAAGAATGAACATGACATTGATGGAGAAGGCTAGGAGTATGCTTAGTGGAGCTAGTTTAGAACAAAGGTTTTGGGCCGAAGCTATGGCCACTACTTGCTATTTGGTTAATGGATCTCCTACATTAGCTCTTGTTGGTAAGACACCCATGGAGGTGTGGTCTGGTAAGAAGCCTTCAATTAGACATCTTCATGTTTTTGGTTGTGAAGCTCATGCGCATGTTCCAAAGGAGAAAAGAACTAAGTTGGAAAACAAAGCTGTCAAATGTATTTTCATTGGATACAGTGTTGGTGTGAAAGGATACAAGCTTTGGGATCCTATGACTAGTAAGGTGTTGTATAGTAGAAATGTTATTTTTAGAGAGCTAACATATTCTCCTATTGTGCTACAATCAAATGAAAAAGAAAAGGAAAAAGATGTTGTTCAGTTGCCTCCTACCCCTGAGAAGACTGAACATAGGGACCATGTTGGGTCTAATGATGAGGAGAGCTCTAGCAGCTCTGATAGTTTGGAAGAAGAGGAAGAACAACCTCAACCTCAGCCCTTGAGGAGATCCACGAGAGAAAGAAAGAAACCAGAAATGTTTGGTTATTCTATGTTAGATTCTAGTTGTGCTTTTGCTTTGATTACTAACACTGATGAGCCTAGATCTGTGAAAGAGGCTTTGGGCATGGAAGATGCAGGTTCCTAGATTGAGGCTATGGATGATGAGATGGCTTCATTGGAGAAAAAAAAAACTTGGGACCTTGTACCTTTGCCTAAAGGGAGAAAATCTATTGGCTATAAATGGGTGTTCAAGAAGAAATTTTGTGTAGATGGCAGTGTTGAAAGGTAGAAAGCTAGATTGGTTGCAAAGGGGTATTCACAGGTAGAGGGAATAGATTATGTTGAAATATTCTCTCCTGTTGCAAAGTTGACATCCATTAGATTTCTATTATTGCTTGCTGCATCATATGATTTAGAGATAGAATAGATGGATGTGAAGATAGCTTTCCTTCATGGTGATTTGGAGGAAGAGATTTATATGTCATAGCCTGAGCACTACATTGTTAAAGGTAAAGAATCCTTAGTTTGCAAATTAAAGAAATCTCTATATGGTTTGAAGCAATCTCCTAGGATGTGGTACCTTAAGTTTGATACCTTTGTGTTGTCAATTGGATTTGTTAGATCGAAATCAGATCATTGTGTTTATTTCAGAGTTGAAAATGATCACCTTCTTATTGTTGCATTATATGTTGATGATATGTTGTTGTTTGGGAAGGGTAAGGGTATGATTTCCAATTTTAAATCTCATTTGTCAGCATAGTTTGAGATGAAAGATCTTTAGGTAGCTAGGTACATCTTGGGTATGGAAATCAGTAGATACAGGTCTAACAGAAAACTTTGGTTGAGTCAGAGTAAGTATGTGAAGTCTATGTTGGACAGGTTCAACATGGCAGATTGTAGACCACTTTGTGTTCCTATTTCTATGGGAAAAAAGTTATCTGTAGATGATTGTCCAATATCTCCTAGTGAGGTGGAGGACATGATTAGAGTACCTTATGCTAGTACAGTTGGCAGTCTTAAGTATGCTATGGTCTGTACTAGACTAGACATTGCCCAAGCAGTGGGAGTCCTGAGTCAGTTTATGGCTAACCCTGGACAGGTACATTGGGATGTAGTTAAGCAAGTATTCAGATATTTGAGGGGTACATCAGATTACTCCATATGTTATCATGGTAACTCTTTTGGATCTCTACATTCAGTTGGTATTCGTAGGTTTGTGGATTTAGATTGGGTAGGTGATATTGACAGTAGGAGATCCACTAGTGCTTGTGTGTTCACTATGTTTGGTGGTGCTATCAGTTGGATGAGTAAGCGACAACCTGTGGTTGCTTTGTCCACTATAGAAGCTAAGTACATGGCTACTACTCATGCTTGTAAGGAAGCCATTTGGCTTAGGATATTATGTTCTGATGTTGGTGTTGATGCAGAATAGATTATTATTTGGTGTGACAGTCAGAGCGCTATTTTCCTTGCAAAGAATCCAACTTTCCATGCCAGAATGAAGCACATTGATGTGCAGTTTCACTTTGTGAGAGATATGGTGGAAGATGGAAAGGTAAATTTGGAGAAGGTAGATACTGTGAAGAATGTTGCAGATGCATTAACGAAACTAGTGAGCACTGAGAAGTTCAAATGGTGTTCAGAGTCTATGGGCCTTTTGGCCTATAGCGGTTAAGTTCCTGTTATGTTCCTATTGCTCTTACAAGGTGTTTGACAAGTGGGAGAATGTTAGGAATAAGGTGTCTCAACCTTGGATAATTCCTATTCTTATTATTTGTTTTGTAAATGTATTTTTTGAAAATAATGAAATTAAGTGTGAGTGTACATGCCTAGTTGGCATGTTGATGTGTCGGCATCTTGTGTGTAAGGAGATCATGACTGAAATGGTCATGATGGATTCCTATGATGCATAAGAACTATCTAAGGAATGTGCTATAACAGGTGTAAGAGCATCTTATGGGCCTATTTGGGCACCCAAGAAGAATTGGTTGGTGTGTGTAAGAGAATATGCCAAAAATAGGTTGATATGACCTATTCTCTTACACTTCTCTTGTGATCATTATTTTTGGTGGATTCTATGACAAGCTGTCATAGTCTATTCTAGGGATGGATGCCTATTCTTGGGATTGCATGTAACAGCTATGTACATGTGGCTTTGTGCATGGGTCTTGGTGGTTGGATGCCAAACTCCTTTTATGGGTATTTTTTGGGTCCTGAGGAGTCTATATATATGATGCTACTTCTATGGGAGAGACATAAGTTTGATAGGTATACTGTTATGTTGCTAGAATAGTCTCTCATCTCCTAAAAGAACTTGCATTGCAAGTGTGTTGTAGTCTTTGTGTTGAAGATAATACATTGTCCAGGTTTTGGAGGGGTGGGGTCATTTTACCGAAAGATTTTTCCCCACCGGCATATCTTTGTGTTTATGTGTTTTAATTTTCTTTCTCTATTTTTTGTATGCATGATATATGGCTACAATATCTTTGTTAAAGTAGTTAATGAATCTGAAATTGTAAGGATTTAAAAAAGATTTTGCACAATATTTTCCTTAAGAGATTAGTGTAGGAAGTTGTTTCCGCACCTGATTTTCCTTACAAGGGGTGAATTAGTGTTCACTGTATTTTATATTTTTACTTTATTCTTAAACTGAACTTGAATACTTAAATACTGAAATGAACATCAACATAAACATAAAACATGAAATCAACACATAACACCAATATGGTTATAGAAAAACCCAAATAGGTAAAAACCCCAATGGGAATTGAAACCTAGTAATATTTTGTACTAGTGTTTTATGATCCTTGTTAGAAGATCCTTAACACTTTTAGGAGTCTCTTTAAAATATGTTTAGTACAGTGACTTGGTCAAGGGTCAGACCCTATTAGGAGTCTTTTATAGTAACCCTATTAGGGGTGTGGACTCACTATCCTAGAGCTCACTGCTCAAGTGGTGAAGGCTACAACCTTTTGATCTCAAATACACACTATATCTGCTGGATGAACTGCCACTGTGATACTACTTGTCTGATCAGTTCCTTTGGTGCACTTATGCTTTGACCTCTTACAAAGCTCTAATCCATCTTATCAACTCTTTTCATACTTCTTCTCTTCTTCTCTCAGCTCTATTAAAACTCTTTTCCTAATTACAATGGGTGCATCTAATATTTATATGCGCATACAAAACAAACAACTAGGTCGGCCCTTTAACCGATTACATACAATGCTTCCAATTGAATTGGCTCAAGTGTGTTTACAAAAAAAAATAATTACATGTTGAAAACCTAATTACAATAGGCACATAGCCTTTACAACATAATAATATAACCACAAACTAAAATACCAACAGTCGGCTGCTTGCTCTATTCTTCTCTAACATTTACTATTTGTGCAACTTGAACTCTCTGTATCTTCTTCATATTGAATCTTCTGATCATGCGCTCTTAGAATTAGCATGAATATGATGTTACCAACTTAAATTCTAGGGTGCATACCATAATTTTTTTATATGCATGTGCGTTGATGCTCTGATCTTTAGGTGCTTTGTACACTATCTAGTCTTCAACACTTAGCCAATTTCTGATCTTCTCATCAAGTGCACTGACTCTAAAACACTATATGACTTTTTTGCCATAATGACAACACTATATTAAGTCATATACACTATTTTAGTCAACTTTCCAACAGTATTTTCACAATAGATAACCACTACTTTAGTTACCTTCTCTTGAATCTCTTCTAGAATATTCTTTATCCATACTACCCGTGTACAATTAATTATAGCAGCAACATACTTATCTTTAGTTGTTGATTGAGATATATAGTTTTTCTTCTTACTTGTCCAAGATATAAGCCTATCTTTGAGAAATATTGCACCTCCACTTGTGCTCTTATGATCATCAACATTACCTGCCTAATCAACATTAGTAAACATATTCAAAGAGAAATCACCTTTATGTCCATACTAGAGAGCATAGTATTTAGTACCCTTAAGGTATCTATGTTGGATTATGAAGAGGTGGGGTGAATTAGTAATCCTTGATTCCAAATACCTTAAAAAAATTGTTCACTAATTAAATTGGTAGAACCTCGGTAAATGATTCAAACGGTTGCAAGTTCTTTCCTTTTGTGCATTCAAGATTTGATTAGCGAGTTGATTTAAGAACTTTGAAAAAGCTTTGTTTTGTCCCTTAGATCACTCAAGATTGAATTTGTTTGCTTGCTTTGGAATTTGAAACGAGATAGGGAATAGAGTTGTTTGTTCCTTTAGTGCATTCGAGATTTAGTTTGCTTTTCAAATTGACAATGACACTCTAGGACCTAAGTTCATTTCCTTAAGTTTCATTCAAGATTGAGTTTGACCTTTGCTGTAATAGAAGAAATGAAAAAAACCAGTCTTAAGCAACTCAAGACAAAAACCAAAAGCGACACTGTCCAGCTTATAGGTGACGCTGGAAAGTGCAGAGGTGACATTTAATTCCTACAGGCGACATTCTGTACCTCAAAAGGTGACAGATAAAAAACCAGAGGCGTGATTTCTTTTGTTACAGGCGTGATTTAATTACAAGAAGGCGACAGAAGAGAATTCTAGAACGTAACAGAAGTTGCCGACAACAGGAAAATCTCAGTTATGCAGGCGTGAAAACAGAGTTCACAGGCATCATTTCTTTCTTCAAAGGCGTGATTTAATTGCATGAAGGCGTGACTGGATTGTTTGTAGGCGACATTTCTTTTGTTGAAGGTGACATTTCTTTGTTTGAAGGTGACATTTAATTATTGTAGGCGTCATTTCTTTTCATGAAGGTGACATTTCTTTATTTCCTACAAAATACAAGCATATAAAGCATAATTTCATCAAAATGATTATGGTTTGAGTCCCACTGGGCATGCCAGAATGTAGACTAGGATTTGAGCGTGCACCTAAACCTGTTTTGAAGGCCAAAGACAAACAAACGTCATAGCATATAATCAAATCAAATTCAAAGGTAAACAAACTAAAATCAAAGCCACCTCAGTTTAAGCCTAAAACGGATGCGCCCATGCACCGTTTGATATGCTTAGATATAGAGGGATGTGGGTGTGCAAACTCAAGCACTTGGAGCATGCAAGATAAATGATGATTTGAGGATCAAGAAGACCCAAAATGACACAAAATAGGTATGAGGAACCTATTTTGCCTCAAAAGGCCTCAAGAACACACAAATATGCAAAGCTAAATGAAAGAAACTAAGATTAAAACAAGAAATGAATCTATGTTAATCTATTTAAGCTAATTTAAATGTGATTTAAGCTTGAAAATGATCTAAAATGATGAGTTTATGCTTATGCTAGAATGAAAATGGCATTATAACTTTGCTATTGAGTTTGAGAGTTGAGAGATGATTTGCCTTAGGGAGTGAGGGTATTTATAGGATTTCTAAAGGCTTGGGGTAGGAGGAATGAATGGCCAGGATTGAAATCCTTAAGAGAGGCCAAGATTCACTCAAAGGGAAGCACATGGATTGTGCTAGTTCTCAGCCAATCAGGAGGTGACACATGTCACAAGGTGAGTGGATGAAGGGAAGGGCAAAGAGGAGTCAACAAAGGGGGCTCCAAGCTCATAACTCTCTAAATAAATGCTTGTAAGAGCAATGAATGGGCTTTAAGAGGCTTTGAAGACTTTGGGGAAGCAATAAATGCTTTGTGGTTGAGATATTTGGAAGGAAAGACTTTGCTTTGGTTTAGGAAAGTCTTAAGCTTGGTTAGGATTGCACAAAGGTTTAAGGGTAGGATTAGGATTAGATTAGGACAAAAAAAGGATTAGGATGGGTGAAGAGGGTGGATTTGAGAAGATTCTAGAAGAGTCTAGATTTCTCCTTAGTTTCATGGAATAAAAGTTATTCATTCCAAAAGCTTAAGTTTTAGGAATATTTATTAAAATATTTTCAATAAATATGAAAATTAAATATTTAACCTTAATTAAATATTTAACCTTGGGATTAGGGTTAGAAAAGATGGGATTAGCCTTTTAATCAAAATTAAGAAGGGATTAGAAGATTTTGGAAGAGGTTAGTGGTCTTAAGGAAATTGGCCAAGTTTGGGATAAAAAATAAATTAAAAATAAATTAATTTATTTTTGAAGTGTTTTGGTCAATTTATTAATTAAATAATTAATAAATTAGGGATAATGTCCAAATGACATTTTTAGGCTAGATTCCTTAATTAAAGATTTTTAATTAAGAGAGAGGGATTTAATGCCATAAAAATAAATTAATTAATTAAATAAATAATTAATTAATAAATGATGATGTCATCAAGGATTTTCAGAAAACAAAAATAATTCATTTTCTGAAGGATTTTTCGGTGTCTACAGTTCCATACATAATAATCTGCCACTTAATCTCCTGCACAAAAACACCTAATATTAGCTTATCTTAAAACCTAAAAAAGCATTACATATATAATATATTAATCTCACATAAAAACTATATTTCATTTATTAATTAATAATTAATTAAAAAAAAAATAGGTCTCATACTTTAAATATGTATTTGGAAAATAAAAATTTATTATATTTTATTTCATAGAAAATAATCATATTAATTATTAACTCATAAAAGATTTCAATAATGAGAAAAATAAAATGACATCATGCTTTGCATTCTATTTTTTATTTTTCTAAAATGAAACATAATGTATTTACTCATAAACATAATGTAATGATACCACATAAAAATATTTATAAAAAAAAAACATTAAGGTAAAAAGGTCTTATAATTTACCCTAAAAATTAAAACAATCTTCTTAGGGCAAGTATACTATTTTTATAAAATAATCACCCTAATGCTTTAGAATATTTCTAATGTAAGATAATATTACAAATATATAATTTTGGGGAACTAAAACTTACTTAAAAAGAAACTCCAAAATATATACATTAATAAATTAACCAATTCATAAATGAAAAGTCAAATTAAAGTAGGTTTAAACTATTAATGCTCATTGTACCCTAAAATTAAAATAAAAGAAATAGGTAAAAAGTTACTTTTAGGGATTTGCAACTAAAGATTAAAAATCAATAAATTACTATTCAAACCCTAAATATATATGAAACACTAAAGCCTTTTTACCTTATCATATATTTTTATCTTTTAAGGTTATAGGAGTAAAATTTAAAACAATCATTAATGATCATAAATTTTTATCTCATAAACAATATTTATTTTAATAATTTATATCAAAGGATATAAGATTATCTTTAATTTATACATTTATTTACACAAACATTCTCAAGGAAAAATATAGAGTAATTGGTAAGGGGAGTAGAGTCGGGTAGTTAGGTAGGAAAAGGAATGGGTTGAGAGGTCGAGTGTTCAACTCCCTCTCCCCATTCTTTTTCCTAAAATCGGAAAAATAAATAAATACATAAAGAAATTCCTAATTTAATTTGAAAGTTAATTCGGGAAGAAATTATTCCCTGTGTAAGAGGTGGCACTTTATTTCTCACCTGCACATAGAAACAAAGATAAATAAGTATCTTCTCCTAATCCTCTTGAAGAAAAGAAATAGACTAATTGGTTAGGGGTTGGGAGGGTAGATAGGTAGGAAAAAGGTCAGCTTGAGAGGTCGGGTGTTCAACTCCCTCTCACTGCCTTTTTTGCTCAACTTATTTTACTTTTTATTTTAGGAATTATTATTTATTCAAAACAAATATGCATTAAAGAATAAAGCAATTTACAACCTAATACATGAAAATAAAAATAACAAACACTCACGCCTTTTATCCATTTTAATTTTTTAACATAGGGAAATTGTATAAAATTGAAATTGAACATCATACTTCCTTGACGTCTTGTCCATTTAGAACCTGAAAATTTTAGTGTCAACAGTGGCTCTTATTGGGGACGTGTGTCCATACCTGGACATAGTGAGAATCCAACGTTCTCTGGAGAAGCAGACCACTTGATTTGTAATGTCAATAAAAATTATTCAAAATCACTTACATTTATCTGGGGGTTAGATTGAGGAAAAAATCATTAATCTCATTAATGATTCTCTATTAAAATATTTCATAATAATATATTTCTCCTTTTAAAAAATTAGATAAATAAATCTTAAAAAAAACAATAATACTTTTACCTTTCAAAATATCAAACTAATGAAATAAAATTCTTACCTCAATACTTACCTTTATTTGAAACATATTACCTCCTTAAAATCTTCTCGATAGAACATGTTATATTGATCCAATGGCATTAGGTTTAGGGTTGCATGTTGTGACATCAAGAGCCTATGATGGTTTCTACTAGAAGCTCATTGCCTTTCCTCCCATCTTAATCCATTAAAAATGTGATCATGCATTATAGCTGGCTAGTTCATTTCTTCTCATGTCATACCAATACAAGATTTCATGTTCTTGTTGTGGTTGCTTTTGTACTCAAATTTTGAGTGCTTTTCCCATGACAGTGAGTCTTGCACATCCTCTTTAATATCCACATCAACATCAGGCTCAGTCTTGATTTTTGGATCAAACATATTTTTAAGCAACAAATAGTCACTAGGAACTCCAATAGGATCCATAGCTGGGATAGCCACAGCTGAGGTCATCATTGTAAAGCCTGGTAGCCCCATGAAACTAGGAATTGGAGTCGTTCCAAGTGTTGGAACAGGAGCTGCCACTAAAGTAGAAATACTCGGCATAGCTAACCCTGGGATGTTCAGAGCTGGATTGGCAAGAGGTGTGGTTGCAACTGATCCAACAACATGTGTAGTTGTACCACTCCTATCCAATTTTTGCATCAAAATAGCTCTAGAGAAAGCATTGAGAGATATGCCTCCCCCATCATCATCGTTAAAGTCACCAGCATTTGGACCAAGATCTTGCATACCTTGTTCAAACACTGTCGATACCTTGATGATTTGACCAGCAATCTCTAGCTGATCATTAAGGCTATGTGTAGCTTGAGCATCCTCAAGTCATGCAATTTGAACAAATCCAAAACCCTTGCATTGCCTAGTCTCTGGACCTGTGGGTAGATGTACAAGCTCGACAGAACTGAATGGTTCAAAGACCCATCAAAGCTTATCTTCTATTATGTTGAAATGTAAATTTCCAACATATAACCTTTGAGCTCTACCAGTATAAGGTCCAATCATACCACCGGCACCAAGAATAGCGACATTTGATTGAACTAATTCTTCTCAGCCTCTGATGGTTTAACCATTACAGGCTACCCAAGGAGCAGCTGACCACATAGTGTTATTGCCATTGGAACTAACATAGCATCATAAAACTTGATGTACCCAACACCTTTTGACCGCCTTGAATTGTGGTCCATTATTAGCCTCACATCACAAACCTTCCCTGCTCTTGAAAAGAATTCATATACATCTCTTTCATCTACCTTCAAACATATCTGGTAAGCAAAATAGTCCTCTACCAGGAACATACTCCTAAATATTATGTCTCTCCAATGATCTCAATGCTCCTTTGTTACATGTCTCTCCCAACTAGCAAGGATCATTAGGAAATAAGGTGATGGAGTCATGGGTTGCAGTTCATGCATGGAAGACATTGTACTTTCTGGTGAGCTCAACCTTCAGTCCAAGTGTGACAATGACTATCACAACTTGTGTTGCCTTCATGGCCGCTAAAGTGAAATTTTGTTCATCCCTTCTTCACCATGACAATGGAGGAGGTAATCTCAAATTTCATCTTTAGTGTGTTTTCATCTTAGTGGGATGGATCCTCATGCTCGGCAGATGGATCAAGACGGTGCTTTCTTGTGAAACCTCTTTAGAGAAAGGAAGATTCATAAAAATCTTAAGTTTTTTCTTACAGCCAGCCATCGTTGTAGTGAACCCGTTGTGCCCTACCCTTGCATATTTTCTCCTAAATCTGAAAGAGCCTAGGATGAAAAATATTTCAATTTCCTTTCCTCACCCTATATGAGGTCTACTTTTGTGGAATATTTTAATGTGTCTTCCCTATCTTGTGCTACTCCTTCCTTTGCAGCCTTGGCATCATTAGCCAACCTTGTTCGAGCATAGTCCAAGGAATAAACAAAAAGAAGAGATGATGCACCAACAGCACCACCAA
This sequence comes from Chamaecyparis obtusa, assembly GCA_027943335.1. NCBI lineage: Eukaryota > Viridiplantae > Streptophyta > Pinopsida > Cupressales > Cupressaceae > Chamaecyparis > Chamaecyparis obtusa. The sequence goes on along the minus strand of BSBK01001307.1, from coordinate 2,460,288 downwards.
AAGCAAGATTTCCAGAAAACCATTTCTAGTAGCCATCTCTATCTTTCTTGAAATTGAACAGACTCTTAAAGTAATCCCTGAAGGAAAAGTTGAGTGCCTAAGTGGGGAAATAGCGAATGACATTAGTAGTATTTCCTCTACATAAATAAATGATACCTTCATTCTTGATTATTTGGGCAAAACAATCTCCAATGCCTTTGTATGGCTCGGCAAGATGACTAGTCTTCAACATTTCATCCTGATTCTGGATCAACAGCTTGACTCGTTCAATGGGGGCAGCTACCATTTTGGAAATAGCAGCAGAAACACCACCCATCAAAAAATCAATCATGAATCCTTTCACACCTTTCTCTAAAGGTGCTGGAACATAGACAAGTGAAAGGTTTGGAGTTTCCACAGTCAAATTTTCCATTTGGATGCATGCAAAAGTGTACTCTGTGAACCACCATAACCCTGTACAGGAGTTGATAGCAGTCCCTGAGGTTAGAGTATGGAATTTTGGCTAACCTTCCAGTTTGGTGAAGATCTGGAACCAAGGAATGTTTGACTAGATAACTTTTGCACAACTGATGGAAACTAGTGTCGCTCTAACATTGTGACCTAATATTATTGCTATCATGAAGAGCCTACGCCAAACCGTGCACGAAAGGAGGAGAGAAACACATAGAATACAATCGGATTGTAAATGAATAAATTGTTTTTTAATTGTTGATGCTTCCACTATAGTGCTCGCAAGAACTAATAATAATAATGATGTTTGCAACACTGACAAACAAATAGTATTTAGTCTTGCTTTACATAAACTACAAATTTTATTGTATTTCCTTATAGAAATGAAATAAAATTGATATGAATAAAGCCATTTCCAAAATAAATCTATTTGAAAGTAAACAATATAAATGATAATTATTCTTTCACAATATTTATCATTTATAATTATATGAAAATATGAAAATAAATGATCTTTTAAATTTAGGGCATTTTCCTTAATTAATATTTAATTTCAAATAGAAAAATACAAGCCCCTTTAAAAAAGAATATACTTCCCTTGAAAGTGAACCCAGTTATTTATTTTTTATTTTTAGCTCCAGAACTTGGTTCATTCTAGCATATTTTCACAGGAAGCAATAAAGTAAATTTTTCTACAAACCATATTGTATTCTACACACTAATGATATGATATATATAGAAATCACAATGTAAAAAAATATCAAGCTTAAAAAAAAACCCTTTTTTTTAAAAATTAATTTACAAACAAAATAAATGAAAAGAAAATATAACATGGAAGGTAAGGATAAATCCCTGAAATAGATGCGTATCTGTGATCACATTACTTTCCTCTATCAAAGATTTGATTATGATCCCTTAGCAACAAGATTATTCTAAATGTATTAATATTGGTCAGATTACTATTTTGATCCCCCTGTTCATAACATCCTTCATGGTCAAAACTTGTCTGTGTCATTTGAACTAGGAATAAACTATTATAACTTCCTTTATGTCTGATTTGAAGATTACTAATTCCACCTATATTTGCCTAGTATATCCTCTGTTCATCTGAGATTTTATCATTCCTTATTTCCTCTGAAGAATACTTTAAATTACTTCATACATCATATGGAGGCTGCATTATATTACATATTTCATAATTCCCTTCATTGTATAATTTATTTTCTATAGATGCCTCATTCTTTGGAGAAAATATCTTTGGTGAATTTTCATTATTCCCTTTAAAAATGTCTATCTTATTTTTACAGTAATCATCTATATACGAATCCATTACAGATTCATTTTCTTCCACACTCTCTTCCCTAATGGATGCACCCAAAAGTAAATGTTTAATTATCTTAGGTATGAAACTAGGGATAGAGTTATTATTTTCTTCACGTGTCTAGTAGGTATTTTATTCTTCATATGCATCTTGGGGAACCATATAAAGATCATCTTCCATAGTGTAATTTTGATTTCTTTCTTCATTTTGCAACATATTTTTCTAATTTTGCAAAAAACTGACTGAGCCATTCCTATAATCAATTCCTTGTAGAGTTTTTATACCCTCTAGCATAGTATCCAAATCAGGCTGAAAAAAATTATCACCATTTATTTCAAGAAAAATTTCTTCATCTTTTTCAAAACCATTCATAAACATATTTCCTTCATCAAATGTTTCACTTCCTAGAGATTTTATTGTATCAAATATAACCTGATCATGCTCATCCTGATGATTATAGGAAAAATTTAAACTATTATTTTGAACATACTTATGATATTCAACATCCAACACATCTGAAATTTGCTCTGTGCTGAGGAGATTTTCTTCCTCACCATCGTGGCCATTTATATCTGACTCCATACAAATCTTACCATGTATAGATTTTTCTTCAACTCGATTTGAATTTTCTTGTTCATCTAAATCTAGAATATCATTAGGTTTTTGTGCCCCTTTTGTAACTTTATCATGTTCTTCCATTACAAATTTGTGTTAGCTTGTGGTGACTAATCAGGAAAGTACTCATTCTAAACCTAAAGCAGAAAAATATTGTATAATATGGCTTAGGGTTAGGGAGTTCACTATGGATGATTTTAGTACTTGTGGTGGAATTGAGCTATAAGGGATTACAGATTGTAACTAGGTTGTAATCACTGGATAATAATAATATTGGACTCGTTGTTGGTGGATGTAGCCCAGGGATTGGGTGAACCACATTGAATATTTTTGTATTGTGTCCTCTTTTATGTGGTTTATTGTTTTCTGATATTGGTTATATTTGCATGTAATTGTTATTTTTGTCTTGTTAATCCTAACAAGTGGTATCAAAGCAAGGTTGTTTTTTCAGTTATCCTCTTCAGGAAGATCTCATGATTTAGTGTGAGTCTCACGGTTGAGTGGGAGCAATGGTAGACAAGGGTAGGCTAAAGGTTGACAAGTTTAATGGGAAGAACTTTCAGTTATGGAAAATGCAAATGGAGGACTATCTCTATCAAAAGGATCTATGGCAGCTGTTGGAAGGAAAAGCCAAGAAACTGACAAGCATTTCTAATGAGGACTGGGTTATTCTTGATAGAAAGGCCCTTGGTAGTATTTGATTATGCCTGGCACAATCAGTGGCATTCAATATTACACAAGCAATGATGATTGAAGATTTTATGAGAACCCTAGCGAAGTTGTATGAAAAGCCCTCCACTTCAAATAAGGTATTTCTCATGAAGTGTTTGTTTAATATGAAAATGGTGGAAGGTGGGTCATTTGCTGATCATTTAAATGATTTTAATATAGTTACCAGTCAATTAAATTTTGTCAATATTATTTTTGATGAAGAAGTTAGGGCTCTCTTGATTTTGTGTTCTTTGCCTGAAATCTGGAATGGCTATTAGTAATTCTATTTCTGGTTCTAATACCCTAAAATATGATGATGTTATTGGTGTTATTCTAAGTGAGGAAATTCGTAGGAAAAGCTCAGGAGGATCCACATCAAGTAGTGTCTTAAACGCACAAAGTAGGGGTAGAACCAATGAGAGAGGAAACAACATTGGAAATCATGGGAAATCAAGAGGAAAATCAAAGGGAAAGAGGTCTAAATCCAAAGGACCAAATGATTGCTAGTATTGTGGAAAACCAGGTCATAAGAAGAAAGATTGCTGGTCTTGGAAGAATAAAGAAGGAGACAAACAAGAAGGTAAAAAGGAGGTAAATGTGGTAAGTAATAAATCTGAAGAGGATGCTTTTATTCTTTCTTTATAAAGTATTGATGATTCATGGGTTTTAGATTATGGGGCTTCATTTCATGCTACACCCCATGGAGGTTACTTTCTTGATTATATCCAAGGGGATTTTTGGCTATTTTATTTGGGAGATAATGAACCCTGTCAAATAGTTGGAAAGGGAAAAATTAAGATTAAGTTGTAGAATGGGAATCATTGGCTACTACAAGAGGTAAGACATGTTCCAAGGCTGAGTAGGAATTTAATTTCAGTAGGGAAACTGGGTGATGAGGGTTGGATAGTTACTTTTAATGATAGAAATTGGAAGGTTTCAAAAGATTTCTTAGTAGTAGAAAAAGGTGTGAAAGTAGGCACCTTATATCTTTTTACAGGTCATATTGTTCCTTCTACTTTAATTGTTTCAAAAGATAATGAATGTTCAGGAACAATGGTTGCAGTTGAGCAGGAAGAACATCAAACCATTGTTGTAGATTTTGACATAGCATTGTGGCACAATAGACTCAGGCACATCAGTGAAAAAGGTATGAAATTAATTCATTCAAAGAAAGTTTTACCTAGTTTGAAATGTGTCAATATGGATTTCTGTGAGAGTTGTGTGTATGGAAAATAAAAGAGAGTTAGTTTTGTGAAGAGTGGGAAGGAAAAGAAAAATGAGAGATTAGAGCTTGTGTATACAGATGTATGGGGACCAGCTTAGGTATCTTCCCTTGGTGGCTCTTTTTATTATGTTATATTTATAGATGATGCAACAAGAAAAGTATGGATTTATTTCCTTAGATAAAAATCTGATGTATTTAAAACTTTTAAGAAATGGAAATGCTTGGTTGAGAATGAGACTGGTAAAAAGTTAAAATGTCTCTGATCTGATAATGGTGGTGAGTATTACAGCATAGAATTTGAAGATTATTGTTCCTCTAATGGTATTCATAGGCAGAAAACTATACCAAGGACTCCACAAGAAAATGGAGTCATTGAATGCATGAACATGACAATAATGGAGCATGCAAGCAGTATGAGGCTGCATGCTAGGCTGCCCAAAAACATGTGGGCAGAGGCTATAAATATTGTTGTTTATTTAATCAATAGAGGCCCCTCTACTCCTTTGGATTGTGGTATTCCAGAGGAAGCATGGAGTGGTAATAAGGTGAGTTATTCTTTTCTCAAAACCTTCGGTTGTGAAGCTTTTGCACTTATAGATTCTGAAAATAGAACCAAGCTAGAAGCTAAGTCAAAGAAATGTGTATTTGTTGGATATGACATTGATGAATTTGGTTATAAGCTTTGGGATTTTGAAAATCATAAAATTGTAAGAAGTAGGTATGTCATATTCAATGAGAAATTATTGTACAAAGATCTATTGTTGTAGCATGAGAAGAAAAAAAATGACTATGTAGTACTGGATGATACTCCAAAAGATGATGTTCCAGTAGTTCCTTATGCTCCACAATAACAACACCAACAAATACCACACACCCCAGTGAATGTTAGATGGTCAACAAGGCTAAGTAGACCTCCAGAAATATTTTCTCCATCTTTGTATTCTATTTTGCTAACAGATGTTGGTGAACCTGAATGTTATAATGAAGTTGTGTAGGTGGATACAAAGATTCAATGGGAGTCTACAATGATAGAGGAAATGGACTCCTTGCTGAAAAATCAAACTTCAGATTTATGCAAGTTACCTACAGGTAAAAGAGCTTTACAAAATAAATGGGTTTATAGGCTGGAAGAAGAGGATGGAGGTAAGAAAATATTTAAAGCTAGGTTAGTTGTAAAAGGATTTGCATAGAAAAAGGGCATTGATTTTGATGAGATATTTTCTCCAATTGTTAAAATGACTTCTATCTGTACTATTTTAAGTATTGTGGCTACTGAAGATTTTCATTTAGAGCAGCTTGATGTTAAAACAACTTTTCTTCATAGTGATTTGGATGAAGAAATATTTATGGTACAACCACAAGGTTTTGAGGTCAAGGATAAGGAGAATTTGGTATGCACATTGCAGAAAATTTTATATGGCTTGAAGCAAGCACCTCGGCAATTGTATATTAAATTTGACACTTTTATGAATAAGCATGGATATAGTCGGTATCATTCTGACCATTGTGTTTATTTTAAGAGGTTGGATGATGACAACTACATTATTTTATGTTTATATGTTGAGATGCTTGTAGCAAGTGGTGAGTATTGCAACATAGAATTTGAAGATTATTGTGTATTTGTTGGATATGACATTGATGAATTTGGTTATAAGCTTTAGGATTTTAAAAATCATAAAATTGTAAGAAGTAGGGATGTCATATTCAATGAGAAAGTATTGTACAAAGATCTATTGCCACAGCATGAGAAGAAAGAAAATGACTATGTAGTACTGGATGATACTCCAAAAGATGATGTTCCAGTAGTTCCTTATGCTCCGCAATAATAGCACCAACAAATACCACACACCCTAGTGAATGTTAGATAGTCAACAAGGCTAAGTAGACCTCTAGAAATATTTTCTCCATCTTTGTATTCTATTTTTCTAACAGATGTTGGTGAACCTGAATGTTATAATGAAGTTGTGTAGGTGGATACAAAGATTCAATGGGAGTCTACAATGATAGAGGAAATGGACTCCTTGCTGAAAAATCAAACTTTGGATTTATGCAAGTTACCTATAGGTAAAAGGGCTTTACAAAATAAATGGGTTTACAAGCTGGAAGAAGAGGATGGAGGTAAGAAAATATTTAAAGCTAGGTTAGTTGTAAAAGGACTTGCACAGAAAAAGGGCATTGATTTTGATGAGATATTTTCTCCAGTTGTTAAAATTACTTCTATCCGTACTATTTTAAGTATTGTGGCTACTAAAGATTTTCATTTAGAGTAGCTTGATGTTAAAACAACTTTTTTTCATGGTGATTTGGATGAAGAAATATATATGGTACAACCACAAGGTTTTGAGGTCAAGGGTAAGGAGAATTTGGTATGCAGATTGCAAAAAAGTTTATATGGCTTGAAGCAAGCACCTCGGCAATGGTATATTAAATTTGACACTTTTATGAATGAGCATGGATATAGTCGGTATCATTCTGACCATTATGTTTATTTTAAGAGGTTGGATGATGACAGCTACATTATTTTATGTTTATATGTTGATGATATGCTTGTAGCTAGGTCTAACATGGATCACATTAAGGGGTTGAAACAATAGTTAGCACATTCATTTGTTATGAAGGATTTGGGGGAAGCAAAACAAATCAGGTTGGTATGAAAATTTGCAGCGATAGGAAAAATAAGAAGCTGACTTTATCTCAAGCTGATTATATTGAGAAAGTGTTGCAACATTTCCCTATGGAGAATGCCAAAGCTATTAGCACACCTTTACCTATTCATTTGAAATTGACTAAGGAGATGTGTCTTTAAACATTAAAAGAAGAGGCTAAAATGTCCAAGGTACCTTATGCTTCAACTGTAGGGAGCTTAATGTATGCTATGGTATGTACTAGGTTAGATATTGCACATGTAGTGGGAGTCATTAGCTGATATATGAGTAACCCTGGTATTGAGTATTAGAATGTAGTCAAATGGATTCTCATATATTTGAGAGGTACATCTAGTAAGTGTTTACACTTTGGGGGTTCTACTACTATTGTACAAGGCTATGTTGACTCAGATTTGGCAGGAGATATAGATAGTAGGCAGAGTACTATAGGTTATATATTTACTATTTGTGGGACAACAATGAGTTGGATTTCTCAACTACAAAAGGTGGTTGTTTTATCCACTACAGAGGTAGAGTATGTTGATACTACAAAGGCAGCCAAGGAGATGATATGGCTTCATTCTTCATGGAAGAATTGGGACATCCACAGAAGGATAATTTTCTACATACACATAGCTAGAGTGCCATTCATCTTATGAAGAATTCTGCTTTGCACTCAAAGATAAAACACATACAGTTGTGGTATCATTCCATTCGGTCATTTTTGGATGATGGGAAGTTAAGGCTAGAAAAGATTCATACTGATGATAATCCAGTAAATATGTTTACAAAGGTAGTAACAAGGGAGAAGTTGAACTCATTTTCAACTTCAATTGGTCTTCTAGACTAAACAGAATAAAGGAATAGATGAGCCTAGGGTGGTTCGACCCAGTGGGAGCCTCATATGGTAATGGTATTGCTACATGATCAATCTCCAAGTAGGAGGTTTTTTAGTATAGTGTGGATACTGATCAGTCACCAAGTGGGAGATTGTTATCTTGTGGTGACTGATCAAGAAAGTACTGTACACTTTTCCTCCCGACCTCACCAACATATTTTCAGTTATTTTGGGCCGACATATTGTAACTCATTCTAACCCTAAAGGGGAAAAAATATTGTATAATATGGCTTAGGGTTAGGGATTTCACAATGTATGTTTTTAATACTTGTAGTGGAATTGAGCTGTAAGGGATTATGGATTGTAATCAGGTTGTAATCACTGGATAATAATAATATTGGACTCATTGTCGGTGGACGTAGCCCTGGGATTGGGTGAACCATGTTAAATCTTTGTGTCTTGTGTTCTCCTCTATGTGGTTTATTATTTTCTGATATTGGTTATATTTGCACATAATTTTTATTTCTTCCTTGTTAATCCTAACACTTCATATGAAATTTTAAGAAGAAGCTTTACCTGTTCATGAGTTACTTCTAAACTATATATTTTGTTTGAAAAACTTGGCCTGACATCAGAAGGTATTTTACTGAAGATATCCATCATCCTCATAAACAAACTCACAACATTTTCATTATCATACCATTCTAAAGTAATGAATACATTCAAGGGAGACATGCCTGATTCATCCCCTTGGTGTTGATTGTCATAGTGATCATTAATGTTCTCTTGATCATTATCCATGTTATACAACGGACTAGAAAAACAAAACTTTAAACTAATCATTGTCGCTTCCTATAATCCTTTCTTCATTGTTTAGTTCCAATTCGATGAACCGCTTGTTCGTTAGAAATATTCTCCCTAACATAGGCTTTGCCTGAAACTGAATTTTAGAGTCGCCACCTCACCTTCTGTGAGGAATTAATAACTGCTCTGAGTTCCTATATCCTAATAGAGTCTTTACAACATTAACCAGACATCCTGAAACTCCCTTTCACTGATTCTCCCCAGTGGAGTCACCAATTTGTTGGTACTCAAAAATACTAGACCATTTTGAGGCCAACTAATAGGCACAATAAGTGCCTCTGTAATTCTGGCTTGATTTAGCCAAGGCTGGTAGGCCTGAATCAAATATGATTTCTAACTACACAAATACATGCACAACAAAAGAAAATCTTTCCAAAGGGGTTAACAATCCTTTGGAGGAAAATAAACCTAATATCCTAATTGTCAGATAGCTTGAAATCTAAACTAAGGTTTGAAAATATTGCTAAATCTAATTGAAAGCTTTGTAAAGAAAAAAATAGATAGGATATGTAAACCACAGAAAGAATAAAATGACAATTTTACATGAACGAATTGACCAGTGCTTGATGCCAAATTGGGAATAGAGTCAGATACATTCAATCCTATGTATAAATATATATGGTTTTAAGATAACTCGCTCCTATAAAAAGAGACCATCACCCTACAAGCTTCTATTGAAACAAAATTTAAAACAACTTATACAATAGGTCCTATGGTTTTTAACCCAACTTAAGAGCCCGAAAGGAAACAGTAACAGGTTCTCAGACCATGCTACCATTATTCAAATTGTACAAATTAGTCATAAATGAATGCATCAAATAGAAAAGAATAGTAGGATACCCTAGTTCATAGAGTAATCTGAGAAACTGATTGAATATAAAAAACTATATTAACATTAAGGTATAAACACTTATCTAATATTCGTACATGATATTTTGAGCATTAAATTCAAATCCGTAAGTTGGGAGACTTTCCAAATTTTGTCATGATTGATTGTAATATTTTTTTTCTTACAATTGAGTGATTATTCTTGGTGGGGTTATCATGCAATCAGTGAGTGATCCTTCATTCTCCTGGTCTGCCCTGCATTAGAACATATTGGAAATACACAATAAAATAATAACAAGTCTTTCAAAATCTCCCTTCCCTCAAGGAACACTATTAACCATCCCTTCCACATATTATTTCATTGTTGTATGAGTGGATTGTGCAGGAACAATTAACATTAAACAAGGAGAAAATTCCTCAACACATCTTGGAAACCATTGAATTCAATAATAAATGAAACCTAACATCAACACTATTCCTTCCATTCACTTATACTAAGAATAAATCATTTAATCCATTCAACATTACATATAATCATTAGATAGCTACATTTCCTGACTATGTAGAGGAACAACCACCAAAATGATCAAAACTATTTTTACCCTTGCACAAACTATTCCAAACTTCAAGTAAAATGAGCAATATGCTATGTCAAATCATTCATATTCATAGTAACCATTTGAAGGATCATTTTTTCAATGAACCCTCTGACTATACCCCTTGCGACAGAGAAAGGAAACCTCAAAATAGAGAAAGGAAACTTAGTAAAACCAGTCTATGCCATTGTTTGTGAGGGAAACTTAGTCATGACATCAAGTATCATCTCATCATGGTCTATTCACCATGTTTCAACACCCCATTCACTCTGATCTATTCAACTTACACCATTCTTCTTCTCTAGGACTCAAAGGCTTGAAATAGTATATGTGGTAAAAATTCATTAAATACTAAAGAAGACCTGCTATTTGTCAGATAAATCTTCATTTTCCCCCACAAAAAACTAAGTAATAACTACTCTACCCTTAATTTGTTTAACAATGCACCATATTAGATAAAGTAGGTTCTATCACACATGGCATGAACTCTCTTCAAACTCACGGTACGTTGCACACGTAGTAAAAAGCTCATGAGATTCTAAAGAAGGCCTCACTCTTAATGAGTTATAAGCATGCCATTGTTTTAGTTTTTCTTGCGAGTTATGATAATTTTTGTAAACATGCCATTGGATCAATTTAGTGTATTCATTTTTTTCAAACAAATCTTTATTGTCTTATGATTGTCTTCTTTATATAGTAGCATGTATTAATTGGCTGACAAATAAAGAAGCATTTAGACAATCAGAAGACAATGAAGATAATTTTAAATGCATCTAACACAAAAGTTTTTTACAAAACTGAACCAATGGCATGTTTACAACAAAGAAATAGAGTGATAATAATATGCTGAAAATTGTATTCTATTTAATGCACGCCAAAGGACCAGTCCCAACAATTCTTAAATATACTTTATCTAATATGATGAATTCTTAAACAATTAAGGTTGGAGTAGACATAGTTATCACACAATTTTTTTGTGTGATACAAGGAAGATTTGGCTGATTAAGAGTGAGTCCTTCTTTAGAATCTCATATAAATTTGGCTGATTAAGATGAGAAGAAAAACATAATTCATTAGTTAACTTTTTCAATTTCATGTATTTTTTCTCCTATTTATTAGGTGCATGAGTTGAAGGTTGATGTAAGAGTCTTATAATGTTGTGTTACCTTTGGATCTTGAGTTTTTTATACTCCTATGATGATCTTTCTCAACAAGTATTTTATTCAATTTTTATTTTTTGAATAACATATTGGGCAAATACAAAACTATGTACTTCTACATGACAGTGAACACAAAATTGAAGCATCAAATAAGACTTGATCAAGTTGTAGGTGGAACGTGCACTCAAATAGTAAGTAATGTAGAATAACAAAATAAGTAATCTATCATGTTTACATTTTGTTATTTTCTAAGATTACATCCATGTTCTATATTCACAGAATGGTTCAAAATTGAAATTTACAATTTGATAAAAGTACTGATGGGTGTTGTTCCCTGCACCCTCAATCAACAACTTGCCTCCATTTTATTTTGATTTACAAACTACTATATTATTTGAATATATTTCTTTCTTGCCACAATAGGAAAGAGTTTGAGGTGGAAGACTACAATAATAGAAGTGTTTCAATTTGGTATACTATACTACAACATCATTTCATAACTAAGTTTTCAATTTCTATATACAATTAGGTTATAGATAATCTAAGTGAAGAAGGATCATGTCAGACAATCCAAGTGAAGGAGGTAATGGGGATGCAATTAATAGATTTTGGTCAAACTTTAAAAGAAAAGGCGATGGAAAATGTTATTGGCCCTGCAATATTTGTAAGGGATTAAACATTAGAAGATTGCTAATCAAAATAGCTAAGAGACATTGTAGGGATAATTGTCACATTGAAGGAGGGTTTGATTATCATGAATTGGTAAGTTTTTCATTATATTTATTTAACAATTAATATATATATATATGAAATACACTTGATGATGAGATCATTATCATGGTTTATTTGTGTTCATCATTTTTATATAGGTCGAACTCTCTAGGGGAGTACGTGATATGGACCATGGAGGTGTGAATATTGATAATATGGCTTTGGAAGTGGACGATCATGGAGGTACGAATATTGAAGTTGAAGATTATGATTCCATGGAAGATGACGATGATGTGCCAAATGATGGTACTAATACATTGATTCATGACACATTTGGTATTGGCACAACTGATGATGATGGTCAGGATGATGTTGATGTCATCCATCATATACCTCTACTTGAGAAGGCAGCCACGCACCTTTACGAAGGCTCCAAAACAACTCTTCTCTCTATTGTATTGTTGTTGTTGAACTTGAAGGTTATGAATGGTTTATCCAACACAACAATGTCATGTATGCTAAGGTATGTCATATATGTCATTATAGTAATTAAATGGTGAAACATGTACCATAAATATTGTTAATATTAACAACTTATATTTTTTTCTATAGATTGATAGGTGAGTTCTTTTTACCACCATCAAATATTCTCCCTCACTCATACCGAGAATTATGTGCCACTATGAAAGATATTGGAATAGAGTATCAAGCAATAGATGCTTGTCCCAATGATCATATTATTTATCATAAAGAACATGAATTTGCAATAGAATTCCTTGAATGTCATACGAGTAGATATCAAATAGATCAAATAACAAAAAAGGTGCCTCACAAGGTTCTTTTTTACATCCCTATTATACCACGTTTGCAAAGATTATTCAGGTGTAGTAGCTTGGCACAATTTATGGGTTACCATGCATGCAATAGGAGTCAAGATGACATTATTCAAATACCTGTGGATGGTTCTGTATTTAAAAACATAGAGGAAAAGTGGCTGCACTTTATCGAAGAACCTCGAAATCTCAAGGTTTCAGTGGCAACGGATGGTGTCAATCCATTTGGAGAGTTAAGATCTGTTTACACTGTTTGGCCTATTTTTGTCATCAACAATAACATTCCTCCATGGATATCAATAAAGAGGGAGCACATTATGTTGGAAATGACTGTTCCAAGTATTTGATCATTTAATAGTTATCTACATGTAATTATAAATCTTGTAGTAAAACGGTCACAATAATTATGTAATGTTGTTGTTCATTCAACTAGGTAAATACCAAGTTAAAGATATGAATGTATATATTGAATTTCTTATCAATGAGTTGGTGGAGTTATGGAAAGGTGTCACTATGTATGACATCTCTAGACCAATAGGAGACATACAATTTTAATTCCATGCAATTCTTGTATGGACAATACATGATGCCCCAGGGCTAACATATTTTTCTGGTATGTTATGGTGAATTCAAGTTGCACATGATAATTCTAAAAATAAAAATTAACATATTTAATCCAATTGTATCATTACCTTGTAGGTCTTCAAATAAAGGAAAAATTTGCATTTCCAGTTTGTGGTCCAAAGATGAAATTTTGTCATTCAAAAAGTTTAGGAAAGTAGGTGTTTGATGAGCATAGACACTTTCTCCACAAAAATCATAACTATCAAATTATCGAAAAACATCTTTTCAATGGGAAAGAAGAGACTACATCTAAGCCATGGAGAATGAAACCTCGCCTATGGAAGTTGGAATATAATAGAATTAATCATCAAGGTACTACCATTCTACCTACTAATTTATGTTTGGAATTTGTATATTTTTATTGTGTTTGTTTGTTGATTATGTGATTGATGATCATGAATGTTGTCAAGGCAACACTACTGAGCAGCTTCCAAATGGTCTAAAGAGTTATCCCAGACAATTTAGTAGGTTGCCCTACTACGAGAAGCTACAAATTATGCATTTGTTTGATACTATGCATATTGGAAAGAATGTAACAGAGACATTGTGGAAGATATTGGATGGAAGGTGTGACAAAGAAAAAATTGTCAAAATTTGTAGCAACTTTCATAAATCCAATCATGCAATGAAAAATTTCATTGAATCAAATAGAAATGGAGAACAGATTAATACAAGTGTCCTTCCTTGGTTATTAACAAAAACAACAAAGTGATGCCATAAAAGAAGTCATACGAAAGATTTGATTTCCCATAAGATTTTCTGCAAACATAAGCAATACCATATCAAAGAAAAGTGAATTTGGGCCAGGGTTGAAAATGCATGATTGGCATACCTTCATCAAGGTAAGTCATGTTCTTTTGTATTTACAATATATTTGTAAACTACATGTACTTCTTATTGTATTATATAAGAAAATAATGACATGATTATTTTTATAATTATTACAGTACGTACTACCCCTATCTCTCCCAGAGAATTCGACAATAACATCAAACAAGTGATATATGATCTTGAAAAATACATAAGGTAAGCAATGATATCTGTTCAATTTGTTATATATATATATATATATATATATATATATATATATATATATATATATATATATATATATATATATATATATATATATATATATATATATATATATTGTAAAGTATCATGTTTATATATTTTTGTGTCTTGAATGTCTCGTAGGTGGTTTTCATCTAAAGAAATCCATAGAGCAGATATAAAATACTAGAAGAGAAGAATTCTTCATCTAATATGTGAAATGCAAAAGTGTCTAGCTTCAACCTTTTTCAATGCACAAGAATACCAAGTTGAGGAGATTGAAATGTGTGGACTTGTACACACTCGGTCAATATGGATGGTTGAGAGGCATCTAAAATTTTTTAAGACTTTGGTTTGGCAAAGAGCATGTCCTGAGGGTTCTATGATGGAGGGATACCAGACTATGGTGTACGTTACTAAATATCTTCCTAATCTTGCAGCAAAGATCCATATAGATCACATTTGGGATCTCGACACCATTAGAAAATTCAAAGGGGAGTACTTGGTGGGGAAAGGTAGAATGAGGAAAGTGAGAGGTAATAAATTATAAGATGTTATTGTAGCTATTAATTAATTCTTAATCTTTAAAATTAATCGGTTGTAAGTAGTCTATTTATTTTTTGTATAGCTGCTCGAGAGTGGGATGCAATACATTTGTATATTGCAAACAATCAAGATTGGATGACGAAATGGATTGAACGATGTCATCATTTAGGTCACACATTAACATGGGAAGTTGTGTCTTCATTGGTTAATGAAGCTCATCATAATGGAGATCCAAATGTTACGCAAAGGGAAATAGATTTAGCACATGGTTTAAGAGATTTCCAGGTACGTATACATTTTTTAATCACTCGTACGTTTATGAACTCTCAATGCATTAATTTATACATGTTTTACATTTTTTTTAGGTCAAACACCATAAGGCTATGTTTTGCAATGGTCATAAATTTTGTATCAAAAATTTGGATGACATAAAGAAAACTTGTGATTCTGGGATAAGTGCAATCTTTTAGGTGACTAATATTTCATCTAGAAATGAATTACATCCTCCAGAGTCTGAAAATCGATACTACGACATTTTGGATGATATACTTGAGTGTGAATTTAATTCCTTTAGATTACTATTCATTGTCAAATGGTATAGGCTACAACTTAATCAAAATGATCCTGATAGAATTGTTATTAAACATGACAATGGATTTCCAATGATTAATACAAGGTGGTTTGAGCCATTTGGGGATGAACCCTATGTTCTTCCAAGCCAATGTGAGCAAGTATTTTACTCAGAGGTTCCACATAAATTGGGTTGGTCATTTTTTGTTAGACATGATCCAAGAGGAAGGCCGACGAGGTATAATGCGATGGAAGAAGATTGCAAACAACTAGAAGATGATGTAGATGATGATCATGAACAACAATTAGTCGATGATATTCCTGACATAATTTTTCTTGAAGAAGAAGAAGATGATGACGATGATGATGCTACTGATGATGATGATGATGATGATGATGATGATGATGATTGTTACACTTGTATTATGCTTTGCTCTCGCAGTCAATTATTTTGTGGAGGAAAAAGTCTTAGTTGAAGTTGAACTTGAACCTTCCTAAGTTCAAGTTCAAGTTCAAGATTATGTCGGATGTTGCAAGAAGGTCATAGTATTTATGTTGTCTATCTTTCAGTCGGTAATATGTGAAAGTTGAACTTGAACCTTGAACCTTCCTGAGTTCAAGTTCAAGTTCAAGTTCAAGTTCAAGTTCAAGTCGAAGGTCTGACTGATGGAATATTCCGATCAAATAACTAACTCTCTGTAGGTAAATTCTTTTAAAGATTATCAGACCCAAGCTTTCAAATAGGTTTTATGTGAATTCCAAAACCATCATAGATGATGGGGTAGCACATACATTACATACAATGATGAAAGATAGATGGCAACCCATAGTGCCTAGCTGGCAGCTCATAGTGTCTATCTGGCAGCTCACAGTGCCTATCTGGAAGCTCAAGAGGAAGTATGCTAATCCAAATTCAAATGGATAATGATATAATTTATAGATTCTATGAAGGTGATTGTTTATGCTATAAGTAGATACATTGCAGTGTTGTTTGGGAGAGCCAGTTATTATGTCATGCTTCTCTACAGGATCTGATATTGGATCAACTGGTTTAAGTTTTATCAGTAAAATGGTATAGATGGATTCCCAATTTTCAAATAAAAATATTCTCTAAATATCATTTGTAGTGCAACATTGGAGCCATAACATTTGATTTCCTTTCTTGGTTGTATCAATCAGTTTGCATAAATTAAACTGATATGTTCAGAAAATTAGCAGGCTGAAAAAATAGGTCTCGGTGTGAGAGTCATAACTTTTGACTCCACCATTGGATTTCGCCCAGTTTTGGATATCTTGTGGGGAAACAAATGGTGCAAGATTTGACCAGAGCGATTACCATTATTTGATTGCATTCAAAAGTTACATGGGACTATGTGGACATCTATCAAAGAGGCCAGTAATCTCTTGTTTGTCTGCAACAATCGATTCGGTGGCAACCACTTCATAGCTGGTAACTTTATTTTTAAATAACACATTATGGTGTTGAAAGAAGGTGTTTCCACATGCCAAGAATGTGTATCTTTCCTCTAATAAGTTTAATTAAAGGATCATATAATAAGGCTCATTTTATGAAGGTATTTTAAAAAGTTTATAAAACTTTTTATAGTTTTCAAGAATCAGTTATTCTATAACTGAAAAAGACTACTGAAGGGGGGGGATGAAGAAATGGTGATTGGAAGGAAAGATTCAGTTATAAAAACTAAAAAAGATCATCGAGATTAAAAAAGAAAAAGATAAATATGCAACAGGAAGACAAAGAAATGGTTCTCATTTTTTCTGGCTGGAGTTCTGTAGCTGCAGGTAGGGGAAGGGGGGAATTAGATTTTAATTGTAATAGAGAGGGTTTGACTCTCTAGGATTTTCTGGAACTATTTTCATGAGGTCTATGTTTTAAGTTTCTGAAACTGATATAATAGAACATATATGCTATCCTATGGTTTTATATATGTGATTAAGCTTTTGCAATGGTAGATACTGGTATTTATCAGAGTATGATTTGTTTTCCTATGGAAATAAATTATATTTGAAGAAAGCTTGACTAGTATGTTGGTTGATTTTACACTTGAAGCAACAGAGGGAATTAGTGAAAAGATTTAGTTTTAAGCAGTGAATCTTTTGATTGTATCAAAAGTGAATATTCATTTATTCTGCACATTCTTTTCATGGTGATGGAATGAGTGTTTTTCCTTATGTGATTTCTGGTTAAAGGCACGCATGTTATTCATTCTTTGTTAATAAAATCCTATTGAAAATCCACTAGCAAGGGGCTGCACCTTGTGAATTTGTAGAGAGTTTTCTTTGATAGGAACTCATTTGTTAGTATTGAGTTTCCTCTTTCTTTTTATGTTATATGGGAGTCTGAGATTAATTTAAACAAAGGGAAAAAATTGTATGCTAACAGTTTTTGGCAACTCTGCTGGGGATGGAAATAGAGATCAGTTTTTATAATTTGTTTCCTCAGTTTTATATTTATCTCTGGATGTTGGAGATTGGCGACTCTATGTATATAACTTTCAAAACTTTTGGTTGAAGAGTCTAGTACTTACTTTTTCCAAATTTTAGGTACCTCCCCTAGGATGGAGGTTGGCGACTCTGTTGAGGAAGAATGTCAAAAAGTCTTCCTAAAACATCAGGAATTTCTAAAGGATTGGATTCCTGCAAGAAATGAAGATACCTCTGGTATCTTTGTCTTTGTCCCACCATTCAAAGACACTCCCATCAGAGAGGTTACAAAAGAAGTGGCGAGAGATGTGGAATGGTTGAAGTCTTTCTACGGTGCTATCCTCATCAAGAAGAGACCTCCTGTGCAAGAATCAGCAAGAAAGAAGGAGCAAAGCAATGTCATAGAGCTCGCAAATGCAAATGACAAGGTCTTGCCATGATCTTTCTTCAGCCTGGAGGTTGAATCTCTCAATTCCATAGGTATGGAATGTCATCTAGATCCAAGTGGTCCTAATAATAAAGATTTTCAGACTAATATGTAGTAGCGCGAGACTTTTGGTTTCATTGAAAAGACAACTAGTGATGATTCTTTGCATTCTGAAATTTGCAATCAGCCAATTAAAGAATCTATCATTTGTGATAGTGAAGTAATATCATATTCTCTTCTTGAAACTTGTGTTGATAATAAGATGACATACGGCCATGATAAAGATTTATCTATTTCTAAAAATTTGTCCTTCAATGTGAATGATGAGGTGGAAAGAGAGATTAATTCATGTCCGGCTGAAGGCCCCTTAGATTCTAACAATCTAGAGGGAAGATCTGAAATGCATTCAGAATTTGGAGCTGATTCTATTGTTGAGGTATTGCAGGTCTAGCCACCATCAACTTGTTCAGTTGATTCTTTATACAAAGTAGAGATCATTGAGGGGTCTTTGGAGGACATCCAGCAAGGGTGTCCTAAAAGAAAAATTTTAGGTATAACCTTATCTAAAATATTGTATTCAGCTGATGAAGGTATAGATGCTGAGCTTCCTTGTCTTTCTGAAATTTTTTATGAACAACACAAATGCAATCATGATGCAAAGGGTAAAAATATCATGGAAATGATTTCATTTTTATGTGTTGAAGACTCCTTAAATGCTGAAAATTTCTTAACTGCCAAAGATGAATATCATGTTAAAAAGGATGCACATTTCTCCTTAGATATGTCAGGGCTTAATTTTTTTCAGTTGGAGATTGGTAGAGGTTCTGAGAATTATAGGTTAATGCACATGAGCAACCAGAGATTTATGATGAGTTATGGCTGTTTGGATCTAATTATCAGTTCACTAAACTTGTGCATACAACCAATCCTGATTTTTGCAATGGAGAGCTCGCCAAGAAAAGATGGCATGAAGATTTTGCCTTCAAGTATAGTCGGCTGATTCAGAAAGGCATATATTTCTCTCAACTGGTAAGTAGCTTCGTCTATATTCTTCTTGCTGTTGATCCTTAAGGTAGGATCTTCCTGCCTATGTATATATTTGTAAACATGTTCTAGCTTTACAATTTTTGGTGTTACGTAGTTTAGTTTCCTTGCTTTAGTTTGCTGCTAGCTTGTGTTTTAGGTTAGGGGTTTTGTTTTGGTAGTTTCCCTGTTACCTCCCACCTCTCTGCAAGCAACCCCATATTTTCCCCATGACTTTGCTACCCAATGGACTAGGCACTGGCCTTTTCACCCAAATTGTTGGATTCTTCATGCACTTTACAGTGCACATCCGCAGTCAGAGCTAGTTGTTACACTTGTATTATGCTTTGCTCTCGCAGTCAATTATTTTGTGCAGGAAAAAGTCTTAGTTGAAGTTGAACATGAACCTTCCTAAGTTCAAGTTCAAGTTCAAGATTCTGTCAGATGTTGCAAGAAGGTCACAGTATTTATGTTGTCTATCTTTTAGTTGGTAATATGTGAAAGTTGAACTTGAACCTTGAACCTTCCTAAGTTCAAGCTCAAGTTCAAGTTCAAGTCGAAGGTCTGACTGATGGAATATTTGGGTCAAATAACTAACTCTTTGCAGGTAAATTCTTTTAAAGATTATCAGACCTGAGCTTTCGAAGAGGTTTTATGTGAAGTCCAAAATCATCATAGATGATGGGGTAGCACATACATTCCATACCATGATGAAAGACAGATGGCAACCCATAGTGCCTAGTTGGTAGCTCATAGTGTCTATCTCGCAGCTCACATGTCTATCTGGTAGCTCAAGAGGAAGTATGCTAATCCAAATTCAAATGGCTACTAATCTAATTTATAGATTCTATGAAGGTGATTGTTTATGCTATAAGTAGATACATTGTAGTGTTGTTTGGGAGAGCCAGTTATTATGTCATGCTTCTCTACAGGGTCTGATATTAGATCAATTGGTTTAAGTTTTATCAGTAAAATGGTATAGATGGATTCCCAATTTTCAAATACAAATATTCTCTAAATATCATTTGAAGTGCAACATTGGAGCCATAACATTTGATTTCCTTTCCTGGATGTATCAATCAGTTTGCATAAATTAAATTGATATGTTCAAAAAATTAGCAGGCTAAAAAAATAGGTCTCAGTACGAGAGCCATAACGTTTGACTCCACCATTGGATTTGGCCCAATTTTGGATATGTTGTGGGGAAACAAATGGCACAGGATTTGACCAAAGAGATTACCATTATTTGATTGCATTCAAAAGTTACACGGGATTGTGTGGACATCTATCAAAGAGGCTAGCAATCTCTTGTTTTGTCTGTAGCAATAGATTCAGTGGCAACCACTTCATAGCTAGTAACTTTATTTTTAAATAACACATTATGGTGTTGAAAGGAGGTGTTTCCACATGCCAAGAATGTGTATCTTTCCTCTAATAAGTTTAATTAAAGGATCATATAATAAGGCTCATTTTATGAAGGTATTTTAAAAAGTTTATAAAACTTTTTATAGTTTTCAAGAATCAGTTATTCTATAACTGAAAAAGACTACCGAAGGGGGGGGGGATGAAGAAATGGTGATTGGAAGGAAAGATTTAGTTATAAAAACTAAAAAAGATCATCGAGAAAAAAAAAGAAAAAGATAAATATGCAATAGGAAGACAAAGAAATGGTTCTCATTTTTTCTGGCTAGAGTTTTGTAGCTGTAGGCAAGGGAAGGGGGGAATTAGATTTTAACTGTAATAGAGAGGGTTCGACTCTCTAGGATTTTCTGGAACTATTTTCATGAGGTCTATGTTTTAAGTTTCTGAAACTGATATAATAGAACATATATGCTATCCTATGGTTTTATATATGTGATTAAGCTTTTGGAATGGTAGATACTGTTATTTATCAGAGTATGATTTGTTTTCTTGTGGAAATAAATTATATTTGAAGAAAGCTTGACTGTTATGTTGGTTGATTTTACGCTTGAAGCAACAGAGGGAATTAGTGAAAAGATTTAGTTTTAAGCAGTGAATCTTTTGATTGTATCAAAAGTGAATGTTCATTTATTCTACACATTCTTTTCATGGTGATAGAATGAGTGTTTTTCCTTATGTGTTTTCTGGTTAAAGGCATGCATGTTATTCATTCTTTGTTAATAAAATCCTATTGAAAATCCACTAGCAAGGGGTTAGACCTTGTGAATTTGTAGAGAGTTTTCTTTGATAGGAACTCATTTGTTAGTATTGAGTTTCCTCTTTCTTTTTATGTTATATGGGAGTCTGAGATTAATTTAAACAAAGAGAAAAAACTATATGCTAACAATGATGATGATGATGATGATGATGTTGATGCCGATGATGATGAAGACAATGACAATGACGGTGGTGGTGATGATGTCGACGTCAATGATGATCATGGTGATTAGTTGGATGAAGAAGAAGATGAATGACATGAATGAAATGTATAGTTACGTGATCACTACTTAATCTATTTAATATTAATTTCTTGATAGAAATGTGTATATATGCAATCACTGTTTAATCTAATTAATTTGTGATGTACTTACTATGGGATGCTTATGGTTTTTAATGTACTTACTATGTGGTTTTGAGTATATGTATCATGAATTTTTTAGCTAACATTATATAATTGAATTACATATGTAGGTACTCGGACTCCTTCACGAGCATCCCACACAGTCTCATGGATCTACAAGTATAAGTCAATACACTATATAGCGATTAATGTATTTCACAATTTGCAAAATATCTCACATTACTTGCTATCTCTCTCATTCGATGGAGTGTGAGTAGAAGCAAATAGGTATTTTTCAGATGTGTCTTCCTCGAACGAAGAAAGTGAGTCAATTAGTATGTTTGAATTAGGAAGATCAACTAGAGGTCAAAAGACTAGAAGGAAATTCAATAAATGCATGAAATTTTTCCTTTCTCCAGGGGGGTCATGTTCTTATGATGATGAGAGAAAAGGTGACATCAAGGTGCCCTCTGGGTACCAAAATCTATAGAAACAATGGGTCCCCAAGGAACTTCCTCCAATAAACACTAATTTTAGTGTTAAAGGCAAGATATATCGTATTGCACCATCGTCAATACATGATTTGGGCCTATTTTCCATGGATGGCATAAAGGTCTCTTACAACAAAGTTATCGAATTGATGGAGTATGTTGGACTTTGTTACGATTACAAAAGTTGGATGCGAATTGTTCAATACAAAAAAAGTATGCCTAGGTATGCACTCTCGGCAAATTATATTCAACAAAAAGACAATGAGCAAAGTAAAAGAGTGGCTATATACATTGACGGAAGGCCAAAAGCATCAAGGAATATTGTAGGTTTTATAAATAGCACGCGACATCTGTCAACTATTAAGAAACTCAATTGCATATTTAAGGCACACGAGGGAAATCATGTATTTGTATGTGCGATAAAATCAATAAGTGCAGGGGAAGAGCTGCTTATTAATTACAATTTGAATCGCATAGATACAAAAAATGTCACTATCATTAGGGTGAAGGTACATACTATGTACCAATAAATAATTGAGTTTTTTTTCCAACCACATTTAGAGAGTCTCCTCACCATCCACCTCATCTCCATCATCATCTTCTAATGAAATTTATTAATGTAGTCCTTTCTAATTATTGGTTAACTTTAAATAATAACACAGGACCATAATATGGAGCAACCACGTAGAGGGGACAATGATGATTGTGCATGCACTTCTTCCCAGTAGGTAAACCTCTTTGTTATTGTACTACAAATTAGATAGAAGAAAAATGTTAAATAAAGTTTTTTATTATATTCTTTTCATCACTGTTTCAGATTAATTCTAATAGTGTTAGTAATATTGTTGTCACAGACAGGTGGTCAGCAAAGAAAGGGAAAGGAACCCGTAGTCCCTGAAGAGGAGTCCTTTGACAAGGACCTAGTTGTTGATTTGGCTAGTTGTGATGAGCTGGCCTCTACATTTAAAATATGCCTCCACAAAATTGGAAAAAGATTGGCTGAATTGGCGTCTATATTCCCTCCCACTCTTGAGTCACAAAAGAGGGAAACTAAACTGATGCACCTATCTCAAAATTATAGAGTAAGTATTAATGTAATTTTTAATTATAACAAAAGTTCAATAATACTTTTTATGTTATAGTAGTCTTTTATGTCATTAAAAAATGAGTGAATGTGTTGATTTTACAGCTTTTTTTGCATAATTTTGATCCTCGTGGCCATGATGAGGGTACTGCAGTGGGTTCAAGTAGATCACATGTTGGACTATATTTTTTTTTTACTCTTTAACAATATTGTCCATG
Organism: Chamaecyparis obtusa; assembly: GCA_027943335.1. Taxonomy (NCBI): domain Eukaryota; kingdom Viridiplantae; phylum Streptophyta; class Pinopsida; order Cupressales; family Cupressaceae; genus Chamaecyparis; species Chamaecyparis obtusa. The sequence goes on along the minus strand of BSBK01001307.1, from coordinate 2,436,492 downwards.
CTAATCATTGGTTTTATTATGCTCTTACAATCTTATTCTTTAGCACGTGTCAATGATCATTTACTATCATCGCATCATACGATGGCAGGCTCAAATGTACTACGTCCTGCAATGTCGGCAACACATAGCATGGTCACAGATGCCATGGTACCACCTACTCATACACAAATTTTATTTTCTCTATCATTATATATATTTTTATTTCCCTTGAAGTGTTCTTTCTTAGGGCCATTTCATAATGGATTCAATTTATGCAACAGAAGATGCAACACTTGGTGGTGATTTTCCTGGATGTACTAGTATTCCTAGTATGGGAATGGTGAAGGATTGCATATTGCTTGTGAGTGAAGAAGAAGGAGTTCCCTTGAAAATAGCAAAACTTCCAGGTACTTTAAAGATTGGACCTTTCTTTTACTATACAATCATAGGTTAATCAAACCTTGCATTCAATATGAGAAGCTTACATCTATTTTATTTTTATTTTATACTATTATATCCTTCGACTAATGATCCCATGATTATTTTGTAGGGAATGATGTTTTTTATAGTAAACTTAATGACGAGTTTTTGCAAATATTCAGGCCCACTATCTATATAGGGTGGAACATCATATCCAAACTAAAACCCCAATCCACTATTTTGATTTCATATCATTGCTAGGATAGTTATCATTACATCTATTTTTGAATCTAACACTATTTTCTTTCTTAACAGGTGGAAAACCCAAAATCAAAAGTTAAAGGATGATCTCGTAGAGAGTATGAAAAACTTTTTTGGACCTCATACATTTGATAAGGGTACGCTCCTTCAAAGAGTCAGGTTATGTTTGAGGTATATTAGGGACTAGTATAGGTGTACATTAACCAAAAACCCGAATTACCACCACCCCCTTGCATTCCTGATAAAGAGTGGAAATCTCTTATTCTAGATGCGAATGAGAAAATTGAAATTAAAAAATGAAATACACCACCAAAGAACAGAAGAAGGTATGTGATACTATTAAGAATTTAATTGTCTACTAAATACTCTTCATATTTATATGAACTAACATATTTCAATCTCTTCATAGATTGCCTAACACATCAAAGGAAACAAAGGCAAGACTACAAAAGCACGGGCGACACAAGCTAGGATTTGGTAGTTATTCAAAACTTGTTGCATGAGTTGTAATTGTTAATATTGTCATAATTGAATGAGGAAAAATACAATCTATAGATGGCTTTTAACACTGAAAATAATTCTTTGATCTTTATAATATTTATTTATAATTTGAAATCTTTTTTTGTTTTTATGAAACAATAAAATAAAATTTGATGATACCAAGAAAAAATGTAGGGCACGGAGTTCAATGTATGTCTCACAGAAGAGGAGAAGATAATTGGCTTCCAACAAGGCTATAAAGCCATGGCAAAAAGAATACGAAGTGCACAAGGTTCTACTGATGGATCTGTCCTGGTAAGTAAGCTAAATACATGATATTTCAAATTTAATTATTTACCAATTAGTTTATTTGATGTTAAGTTCCAACATAAAGTGAGTAAATTTGTTTTAAGTAAGAAAATAATGATAACATGAATGCGTATGAAATTGAAATGTAGCTTGTCAATTCGTGCCATACATAACCTATGCGTGTTGATGACAATGAGGATGTGCATCACAGTAATACAAGTAAACATCTTAAATTGATTGGTGTAGTAATAAAAATTTAATTGCAATTGGTGTTTGGATTAATGTAACAATTTGTATTGTAGCCGTAGAGAGTGTAGAGGCCGCTGTTAATGAGCATGTTGAGGTTGAGGCCGAGGCCAAACAAACTGACCTCGATGTTGATGATGTGACTAGATTAGGTAAAGAGCTATATGATTATGGCCTGTAAAGTACTAAAATACTTTTAAAAAAATTTAATGTTTTTAATTATAATAAAATGCTTTTAGTTTAAGCCTTTTATATGTTATTGTAGATGACCCCCTTTGCATCAATAGAGAACTAGATGTACATTGAGATCTAATGAGAGGGTAGATGATCATCATGATGATATCAATACTCCTCTTAACGATTACTTCTTAAAAACTAGAAATCAAAAGAAAAAAAAGAAATGATTGTCATCTATGCACCTTAATTGATAATGATTGATTTTTATATGCCAATGAATTTAATTGTGTGGTATTGAATGTTCATAAATTTTATAATGTGTAAATGAATGTTATCGTGTGATAATTAATGAATGTCACATTTTATTAATGTATGAATGAATGCTAATGAATGTTACATTTTATTAATGGATGAAATAATAAATGAATGTTAGATGTTAACGGAGAATTTAGAGTGATGTTTGGGGGGTGGGGGGCAGGGGGTGGGGCCAAATGAGCTTCCACCTTCACATGGTTGGCCCTATTTAGTACATAATATAAAACTATTTTTGAAACAAAGTGAAGCTTAATAATTTTGTTCCTTATAGAGGGTCTCAAGTGTAGCTTTTATCCCACTCTCAACATTGCAAGGCTTCAAGTGGTATTCTGATATTGGTTTCTCCATCTCCCATTGACATCTTGTCTTTCTCCTAAGAACTCTCACTAAGCTCTGATACATGGATGAGTAGAAGATGTCCCTTATAGGCTACACATATATAATATGGTAGATCCAGGGAACAAATATACTACAACATAGAATGAGTCAACTTGAATCTATAGTTTCTTCATTCACAATGAAAATTTAAATTACAAGCCATATTTTAGATTTAATATTCATATTCATCTTCATCATGATCATAGCCATCATGGTCAGCATTTGGTTCAACTTCATTTGAACCACACTCCATGTCGGGTGCCATTATAAGGCATGGAGTGTGGTCATACCCATGTTTCCATAATAATGAGTTAGCCTATAAAATTATGAATAAAATACCTCATGTATCATATTTATAATACTGCAGGTGCACCTGAGATTGGCCCAGGAACCCAAGTTCCTACCAAAGGAACCCAAGTTGAACCCAGAGGAGAACAAAAGTAGAACTAGAACCCAGCCTCAAACAAAGAACCGAATAACTTGGTTTTTTTCTAATTCAAGTTTATTTTCTAATTCTTCTCCAATTCCAACCTGATTATTCCATATTTTTTTTTCCAATTTTCCTTCTTCCTCACTCCAAATTATGTTATGTTGTTATTTCCTTTTAATAATTATTCTATTTCAAGGATCACCACCCATGACTTGGTTAAGATGATGAATGATGTCAATGCCTTTATTACCAAGGAATCACTGCCCTCCATTAATGAATATTAATGATCATTGTTTCCTAAGGGTAATCGTTGTTTGTGTATGCTGATCACCCAAGTATTTGGCTATGATTTGCATGCTGTGAGGTTTTTTAGAAGTGGGGGTATGACATGCTGGTTGGATTATAACATATTGGCACTTACACCATGAAGAAGACAAATGATTAAATAGAAAGAGAGGACCAACTGAACCATCTTGTGGTCAGTCTATATCACATTGAGAAATAATGTCAAGACTCAAGAATCAAAACAATCAAACTTTTCTTCAAGACCATGAATGATCAACAACATTCCATCAAAAAACAAAACACTAATCTATATTATCATTAAGCCATAAAATATGTCTTTAAAGTTTAGAAGCATCACAAAAACTTTCAAGAAACATAGTACTATCCAAAATGGATACCCTCCAAATGATTATGATTATGTTGATGTTGATGTCTATAATTTGTCTAATGATTATGATGATGTTGATGTTGATGTCTATAATTTATTTCACTTACTGATGCTTGCCTAGATTGAATTTTGAATTGCTAGGCTTGAGAATGCTTTCAAAGTTTAGGGTATGTTCTACATAATACTCTTAGTTATAGCTCAAATGCAAATCAACATATTTTTGATGCTGGGCAACCCACTGCAGAAACTCATCCACAGGTGAAATTTAATGCTGTGAATCTTGGCATTGTTAATGTTATTACTTTTCCTCACATTTCATATTTCTGAAAATGTTTCTTGGCACTATCTTCTTTTTCAGTTCCTATATTTGCAGCTTTTTAGATCATTAACTTAAGCATTACACGTCTTTGTTCAAAGTTTATTCTAACACTATATTATATCTTATTATTATTACAATGTTCTTTGTTGTGGGGAAGGAGGTCAATCTTCATTGTCTTCATTGTGGGGGACAGTGAAGATTTCTCTGACAAATAGCAGGTCTTCTTTAGTATCTTATAATAACATGCTAAACTGATAAAGGTGTTGTGGGCATTTAATCTAGAATTACTAATAGACTAAGCATATTATTAATATGATTAATGTTCCATTTAAATGCATTTAACACAAAAAAAAAAACTTACAAAACTGAACCAATGGCATGTTTACAACAAAGATGTGTTGAGGAGTTTGCTCCTTATTTAATGTTAACTATTCCTACACAATCCACTCATAAAATAGTGAAATGCTATGTGGATGGGATGGTTGATAGTGTTCCTTGAGGGAAGGGGGATTGTGAAAGACTTTTTATTACTGTATTGTGTATTTCCAATATGTTTGGTTGCAGAGTAGACCAAAGGAATGAAGGATCACTCATTGATTGCATGATAACCTGGTTTTGAAGGGTCACTAGTTGAGGGAATAGTCAAGGTCCAGATGATTGGGCCATTGGAGGACCCTATTTATTTGTATTAATTGCTATTCAAATTGGATGCATGGATTTCTTGTGAATTATCAGCTTCTATGTACCCTGCAACTACATCCATAAATCTGCATATACTTCTCTAGGGTTGTAAGCCACTTAGAGATCAAAATAGAGAAACCAAATCAAAATCATTCTTTGTCCTATTTCCTTTTAACAAAGTCTCAACTATAAATGATACAATACATTTGATTCCCTAAGCTATCAATACAAATGACACCTAGCTAGAAGCTCATAGACTATCCATTTGATAACCACAGTCAACATTTCAAAAAAATGGATATCCAAACATTTGAAAACCAATGGCATGTTTACAACAAAGGTCTAATAGAACTCCCAACAATTATTAAACATACTTTATCTGATATGGTGAATTCTTAAACAATTAAATTTGGAGTAGACATAGCTATCACACTTTTTTTTTTGTGGTACAAGGACACATTGGAATGCTCAAGTGTGTCCTAAGGGGTCCTACGGCCCCTTCAGACACACTTGAGCATTCAAATGTCTCAAAACGGGTCATGGGGACTTCCTAGGGGTCCTAATAGGCCTTATCGTGCATTAGGACCCCTAGTAAATCCTTGTGACCCCTTTTCAAACATTGGAACACTCAAGTATGTCATAAGGGATCCTATGGCCCCTTTGGAAACACTTGAGCATTCAAATGTGTCAAAAGGGGTCACAGGGACTTCCTAGGGGTCCTAATAGGCCTTATCATGCACCCCTAGAAAGTCCCCGTGACCCCTTTTGACACATTAGAATGCTCAAGTGTGTCTTAAGGGGTCCTACGATGCCTAAAGACACACTTGAAAATTCCAATGTGTCAAAAGTTTTCATGGGGACTTCCTAGCGGTCCTAATAGGCCTTATCACGTGTTAGAACCCCTAGGAAGTCCCCATGACCCCTTTTCACACATTGGAATGCTCAAGTGTATCCTAAGGGGTCCTACGGACCCTTCAGACACACTTGAGCATTCAAATGTGTCAAAATGGGTCATGGGGACTTCCTAGGGGTCCTAATAGGCCTTATCGCATGTTAGGACCCCTAGGAAGTCCCCGTGACCCCTTTTCACACATTAGAATGCTGAAGTGTGCCCTAAGGGGTCCTACGACACCTTTAGACACACTTGAGCAATCAAATGTGTCAAAAGGGATCATGGGGATGTCCTAGGGGTCCTAATAGGCCTTATGATGTGTTAGGACCCCTAGAAAGTCCCTGTGACCCCTTTTGGCACATTAGAATGCTCAAGTTTGTCGTAAGGGATCCTACAACACCTTTAGACACACTTCAGCATTCAAATGTGTCAAAAGGGGTCATGTAGACTTGCTAGGGGTCCCAATAGGCCTTATCACAAGTTAGGACCCCTAGGAAGTCCCCGTGACCCCTTTTGACACATTAGAACACTCAAGTGTGTCCTAAGGGGTCATATGAAGCCTTCAGACACACTTGAGCATTCAAATGTGTCAAAAATGGTCATGGGGACTTCTTAGGGGTCCTAATAGGCCTTATTGCATGTTAGGATCCGTAGGAAGTCCCTGTGACCCCTTTTGGCACATTGGAATGCTCAAGTGTGTCCTAAAGGGTCCTACAGCCCCTTCAGACACACTTGAGCATTCAAATGTATCAAAAGGGGTCATGGGGACTTCCTAGGGGTCTTAGTAGGCCTTATCACATGTTAGGACCCCTAGGAAGTCCCCGTGAACCCTTTTGACACATTAGAACACTCAACTATGTTGTAAGGGGTCCTATGACACCTTCAAACATAGTTGAGCATTCAAATGTGTCAAAAGGGGTCATGGGGACTTCCTAGGGGTCCTAATAGGCCTTATGACACGTTAGGACCCCTAGAAACTCCCCGTGATCCCTTTTGACACATTTGAATACTCAAGTGTGTCCTAAGGGGTCCTATGGCCCCTTCAAACACACTTGAGCATTCAAATTTGTTAAAAGGGGTCATGGGGACTTCCTAGGGGTCCTAATAGGCCTTATCATGTGTTAGGATGGAAGTCCCCATGACCCCATATGGACATATCAAATGCTCAAGTGTCCTTGTATGGGCTATAGGACCCCTTATGGAAACATTCAAATGCTCAAGTGTGTCTTAAGCGGTCCTACAATGCCTTCAGACACACTTGAGCATTTAAATGTGTCAAAAGGGGTCATGGGGACTTCCTAGGGGTCCTAGTATGTCTTATCACACTTTAGGATCCCTAGGAAGTCCCCATGACCCCTTTCAACACATTAGAACACTCAAGTGTGTCCCAAGGGGTCCTATGGCCCCCTCAGACACACTTGAGCATTAAAATGTGTCAAAAGGGTTCATGAGGACTTCCTAGGGGTCCTAGTATGCCTTATCACGTGTTAGGACCCCTAGGAAGTCCCCGTGATCCCTTTTGACAGATTACAATGCTCAAGCATGTCCTAAGGGGTCCTATGGCCCCTTCAAACACACTTGAGCATTCAAATTTGTCAAAAGGGATCATGGGGACTTACTAGGTGTCCTAATAGGCCTTATCATGTGTGAGGACACCTAGGAAGTCCCCATGACCCCTATAGACACATTGGAATGGTCAAGTGTATTTGTAGGGGCTGTAGGACCCCTTATGGACAAATTCAAATGCTCAAGTGTGTCCTAATGGGTCCTACAACACCTTCGGACACACTTGAGCATTTAAATGTGTCAAAAAGGGTAATGGGAACTTCTTAGGGGTCCTAGTATGCCATATCACACTTTAGGACCCCTAGGAAGTCCCCGTGACCTCTTTTAACACATTAGAACACTGAAGTGTGTCCTAAGGGGTCCTATGGCCCCTTCAAACACACTTGAGCATTCAAATATGTCAAAAGGGGTCATGGGGACTTCCTAGGGGTCCTAATAGGCCTTATCATGCGTTAGGACCCCTAGGAAGTCCCTGTGACCCTTTTTGACACATTAGAACACTCAAGTGTGTCCTAAGGGGTCCTACAATGCCTTCAAACACACTTGAGCATTCAAATGTGTCAAAAGGGGTCATGAGGACTTCCTAGGGGTCCTAGTATGCCTTATTATGCATTAGGACCCCTAGAAAGTTGTTGTGACCCCTTTGGACACATTAGAATGCTCAAGTGTCTCCTAAGGGGTCCTACGATGCATTTTGACAAACTTGAGCATTCAAATGTGTCAAAAGGGATCATGGGGACTTCCTAGGGGTCCTAATAGACCTTATCACATGTTAGGACCCCTAAGAAGTCCTTGTGACCCCTTTTGACACATTGGAATTCTCAAGTTTGTACTAAGGAGTCCTACGACCCCTTTGGAAACACTTGAGCATTCAAATGTCTCAAAAGGTGTCATGGGCACTTCCTAGGGGTCCTAATAGGCCTTATCATGCATTAGGACCCCTAGGAAGTTTCCATGACCCCTTTTGACACATTAGAATACTCAAGTGTGTCCTAAGAGGTCCTACAATGCCTTCGGACACACATGAGCATTCAAATGTGTCAAAAGGGGTCATGGGGACTTCCTATGGCTCCTAATAGGCCTTATCATGCATTAGGACCCCTAGGAAGTCCCGGTGACCCCTTTTGACACATTAGAACAATCAAGTGTCTCCTAAGGGATTCTATGATGCCTTCAGACACACTTGAGCATTCAAATGTGTCAAAAGGGGTCATGGGGACTTCTTAGGGATCCTAATAGGCCTTATCACGCATTAGGACCTATAGGAAGTCCTCGTGACCCCTTTTTACACATTTGAATTTTCAAGTGTGTCCTAAGGGGTCCTACGGCCCCTTCAAAAACACTTGAGCATTCAAATGTGTCAAAAAGGGTCATGAGGACCTCCTAGGGTTCCTAGTATGCCTTATCATGCGTTAGGATGCCTAGGAAGTCCCCGTGACCACTTTTGACACATTAGAATGCTCAAGTGTGTCTTAAGGGGTCCTACGGCCCCTTCAAACACATGTGAGCATTCAAATGTGTCAAAGGGGATCATGGGGACTTCGTAGGGGTCCTAATAGGACTTATCACAAGGTAGGACCCCTAGGAAGTCCTCGTGACCCGTTTTGACACATTGGAATGCTCAAGTGTGTCCTAAGGGGTCCTACGGCACCTTCAGATACAATTGAGCATTCAAATGTGTCAAAAGGGGTCATGGTGACTTTCTAGGGGTCCTAATATGCCTTATCACGCATTAGGAACCCTAGGAAGGCCCCGTGACCCCTTTTGACACATTTGAACACTTATGTGTGTCCTAAAGGGTCCTAGGATGCCTTTAGACACACTTGAGCATTCAAATGTGTCAAAGGGGGTCACGGGGATGCCTAGGGGTCATGGAGATTTCCTAGGGGTCCTAGTACTAGTTTCTAGGACAGATGATGACATCTACTTATTCAGTATAGTCAGAGTACTAAAATTACAAGGGGTCTGAGTACACCTTATCAAATACATTATATATGTATAATATGTATTATATATATTTTATATACATTAGTATATATAATATGTATTAGTATATATATAATATATTATATACATTAGTATAAAATACATTCTAGTATATATATAATATACATTTTATATATTATATACCCCATTTTATATGTAAATGTTCATTTTTTCATTTGCTCCCACCCTTTTTTCATGTGCCTAGAAATATCAGGTACCTAATTTGTCACTGGTCATATTTGTCCAAAATATTCCCTGTCCCCACAGACCAAAGAAGCACAGGATTTCAGAATTTTTAATGGGTTGCAGGAAAAAACAACATGATTTGGGTCCCATTTTTTTGTTTTGTCAACTTGTGGTCTCGCCATGGGAAGCAATAGTCATTGAAAGGCTAAACGAAAGAGGAAGGTGACGAATGAAGAAATTCAAGCATATAGTGAAAAATATAGGGAAAATCACTGAAGAAGGAGAGAAGGTATGTTAAACATTAATCAAGATGACCCCGTAAATGTAGTTGTAAGTGAAGAGGATGTTGAATTTGAAAATAATATGGAAATTAATTATGTGAATAACAATGTATGGAGTGAAGATGAAAATGTAGAGATGGAGAATGAAAATGTAGACTTGGGGAATGAAAACATAGATTTGGGGAATGACAATGAATGAAATGAAGATGAAAATGTATAGATGGAGATTGAAAATGTAGACTTGGGGAATCAAAATATTGCACAAGAACCACATGAACATTACACATCTCCAAATTATATGCGAAATGAATTCCCTTGCAATAAAGATAATCAATCTTCAAATTCGGGGCTTTCAAGAACACCTAAATGGTTAATTGAAATTGAGGAGAACATTATGAATAATTGGGAAGGAAAGAGGTCACATAGAACCATTAGGTTGTGGGCTTCAAGACTTTATGATCAATTTTTTGGAAACAAGACATTGGTTGAGCAATGTCAAATTTTTGTGCAGTTGTTAAAGATGCAAAAGATGAGACCTGTGCTTGTGAAATTGAAGATTTGTGAACAAGAAGATGGACATAAATGCCATTGTTATGAAGAATCTTATCAGTGCTCTCAATAGCATTGGGAAGACTAGGAGAGAAAAAAACAAGAGAGTTTCTCGAAGGGTTATTACAACCTCCTTAGTAAGTCATCAATTGAGAAAGGCTCGTTTGATGAGACAAACTTGTGTTGACTTCAATATAGACCATAAAACTTTCGGTAGAGCACTTGCAAGAAGAGAAAGACTTGATCATCTACTTCAAATTGAAACATGGGCTTATGGTGGGAGACTTCCATGTTTCGATAAGAAGCTAACAGATGTTGTCAAGGATGAAATTCAACAATTTTGGGATGCTAACTCAAGAGTGTCACCAAATGTGAAGGATGTCTTGAAGTTGAGAGTTGGAAATCAAGACCACTCTCCACATCCTAAACATTATGTGGAGGTAAGTCAAACAATGTTGTATAAAAAATTTTGTGAGACACATCCAACATTGAAAACATCACAAAGGTCTTTTGAATCCGTGAAGCCATTTTATTGTGTACCCCTTAAGATTCGAAATACATGTTGTTGGAAATATAATGTTGAGTTTTCAATGCATCATGAATTATTATGGTGCATTTGTTCTACTTTGAATACTAATGAAATGATAGAGGATTTTGGTGCAAGTGGTCTTCCCAAATCATCAAGAGACTTGCTAGATCAATTTTTATGTCATAGAGTTGATGGTTGTTTATTTTATAAAAAAGATTGCTTAAATACCAAGTGCTCAGAATGTGGTGGCTTGTTCAAGTTTAGAACATGTTTTCATGAGGGTTTGGAACACAATTTTTGAAAGACACTCATCCAAAAAAAGGTATATGAAATAGTGAAATATACATTGAAGAGTGGAGGTGAAGGCTCTAGATGTGAGTTAGATGCAAAAGAATACAATGTTGCTGATTTTATCTCAGATTTCAAGACAAATATTTTTTACAAGTATGCAAGGCATAGTCATAGGTCTCAATGGTTGGATCAATAATTTAGGACATGTAAGGACACTTTCCCCGTGGGAACTATTATATCCATTGTAGACTTTACGGAGAACTATACATTGCAGCCCCAAAATGAGACTCAAGCTCAATATGACAATTCCATTCATGTTTCTATTTTTGTACACATCACATATAGACATTCCCCTAATAGAAAAAAAGATGAGAAAAAGATAATCAAAGAGTACCATTTTTATATGAGTGATGACAGGTCTCACTCTCAAGATTTTGTTCAACATTATTTCCAAAACTATTTTGACTTCTTGCAGGAAAATTGTATTGCTATGGATAGGCATCTCATTTGGTCGGATAATTGCACTGGTCAATTTAAGAATGCCAGAATGTTTTATTGGTTGTGTATAATGCATGTGGAGAGAGGTGTACCTCATATTTGGAGTTTTTTTGAGTTAGGGCATGGGAAAGGGGAGCATGCCGGAGTAGGTGTGTGTGTGAAGAGAGCTCTAGTTAAGGAGAAATTGAGGATTTTAGGTGTTGTACTTCTTGATGCTCATTCTATTGTTGATTGGTGTACTTTAGCATTGTCACAAGGGGGGACTCTTGATTCTACAGTGCACATATTTTCTTTTGTTTGGTTGAGGAGGGAACTATAGGAGATGGATTAGATTGTCAAACAATGAAAGAATCTTCAAAAATGCATTCATTCCAAAGCTCCAATAGTAGTACATGGACCATTTGGACATGAGAATTGGCTTGTTTTTGCCCCATGTGTTTCAATATGATTGGGATCATTGTAAGTCAAGTGAGTGGGTGGATACATGGGTTCCATAGTATCTAACTCCTTTACCTTTAACACTCTCTATAAGAAATGATGACATGGACAGTTCAGTTGAGTATGACCATCTTTCAGATCTTCTGAAGCCAAGAGATGGTTTTGCATTGGTTGCACCACAGGGGAATGATGAGAGGTCAGATTATTAGTTAGCACATTATGTATGAGGTAAACAGAAGCTTGTACATCCAATGATAGATGGTGATGGGCTTACATATCGTACTGGTTTAGTTGTTGTTGCGGGAACATGGCTACGAACATACATGATTAGAAAGAATAGAATTCCTGCATTTGAAGACTATGAGAAGCACAAAACTATTCTCATGTATTCACACCTTGTTATAGCAACAAATGTCAAGTTGTCTAAGCATCAAGGAAGACCAAAGACAAAATAACTTTGGACTATTAGTACTACTGATCATGAAGCACTATTGGAGACCTTGAAGCAAAGAGATGATCCTTCAGGAACACTTGACTAGCTAATAAGTTATCTTAGTGCATTATTTTCTAAGTTTGTTAAGATTAATTTCAATACATTAATTTCACCTTTATTATATTGTATTTTGAGTCAATAAACTTGGTTTTGTATGTGGATTGTAACTTGTACAGGAGCACCTATGAAGATGCCTACGGTCACCATGGATCTAATCAGAGATAGAAGGACAAAAGGATCCTTAATGGTTAATTGAGATCTTTTGAAGCCTATAATGGTAATTTGTAACAATCAATTTGATTTAAAAGTTAAATGTCCTAGAAGTCTTGATAAGGACTTATGACCAAACTCATGTATGGGTCACCAATAGTGCCAAGAAGGGATCTTACATGTCATTTACTTATGTCATTTGCATGGTTTGAATTCTTACATCTTTGATTGTTGTTTCTAATGCTTTAAGGATATTATTTTTTATCATTTGAAACAATCTATAGAAGTTAAACCTCAAACATAATAAGCTTCACAGTTCAAATTTCACAAGCTTAATCATGATCAGTTTCACAGTTCAAATTTCAAACATACCACTAATAGTCATTGCAATGAAACTAGGTCAAGAAAAGAAGTGTGCATGCTTTCCCATTTGGTTCTTCTCTTATTTCAGAATGAAAACCTAATTGTTTCCACTACAGACAAGGACATGTTCCCAAGGACTACTTACTCAATCTATAAAATACAACTACTACTTGCAAGGTCTAAAATTACCTCTCTCAGTTTTGGGCGATTCAACTTCTTTTGCATTTGGTAAGACGATCTCAGTCGATGCCACTTGCAGTGAGGGTTAGTTGAGAGCGGCTCAGCAGTGTATCTTTCAAACCGTTTGACAATGCATTGAACTGTCTACTCCATTGGCTCCAATTAGCCAAGTAAATGCTAGTGACAACCCTATTCTTCCCATGGAGTCACTGGAATGCTCACGACCACACTTGACCCAAGTCACCCCAAGGTGCACTAAGCATGATTGGGCAGAGATCTTCTGAGGCTCATATCTCAAACCTCATAGAGGTATCAACAAGCCTTTAGGTGCTACAAGATTGTGTTTCCAAGGTCTACAATAACCTCTTTCAGTTTTGGGTGATTCAACTTCATTTTCATTTGGCAAGACAATCTCAGTTGATGCCAAAACTTGCAGTGAGGGTCAGTTGAAAGTGGCTCAGCAATGTATCTTTCAAACCATCTGACACTACATTGAACCATCTACTCCATTGGCTCTATTTGGCCAATTAAATGCTAGTGACAACCCCATTCCACCGACGGAGTCACTGAAATGCTCTCAACCACCCTCGACCCAAGTGACCCCATGGTGCACTAAGCACGATTGGGTAGCGATCTTCCGGGGCTTTTATCTCAGACCTCATGAGAGGTATCAACAAGTTGTGAGGTGCCACAAGATTTTATTTCTGAGGTCTATAATAACCTCTCTTGATTTTGGGTGATTCAACTTTTTTTGCATTTGGCAAGATGATCTCAGTCAATGCCAAAAGCTATAGTGAGGGTTAGTTAAAAGTGGCTCAGCAGTGTATCTTTCAAACCATTTGACATTGCATCAAACTGTCTACTCCATCAAGTTTGATTGGCTAGGTAAATGTGAGTGACAACCCTGTTCCACCCATGGAGTCACTAGAACACTCACGACCACACTCGACCCAAGTGAGCCCAAGGTGCACTAAGCACGATTGGGTAGTGATCTTTCAGGGCTTGTATCTCAGACCTCATGAGAGATATCAACAACCCATTAGGTGCTACGAGATCATTTTTCCAAGGTCTACAATAACCTCTCTCAATTTTGGGTGATTTGACTTCATTTGCATTTGGCAAGATGATCTCAGTCGATGCCAAAACTTGTAGTGAGGGTCAGTTGAAAGCAGATGAGCAGCATATCTTTCAAACTATCTGACACTGCATCAAACTGTCTACTCCATTGGCTCCAATTGGCTAGGTAAATGCCATTGACAACCCTGTTTCACCCATGAAGTCATCGGAATGCTCGTGACCATGCTCGACCCAAGTGACCCCATGGTGCGCTAAGCATGACTGGGAAATGATCTTTCGGGGCTCATATCTCAGACCTCATGAGAGGTATCAACAAGATATCAAGTGCTACAAGATCATTTTTTCAAGGTATATAATAACCTCTCTCAGTTTTGGTTGATTCAACTTCATTTGCATTTGGAAAGACAATCTCAGTCAATGTCAAAACTTACAATGAGGGTTAGTTGAAAGCGGCTCAACAATGTATATTTCAAACCATCTAATATTGCATCAAACCATCTACTCCATCAGCTCTGGTTGGCTAGTAAAATGTGAGTGAAAACCCTGTTCCACCCACGGAGTCACTGTAATGCTCACGACCATGCTCAACCCAAGTGACCCCAAGGTGCACTAAGCATGATTAGGCAGAGATCTTCTGAGGCTCGTATCTCAGACCTTGTGAGAGGTATATACAAGTTGTTAGGTGCTACAAGATTATATTTTTGAGGTCTACAATAACCTCTCTTAGTTTTTGGTGATTCTACTTTGTTTGCATTTGGCAAGATGATCTCAGTCGATGCCAAAACTTGGAGTGAGGGTTAGTTGAAAGCAGCTTAGCAGCGTATCTTTCAAACCATTTGACATTGCATCAAATCATCTACTCCATTAGATCTGGTTGGCTAGGTAAATGCTAGTGACAACCTTGTTCCACCCATGGAGTCACTGGAACGCTCCTGACCATGCTCGACCCAAGTGACCACAAGGTGCACTAAGCATGATTGGGAAGTGATCTTTCAGGGCTCGTATCTTAGACCTCGTAAGAGGTATTGACAAGCTATCAAATTTTATAGGATCATGTTTTCAAGGTCAACAATAACCTCTCTCATTTTTGGGTGATTCAACTTCATTTGCATTTTGCAAGATGATCTCAGTTGATGTCAAAACTTGTAGTGAGGGTCAGTTGAAAGCGGCTCAATAGCATATCTTTCAAACCGTTTGACATTGCATTGAATCATCTTCTCCATAGGCACCGATTGGCTAGGTAAATGCTAATGATAACCTCATTCTACACATGGATTCATTGGAACACTCGCGACCACGCTTGACCCAAGTGACCTAACAACACAAGTGCTACATTTCTCTATGCATTTAGTAAACCCCAATATGATGAGTTATATACATAGTGAGTATATGCATAGTATTGAAAAAATGTAGTACTAACTGGCTCAAGTGAGTATATATAATGATATGAAACATAAGAACATAGAAAATCTATAGAAGTTCCTCAAACATAATAAGCTCCATGAATAGGGTATTCCAGAGTAAAGAAAAACAAATGTAATTTCAACAAGATATAATTTAAATCATAATGATAATCATAGTCAAGATATAACTTCACCATTCAATTCCATTAACATGAATAATAAATATGTATACAAAAGATGATGCAAATATAACATAAAAATGAACATGTTCTATATATAGAAAGTATCAAATGTATCAAAAGTATCTCCATATACAAATATGGCACATGCCATTTCAAAATATGTACAAAATCAATGTTTCAAGGTGTACAATGTGGCATATATGCCATCTCAAAATATGCCAAGTGGCATCTCTAAATGACCACAAAACTAAAACTACATCCTATGTCATAGAGGGATCATCAAAATGTAGCCTCTTTGAAGAAGTGTTAGGCTCTGATTGATCCTACAACAAAAATAAGTTCAAACCCAAGTTAGATTGCTTACGTTATATGATTTGTATATATATATATATATATATATATATATATAATTCAAACACTAATTTAATTAAAATTATAACTAAATAAAAATATATGTACCTGGCCTCTCAGTCGCCTACCATGATTAAGTGTCCTAGCATAAGTCCTTGGTAGTGAAGGGACCATGCCAACAATACCAACTCTAACCTATAAATATATATTTTCAATAATGAGATTAGCAGAGTGGTGCAACATAGAGCAATAAATCTACAAAATAGGACATGATTTGAACTAAAATTAAAACTTACATCTAGTGATCCCTCCTCTGGAATAGTGGACTGGGTCAACAAAGATATGAAAGATTCTCATGGGCCCTCCCTCACACTAGGAGTAACCTATAAGAGTAAAAATATTGTCAATTATATATAAATTTACTTCATCATAAGAACCCTGGTTACAAAATACAAATAACAATATGTAAAATTCTACGTACAATCAGACTATCACTCCGAATCAAGAAGCCTGTCAGCCTAGGCTCCCGAACCTATGTCAGAACATCATCGATAGCCAAACCCTATACAATAAATTCAAGTAGAATATTTATTATGTACACACAAGTGGCATACATATGCATGCATATTTAATCTTAAACAATTAATTACCTTTCCTTTGTCGACACCTGATGAAGGAACCCCCTCATGCCCCCCACTGACATCAGTTGTAGTATCCAAGAGTACAATAAGATGACAATATATTAGTAAATGTATGAATTTTATTGCTCTAATTGATAGAGATTTAAGCATGTACACCAAATGATATAAAAAAACTAATGGGTACATAATTTATAATATACCCTATAGGCATCAAGGCCAAATGAAATGGCCAAAGCTGTGGACTCATCCACCTGTCTCAACTCCTCTTTTGTCATCAACTGAATATAAATGGAAAAAATATATATACCTAAGTGAATGCAATCATTAAAACTTATCTAAATGAATAAATTAAATAAGTCGTGACAAATTTATTTATAATGTTTACTCTTACCATATCAACAGGAGTCCATGGCTCTGTGTACACCTCTTGAGCACTCTCATGAGATGTAGATGCTCCATGAGGTGTTGTAGCCTATACAGTTGCATCTCCTATATCCTCCTCATCACTAACATATTGATATGTATTAGCATCAGTAAGCGGTCTGAGGCACATATTCTTGCATATAATGCAAATATGGGGCTCGCATACATGTGAACTTTGATAAGATGTCGATGCCCCAACATCATCCACACCAGGAGGCAACACTGACCTCGTCTGCATGACCAATTGATCACTCAACAAATGAATGGCCCTAATAGTCTGTGAGGCAACCTCTGCAATGATATCGGGATGCTGCACTCGAGGAGGGGGTGCGACATCAGTGGGGGGGACAAAGGTAGTGGTATTTTTGCACTGGGAAAATGGCCTAATCTGAGGAGCTCCTCCACCTATGCCCATGTTGAGCCTCATACTCCAATAATCAACATGGTGACCAAGCACAAACTCAGCATACAATTTTTTGATGAAATAAAATGGGACCTCCAAATTGCTATGGGTTGGTTTATCAAAAACCATCCACTGGCGATCCCAAAAGTGTGTGCGCATTGCTTCATTTGTGCACCATTTTATTGATAATTTGGGCTTTTTGGGGTCAACTTGTATTCCAGTTTTAGGATTGACAAAAAGGGCAGCTATATCTTCCTTACTTATATTAAGGGCCACAATCCCATCATGGTCAAGCCTGTCATCAAATTGGGCGTGTAAATCATCACGCCAATGAAGAGCAACATTATGTTATTGCATGAGTGTGTCAACATTTTCAACAATTGTATTTAATGTGGCAATCATGGGACCTAATGTAGGTATATTTTGATATGTGTTTTGGAAACCTCGTATTATGTTCAAATTATCTTGTATCAAATCTTCTAAAGATTGAGGGTTTTGACACGAGGGATTGTTTTCAGGATCGTTCTTTGGTGTGGGAGGGTTATTTTCTTCATTTTTTTCAGCCATGCCTGATTAAATAAAAAAAAATCTAAACTTCAATCTAATTTCATATATTATTACAAATATAAATATAAAACCCTATTTCAACAAAAAAATGACATTTGGCATGAAAATGAAATAAAATAATCAAAATATACAAATAATTTACTTACCAAATACGATGGGGAGTCAAATTTGTTGTTACCAAAATCAGATACCCGAAAACATATCATGTATATGATATTTCAAGCCATTTTCCCAAGCAAAAATGTGAAAAGAAATGAGGAAAAGGGCTCACGGGTTTCAAATTTATGCCACAGGTATCAGGTACCCGATTAGGCTTGTGCTTTGGTGGCTAGTTTTCCCAAGTGTACTGACACCTAGGCCTACTAAAAATTCAACAAGCATTTTCATGCACTTTTGAACGAGTGGAAAGTGAATTTTTTCACATCGCCACTTTTTGGCCCCTCATGATCTTGCACATACCCTAGTATAGACCCAAGGGATATGGCTTGTATGCCATTAGATGTTATCAATCAGTCAAAGTCATGGTTTGACTGTGAAAATGAGATAAATGAGTGAAATAAAGTTGAGAAAGGGTCTTAGAAGTCTTAGGTGAGTCTTGGGGGTCTTTTTAGACCTAATGGCATAACTTTAGAAAAATTGTCAAGCAAATTGTAAAAGTTGTCATGACAATAAATTATCTAAGGCCTGTCTAAGAGACAGAGGTGGTTATAGGGTTGAAACCAACCAAGCTCAGTTTACTAAGCCTATATATGGCTTTTTTATATCAAGACATAAAATTGGACGTTGTTTTTGTGTGAGTACTTTTAGATTTTCATAACCTCGTGTGACTATACCCGCTTTGGATTGAATAGAAAGCTCGGTAATCCTTGATCATGGATTAGACCTAAGAAAAATATTTTCATGAGTTGATTCTCTATGTTTTGATAAGTATATTAGAGCTTTGTTTTGGTTTAATATTTTTCTTTTAAGCTTTGTAACTTAAATCCTCCTTTGTGACCAGCTTGCTGGATTATTCAGAGTGGAGGTAAGAAAAATGTCTCTAACATAGGTTTCCATGGATGATTTTGTACGACCTCTTGGAATATGTTAGGGAATTGTATAGGCTATGTAAATATGTATTTTTATGGTTTAGTTTGTAGGGGAAATATTTTTAAGAGAAAGCCCTAGGCGAGCCAGAACTAACCCAGTTAGGTAGCTTGTTGTTGATCCAACAAATGGGAGAGGACTCAAGGATTGATAATGTCAATCCAACTTTAGGAAAGTTTTCCTTAATGATCAAAGACTCAATCCTATGAAGGAGATCCTTTGGCCAAATTGAAAAGGGGTGTAACCATCAAACCCTTACTGAAAAATAGTGAGGCTTATTTAGGCCAAAAAACAAGGCGTAAAGATAGGAAAGTGTTGTACTGAGGGCTTGGAGATCTAAGGAGTTCAAAATACTTTGTGACTTCAAAAAGGGTATCAAGAAATGTAATCACTTTGGCCACTTGTGTGGAAATTTGAAAAGTTAAGACCTAATAAGTGAGTTGAAAGACCTACAAGGACCTAGTAGCCTTTTGGTCTAAGTTTTGGAGATGGACTTGTAGAAGGGAGATGCTACATCATGGAACACCTCAAAATGAACCAAACTACAAAAAATTTAGTCTTATTTGATGCATATCACAAGGAACCAAGTATTTGGAGGAGGGGATGAATTCCATAGTTGAATTCATATGAAGGGTATTGTGAACAAGATTGAGTTGTAAACCTTGGTAGAGAGATCTTGAGGAGTAGAGGAGATTAGGAAGAATCCCATAGTGTGAAGGGTCTAAAGAACTCTAAGATAGGTCAAGGAAAGGCCTAGGTAAGTTCTAAAGGAAATAGGACTAGTTTGAAGAAGATCTCCCTATCACTCGGTCACATTGGTAGGTATTGGCCAATCCATAATTGCTCTAATCTTAGATGGGTCAACAACAATCCCATCTCTTAATATCACATGGCCAAGATAATGAACCTTTGATCTGAAAAAGGCACACTTTGACAAGTTTTTGAACAACTGATTATCCCTCAAGCACTGCAAAACCTATCTCAAATAATCCTCATTGTCATGCTCATCTCGACAGTAGATCAAAATATCATCCAAAAAAACCACCATAAATCTATCTAAGAATTAGAAAAATACTCCATTCATGAGACTCATGAACACAACTCGAGCATTCATGAGTCCAAAAGGAACCATGATGAACTCATAATGGCCATAGCGTGTATAGAATTTAGTCTTGTAGACATCACTCTCCACAATCCTCAATTGATGGTACCCTGACTTCAAATCAATCTTAGAGAACACACGGGAACCCTGAAGCCGATTGAACAAATCATCAATCCTAGGAAGTGGATACCAATTCATGATGGTCACCTTATTCAACTTTTGGTAATCCATGCACAATGTAAGAGACTCATCCTTCTTCTTAATGAAGATGATAGGTAAACCCCATGGTGATACACTAGAAAAAATATTCCCTTTCTCCAAGAGCTCCTCCAATTGAATCTTGACCTCGTTAAGCTCATGGGTAGTCATCCTATAAGGTGATTGAGATACAGGCTCTGCTCCTAGCACAAGGTCAATATGGAAATCCACTGCTCTAGGTGGTGGCATACTAGGTAGCTCTCAAGGAAACACATCTACAAACTCCTGCAAGATAGGATGGTCATCAAGGGAAGGCTCCTTCTCTATCTCCTCCTCTCTATCACTGATGGTGATAGAAAAAAATTGACAACCCTTTCACATACACTTCTTAAGCTGCATAGCAAAAATCAAATGAAGCGTTATAGGTCTTTGAACTCCTGAGATCATAGAGGACATGCCAAAATCATCCACGCGCTCGACTTTATTTTGCCTAAAATTAATCTTGGTGATATGGAAATAAATCTAATCCATACCAAGAACATCATCATAGGATCCAAGAGGTGTAATACAAAGGTCAACTGTGGCGCTCATGTCCCCAACCTACATCTAACATGCTCTCACCAAGGAACTTATTGACACCCTAGCACCATGTATCATCAAAAAATGGAAGCACTTCCATTTAGCATTGGTTTAGCCCTTTGAGTAAGTGGTTTGGGGTCATGTCAAATGCCTTGAGTGGGTCTTTGACTTGGATCTAGTTTTTCCCCTATCTTGCCCTATTTTCCACTTCTTTCCTACCTATTTTTAAAATCATGCTCTGAGATTTTGAGGTTCTTGACCTTAGGGTCAAGATCAATCTTCTAGGTCAAGGTTGACCTTAACCCTGACCTAGATTAGGGTCGACCTATACCTTGACCTAGGGTCTAAATTTCAAATTGCAAAGATTTATGGATGTCAGGGTTTGTAAAGAATTTTTTCCCACTTCCAAGTTGGCTGCTTTGGGCTTCGAAATGGTGACTCTTAAAAGAAATTTAATATAGGTCCACTTCTAAGGGTATGAGTCTAATGAGAATTTATTTCTCATATGTCAGCCTCTCTAGAAGTTGGCATCCTAGACTAGTATATAAGGAAGCCTTCTCCTCTCATTTGAAAAACAAAAAGAAAAACATGAAAAGAGAAGGAAAGAAAAGGGAGGATCATCTATGCATAATTTATAAAAGTGAGAATTCAAGCATTCAAGAATTCAAGCATTCAAATATTCAAGTATTCAAGCATTCAATATTCAATTCAACATTGAGATCCATTGGTAGCCATTGAAGGATTCAAGCTCTATGGAGCCCTCTTGTTGAAGATTTTTCCATCCATATCCATTCAAGCTTCTTCCTATTCCAAGATCCATTCAAGATTGGTGTTGAAGATATAAAGGTAATTGATTTGAGACATCCTACATCCTACAATTTTACATCCATTTGGATCATGCATGCTTATGGATTTAAAGGTTCGAATCCTCCATAAGGGTTTCAACATAATCAAGGTGAATTATTCTATTTACTTTGTTTATTACTAAAATTTCAATTCTATTTCAAGGTTAATTCCAAAACTAGGGTTTGACCAAGGCAAAACCCTCATCCAAACAAAAAAAACATTTTTCTTGTAGGTGTAGGTACAGAACAATGAGTTATAGAACAAATTCGAATACTCTTTTTGACAAACTTTCAAGATCCGGGAATAGAATTTCCATCGGAGCAAAGTAGATCAGGGTTGACATAAACGGGCACGATTGCACCCCATATTTGGGTCAAGGTAAACCTGGTTCAGAAAAGAAAAATATTTCTAGGTTTTCTCCGTCTCTGTGTTTCCAGGCCAGAGCAAGTAGCAAAATTTCTAGAAACTCAATACAGACACCAGAAAATGGAAATTTCCAGATCTACTATACTTTGAGGTTAGTATTTGTCTTCAATTCAATTCAATTAAGATTTTAATACTCTCTTCCAAAATGGAATGTAAGGTCTTCCTCTTTCTTTTGGGAATTCGGGGTTAAGAAGAGAATCTTACCTTCCCCAACTCTTCTATATGTAAAGGATATTATTTACATGTTGGTGAACAAAATAACCAACCAACCTAAATCACTTTATTTTTATTATTTACATTTTGGTGAACCCACTTACGACAACTCTTTCTTTTGTGGTGTTATATTTACATTTCATGTTAGATCTTGCATGTATAATAGATTAGCCTTCTTTTATGTGCTTGCATTTACATTTCAAAAATAAAACAAAAAAATCATATAAAGAAAAAATACAAAAACATTTATTTGTTCATGCCTTGTGTTTTCCTAGTTTAGCTCATTTGCATTGCATTGGTGTATGAGATTTACTACCTCTAGTCCTACTTATAATATCCTAGTTAGAAGAAGTCACAGACTTATGGGTTCCTTTGATCCTGATTCTTCCTCTCCTTTCCTTAGGATCCCGGATGACAATTTCATCACTCATGATTCCAATCCTACTATGGAGCATAACTCTTCTCACTCATCTCATGATGAGGATGATTCTTTAAGAGTTCCTCTTGAACAAGTCCAAAAAATTTCAACTGAAATTTGATAAAATGGGAAATTGGCTTATTAAAGAAAACCATAATCAAGATTCTATTCAAGATAGAGGCTCTTAAGAAAGTTCTTCAGGATAGTGATCAAGGTGTTAATCTCTTACATGGTATCACTCATCTTGTGCATTTAAATATCAAACCTTTATCTCAAGAAGCTCAAGATCTAGGAGTCACTCCTCTTGTCACTAGTATGGAACCTTCTTCCTATCCTTTACCTAGCATTCCTACTTATACTCCTCCTTTAGTGACTACATCTCTTCCATCTCTTCTTGTGAGTGTTCCATCAGTGTCTCTACCTATCTCATAACCTTCTTATCATCATGTTCCTTTTACCTATTCCAACCCTCTTCCAATTGTGGTTCCAAGTGTTCCACTGGTTGTGTCTTCCATTTCTGCCACTTCCTACACTTTCCCTAGTGTTTCTAATGTTTCTATGTCTCCTATTTCTTCTAATGATTCCACAATCATTAGTCTAGCTCAAACTATGTCATCTTTACAACAATAACTTGCATCCTTAACTCAATCAAGTTTAGTATTCCTACATGTGACATGTGTAGTCCTTTATCCCTAGACATTATTTGTGCTCCTATTCCTCAACAAGACAATATACCTAATCTTTAGAATTACAATGGTAAGGGATACCCTATCACTCATATTAAAACATTTCAAATCCTTTTTAGTGACTATTCTCATGACCATAGGATTTTAGCCAAGTTGTTTGCTAGAACTTTTCATGATAAGGCCTTGCAATGGTATTGTTCCTTGCCTCCTTATTCTATTGATTCTTTTCCAAAACTTGCTAATGTATTTATCCAACAGCTCCAAAATAACATTAGTCCACAAGTGTCCTTAACTAATTTGATGCATTGTAAATAAAATACTAAAGAAAATTTGACTAAGTTTATTGGTATATCTAAGCATTTGTATGCTCAAATTTCTTATCATGTTCCTGATATTTATATTCAACATATGTTTATTTCAAATTTACAAAAGGATATTACAGATAAGATACTTCTTACTGAATTTACCTCTTTTCAACAACTTTGTGCAGCGCTTCATCATTATCAATTACAAGTGAATCAATTTGAGAGAAACACTCCAATTGCTCATGTTACAAGTGATAAGAGTGATGCTTCTCCTAATCCCACCAAGTTTAAAAAACCTAACAACTATGTCAAGATAAATAAGAAAGCAAATGCAGTTGTTGATCAAGTTTTTGCATCCAACAATGTCACTTCTACATCCACTGCTTTTCGTTTGAATCATACGTTTACTCCTCTTTCTGAATCTTTACATTCTATTATGAGTAAATTTTTTATTGCTAATATGATTACTTTTCCTCCTATTCAACCTCTTTTACCTACTAAAATGGCATCCAAATCCTTTGATCCCAAATCCTTTTGTCAATACCATCATCAGAATGGCCATCATAGTGAGAAGTGTTATTCTCTAAAAAATAAGGTTCAAGATTTAATTGATTCTAATGATTTATCTGTTGATAATTTTGATGGTAGTGGGAACAAATATTTCTTTCATCCTAATCAAAACCTCCAAATCTATATGAATCCTTTGCCTACACATGATACTAATACCATTGTTCAGCCATCTTCTATGGATATTGTTTATGATTCAAATATGGATGATCTCAATCATATTGTTAACCATGTGGAGCATGTTGTTTTGTCTCAACTTGTATCTCCACCCCAGCCTCAATCTCAACCTCAAATTCAAGTTCCACCTCAACCTAAGCCTAAACTGAAACCTCAACCTAAAACTTGAAAACAACCTAAGAATAAAAGACCTAGGGAACTCTTGATCACCTTTGATGATTATGAGACTATTAAAGCTCTTGATGGTCCCCTCTACATTAATGCTAGGATTTCTAAGATACCTACGTGTGGTTGTCTTGTTGATCCTACATCCTTAGTCAATGTCATTACTAAAGAAAACCTTTTTATGAAGAACTTACAATGTCATTGTTATGATACATCTAATGTGTCTATCCAAACTTGTAATGGTTTTCTCTATCCATCATTTGGTTATATTAACTTGCTTGTTGAACTTTGTGGTAAAGTTGTGGACACTACCTTTTTTGTTGTCCCTACTTCTAATCAATTTCAAGTTAAGCTTGGTTTGCCTGGGCTTAATGCCATGCATGTCGTTGCTTCTCCTATCCATAAGTGTATTAAATTCATTCATGATGAAGAAGTGAAAATGATTAATCATAGTTTATATCAACCTTCTAGGCCTAGGGATTGTGCTAACCTTGACTTATTTTGGCCTTCATTACCTAATTCTTGTTCTTCTCGACCTGATAACCTTTTTCACTCATATCAAGCCTATAAACATTGCAAGATTGTTGATTTAAGCATGCCTTAGATGGATATTAACTGTGGTCTTTTGCCTATTCCTTCCATACCTCCTTTATCCATTACTTCTAGATCTATTAATTAAGCTCTTAGTGTTACTTTTTAGCCTACTAAGAATCCTACTAATCCTCCTATAGAACTTGTGAAGGAACTGATGGTTGTTCCTCCTAGTTCTCAACATATTTCAAACAAGACAAAATGTAATTGATCTACCAATGAACATCATAAGAAGTGTCAGGCTCAAGCTAAGGCCCATGCCTCTGTTCTTAAAAGTTATTTACCTTCTTTTGACGAGCCTATGCATGATGTGTCTAAAGAGTTTAATGTTAATAATGATGTTAAGATGAATGATTGTGATTATTCTATTCATATCTTAGATTCTATTTTTATTAATCTTGATCAAGAAAATACTCTTGATGATCCTAATGATGCTAATGATGAATATGTGACTATCGACATTAATATTGATTTCCCTAATATTCTTTCAACGCAATTGATATTTACACCTAGTATCAAACATCACAATTTTGAAGAGGATCCTTGTTTGGTATAGACTATTATTCCTAATGTGCTAGATATAGTCTATCTTGTGAGTTTCCCACCTTCCTAAATGATATAGACCGAGATGGGGAGAGTAGGTGATGTGCTTGATTGGCTTGTCCTCTATGTTAGCTTTTTATGTGTTTTCCTATTGTATTGTGTTTCTCCTGTAATGTGTTTGCTAAATGTTTGTTAGATTCTTTTATACGACCCTTGTTACTTTGTTGGTACAAGGTGATAAAGGAGTTGAACCTATTGTACTATTCCTCTATATGTATCTCTATTCTTCTATATGTTGTTTTCATGTTATGTTTTACTTGGGCTATTGTTCATAAAAAATTTATGTGTAGTTTGCTTGGATTTGCAACTTGGTAGCACTGATTCTTTTTGGTCTCCATGTTGTGGTGCGAAAAGACTCTTCTTCATAACTCTTTTGTTTTCTTTTCTCCATTGTGATTTTAGTTCTACTTTCTTTGGGGAACGATGTCAATTCATTTGCAATAATATCATATATATATATATATATATATATATATATATATATATAGAGAGAGAGAGAGAGAGAGAGATAGATAGACATACATATACATACATACATACATACATACATATATATATATATATATATATATATATATATATATATAATCTTATGATCATACTGACCCCACAGTAGGTAGATCCCTTCTATGTTTTGTTTATGTTTATTTGGTATTTCCCTAGATTGGTCTTCTCTTGGGGGCATCTCATAGTGGAAACATCATCAATGGAGTTGTCTATGTTTCCATTCAAGCCATTGCTCATTTTAAAGTGTTAGAAATGACTTTAATGTGGGGCATACGCTCTGCTCACCTTTTGCACAAATGCACTTCCAAAATATTTTCAGACTTCAAAACTTTTTTTTCTTCCTTTATGGATTAGAGACTAATTCTTAAAGCATGTATTTTTACCTTACAGGATCTCTTGATCCCTCCAGTTTCATTTTACAAAGTTTTGATCCCTTAAGGTCAAAAGGTGTCCTTAAGATTGGATCTCTCTTGTTTTGGCTTTTCTCTTTTTGAATAGAATATTCCTAAGGGTGAATCCTATATGGGTTGACTAGTGAGTAGCCACATTCACTAAGTGGTTCAACTCCATCTTTCCAATTGCACTATTTCCTTGTGTGATTCACAATGGGACATAGGTTCTCATTGGGCGAGGTAATCACACCCTCTTCTCTCTTTTTTCTAGTGATCTATCTCTTATTGTATCTTGGGGTTGATAAATACTTGAGCCCCTGGGGGCTTGCACATTTATTTGTCCCTTTGATTTCAATAAGATTTTCTTTTTCTTTGTGATCTCCTTTACCAAGAGTTTGCATCGAGTCCATACTCTTTCTAAAGTGGGGGCTAAATGTATCGTTACAAAATGGAAGCTTTTCCATTTAGGACTAGTTTATCCCTCTGAGTAAGTAGTTTGGGGTCATGTCAAATGCCTTGAGTGGGTCTGTTACTTGGATCTAGGTTTTCCCCTATCTTGCCCTATTTTCCACTTCTTTCCTACCTATTTCTATTATCTTGCTCTGAGATTTTGAGGTTCTTAACCTTAGGGTCAAGGTCAACCTTCTTGGTCAAGGTCGACCTCGACACTGACCCAGGGTCTTAATTTCAAATTCCAAAGATTTCTAGATGTCAGGGTTTGGAAAGAATTCTTTCCCACTTTTGGGTCATCTGCTTCAAGCTTTGAAATGATGACTCTTAAAACATATTTAATATAGGTCCACTTCTAAGGGTATGAGCCTAATGGGAATTTATTTCTCATATGTTGGCCTCTCTAGAAGTTGGTGTCCTAGACTAGTATATAAGGAAGCCTTCTCCTCTCATTTTAAAAGGAAAAAGAAAAATAGGAAAAGAGAAGGAAAGAAAAGGGAGGATCATCTATGCATAATTTATCAAAGTGATAATTCAAGCATTCAAGTATTCCAGCATTCAAGATTCAATTCATCAAGGAGATCCATTGGTATCCATTGAAGGATTCAAGCTCTATGGAGCCCTCTTGTTGAAGATTTTTCCATCTATATCCATTCAAGATTGATGTTGAAGATCTAAATGAAATTGATTTGAAACATCCTACATCCTATAATTCTACATCCATTTTCAGTATCCATACTTGTGGATTCAAGGATTCAAATCCTCCATAAGGGTTTCAACATAAGCAAGGTGAATTATTCTATTTACTTTGTTTATTACTATAATTTCAATTCTATTTCAAGGTTAATTCCAAAATTGGGATTTGACCAAGGCAAACCCCTCATCCAAACAACAAAACCATTTTTCTTGTAGGTGCAGGTACAGAATAATGAATTATAGAATAGACTTGGATACCCTTTTTCAAAAAAATTTTGAGATCCACAAACATAATTTCAATCAGAGAAGTGCAGGTCAAGGTCGACATAAAGGGGCACAATTGCACCCTCGTATTTGGGTCAAGTTTGACCTGGTTTAGAAAAGAAAAATATTTATGGGTTTTCTCCATCTTTGTGTTTCCAGGCCAGGGCAGGTTGTAGAATATCCAAAAACTCAGTATAGATACTAGAAAATAGCAATTTCCAAATCTGATATATTTTGAGGTTAGTATTTTTCTTCAATTCATTTCAATTAAGATTTTAATACTCTCTTCTAAAATGGAATGTAAGTTTTTCCTCTTTCTTCTTATTACTAATCGATTGATTCATTTATGCATTGACCATTTTCTTATGGTTAATCAATTTGGATGTTTCCTTTGGGAATTTGGGGTTAAGAAGAGAATCTTACCTTCCCCAACTCTTCTATATGTAAAGAATATTATTTACATGTTGGTGAATGCAATAACTAACCACCAAAAATCATCTTTTTTTAATTCTTTACACACCCGAGGCTAACTCAACCTCCCAAATCATATCTTGCCTAGCTACCACTAGTCTGCAACACTCTACTACAAAAGGAGTAATGAAAGAATCAATAGCTCCTGAATCAAATAGAATAGAAATGCTACTACCTCCAATCCTACCTACAGCCTCAATAATTGTAGCCGGATGCTCAACCTGGTGGGTATCAACCACTACAAACACTTAGTGAGATCTCTCCATGTCACCCACCATAGCCTCTAATGTTTCTGCCATCTAACTACCAGTTGGACAACCCGAAGGTCAATCTCTAGCAATGTGCCCTAGAGAACCACAAGTGTAACATGGACCTCTAGCCTGAATCTAAATCCCCTGAGGTCTAGACTAATGTTGTCCACCTATCATACTAGAACCACTAAAACCACCTCTAGAAGACTATTGAGTCCTAGCTAGAGGTGCATACTTTGTCTGAGCTCTATGATCCCATCGAGGACCCTATGATTGTCATTTCTTTGGCTTAGAGCCATGCTATCCTTGTGGAGGCTTATGTCTTTGACTCTAATGAGACTTATGTTGTTGTTGTGGATAAGGTGCTCTGAATGGTCCTAATTAATGAGTGCCTGTGATTCCCCTTCTAGTGGGATCTCTAGAAACTAGAAGACTGTGGTGTGGGATTGTGGTTCTATGACCTATCTCAAGCATCATGAGAACTATTATGGATCCCCTTAGTAATCATGGCCATCTCTATGGTATAGCATAGATCTCTTGGAGTTACCATGTGTACCTTATCAGGAATAACATGGTTCAACCCCTTAATAAAGTGGTTGACCTAAAGTTTCTCATCCTTCATCAGGTGATTCTTATACTCCTCCTGCCTCCACCAAGTAGAAGTCATCCCTTTAAGCATATGTACTACAAAATGTACCTTCAGGTTTCTCTCATATGGGCACAATCCAAAGTAGTGCTCAAGGCTCAAAATCCACGCCTCAACCTTTGTCCCATCCATAGATCCTAAAAAGGGTGGTGGTTTTAGGCATAGAAGATCTCTAATATGATCCCCTATGTCTTAGGGTGCTCTATGCACTATCTTAGGTGGTGGTTCTGGCATGTGAGCTGACTCCCCCTCTAAAATTGCATGTCCCTCAAAATTTCTAGGAGGGCTCCTACTCCTCTCTCGAACCTCAGTCTACTAACCTCCTGGTGGAAACCTATCCATAAGGATACCGGTGAGATTCTGAAGAGCATTCAAAATGTTTTGGTTAGGGTTCAGTAGTGTCACAAGAGGAGGTCCATGCTTGTCACCTACACCCTTTGTTTACTACTCAATATCCACTGCTACCTCACAAAAAATAGTAGCACTTCACCCACGGCAACAACCACTACGCATAACTGGAGGCATCCTACACAAGGATAAAACAAAAGATAAGTTGAAAATGCAATGGTTTTAGGTTCCTAGAGTTGAAACTCTGCTCTGATACCCAAATGTCATGCCCCAAAATTAGGGAAAAACACATGCAATTTTTTTTTTAAAGCACAAAATATCAACTAGGTTACACACTAAGGAACACTCAACTTAAAAATGAGACACAACAACCAACACATATCAACTCACAAGGGGGATCATGGCATGCACTGGCTTTCCAACATCCCTTGTTCCTCGGACTACATTAGCCAAAGGAAACCCTAACTAGGTAAAAGCGTGAAAATATAAAAAGGGAATTAACCCAAGCAAATAATCCAATTTAAGAAAATATAATAAGGTCAATGATTAGGTCATCAAAACCTAGGGGTTCAATTGAAGATGAACAAATTGAACAAATTCAATCGTAACCCTAATAGCCCTAATGGATACCAGAAAACCAATTAGGGTCAAATGCAAAATTCTAGTTAATGGTAAAAAGGATATAATGTAATCATCAAAATAGCCCTAACACAATTCTAGGGTTTTTAAACTATTACTAATTAAAATATAGTAATGTTCGATTAATTGAAATAAAATTAATATATTCCTTGATTAGTATTTAATTTTATTTAAGGTTTGCTAGACATTGATAATATTCTAACTAAGGGATAAAACATTTGAAGAAATTATAATTAATAAATCAAAATATTAATATTATTAGGGTGAAATTATTTACCTAGGACACTCCTAAGATTTATAAAATTATTTATTCCCCTAATAATCCCAATATTAAGAGAAAATCGCAAAGGTCATTAAAACAATAATATTCAAATAATTTTCGCAAAACTTTAATAAAACATTAATAAAGTTTAAATAATATTAAAATATAATAATTCAAATTATGGAATCTCAAATTAATAATAAAATAATATAAAGACACATTAAATAAATATTCCAACATTCAAAAGTTCATATAAATCAAAATAAACAATTAATGGTCCAATATTTAATATCCAAAAAGTAAATCACCAGAAATCTTGGAACTCAAAAACTAAATAAAATAATATTGTTAAAATCAAAATTCAAAAGAGATAGGAAAAAGTGAATTGGAAATAAATACTGCTACCAGTATTAAATTTGACATATCAACATTAAATGAAAATTTCAAAATAAAATTTCAAATTATTTTTGGCTCCATTGGCCAACCCTAACCCTAATTTCGACATTAGGGTTTGGCCCAAAAATAAAACATGGCCAAAAACCCTAATTTCTCTATTTTGGGTTTGTAGGTTGCGCCATGACAAAGGTAGAAGAAAAATCTACAAAAGGAGTATACACATAAGTACATAAGGGTGTATATACACACAAGTGTGTTTATACTCCCATATATACTTGTGTATATATTCATAGCATAAATCTGCAACAATGGAGGATTAACAAAAAAAATGCAGATTTCACATGGCATCTTCAATAATAATATTAAGGTAAACAATGGTATAGATGATTATAAATCTCAAATTATATTTAGATTTTAGTATACTATTTAAGTTTCAGATTTATTGATCCTCTCAGTGATGTCCATCACAAATGCTTCATTGTTATATATTTTTTGTCTTAATATATACTATCTTAATAGATTCTGCCTTATTATACGACCATTCTATCAAAAATATATCTATGTTTAAGTTTTCAGTTTTATATTTACTGTATAACAATTTTTCTATGTTGTAGATAATATATTTTGTATCCATCTACAAATTTTAAAATCTCTTCTCTGTCTATATTCTACCCAGCTTGTTAATAATTTATATGATATTCACTGGCATCTGTACCAGTGAATTTTTTTTTTTAATTCTGTTCTTTTTATTTTTTATCCACTGTTCAAATGTTTTAGTTTAACTGAAATATATTTGGGTTTGTTATTATGTTCTCTTGGTAAATATTTAAAAAAAGAAAAAGAGGGTTGCCAATGGCGGAGCACGGGCCAACAACTCTCATTTTCCCTAATGGCACAACGGTGGGGGAATCACCATTTCCATACCCCTGAGGGGGTATGTAGTGGCTTCCCCACCCTACCCACCGCCCCCCACCCCCCCCTCTTCCAAAGGTGACGGTGGCAAGGGGTTGTGCCCCCACGTCCATTAAAGGGGGCAGAGAACACAGTCCACTGCGAGAACACAGTCCACTGCACAACTACCAAGCTCCAGTAAAATTTAAAAAAATGATGGTTTAAATTAAAATTACTTTATTACTTGCTTTATTTCGATGGTATTAATTTTATGAAATAAAGTATGGTTAAAATATTAAAATATGTAATATATTTAATATAATATATATATATATTATATATTAATATATATATTATATTATATATATTCACATAGACAATAATGCTAAAGTGGAAATATATATTTGTATGTATTCATATAAATATATTAATATATTAAGAATATATTAATATATTTATATATATAAATATATTTATATATACATTAACATTTGTTTTAAGCACAAGAAGTTAAGGACAATATAAATACATGACTAGCTATTTAATGTACATATTTTATATACACAAGTGTGTGTGTGTGTGTGTGTGTGTGTGTGTGTGTGTGTGTGTGTGTGTGTGTGTGTGTGTATATATATATATATATATATATATATATATATATATATATATATATATATATATATATATATATATAAATGTAAATATTTATATTTTTTCATATATATTTACACATGTGAGTATATACTTAGATGTATATTGTGAGGCCTCACCCCGACCCATCATAGTATTTTTTATCATTCGCATTTTGATACTTCATGATTTGATACATTGATACACTTTTTGATTATCCTGACAGAGACTCGAGATATTATGTTTGATGATGATGATTATATTGTATATATTACATTTTGATGTGGACTAGGACCTAGGATATAATGTTGATTTTGATTATACATGCTTAGATATGTGAATTGATGAGAAGATTTGATCATGATTAGATTTGATTATTTCATGAATTATGCTCTAAGATAGGAAGTAGCATGGATATTATGTAATGATGATTTATGAAAATACTATGTTTAAACATTACTTAATGGAAATTATGATTTAAGAATTGAATTCTGCATATAGATGTGTGTTGCTAATTATGAATTGTATATGTATGTGTGTGTGTGTGTGTGTGTGTGTATTCATGTGATTTTATTACCTTGGACTACCGATGCTTGAGTTTAGTGTGCATGAAAGGGAACCATGGAATCATTCAGAGAATCTGGGCTAAACACATGCGAATTGAGTAAGCCAAGGTTTAATCCGATTAAGAGATTTAAACCTCGTTGTAATGTGATCTTGTTGTAAACATGTTTTGAATGTGTGTTATTAGTTTAAATTTATGTTGTTAATTAGGACATGTCATTGTGAATGTGATGTGTATTTTGTTGGTGTCACTTGACACTTCTGTTGTACATGTGGAGGATGACATGTCAAATTAGGGCTTGGGAAGAACCACCTAACCTCATAAAGTATTATATTAGTCCCACTTTCATGTAGATGTCTTGTAGGGATCACATCAAGTTGGAACTAGGATTTGGACTTTAGGGGTACTTTAGAGGGGTCAAAAGTGACCCTAGAGTGTAGTCGTGGCCTAAATTAGCTAACCCTAAGTAGGTATCTTGGGTTGGGGGTTAGTTTTTACCTATGGGAAAGCCTAGAACCTCATTATGGGCCTCCAAAAAGCCTACTTTTCAAAAGTGGCGAAAATGGAGGTGGCCACATGCATTCTAACTTGCCCCACACTCCTTGCCAAATCTAAAATTAAGAGGGGAGACAAGAGGGAAGACCAAGGACTAGGTGTCATGTCTCATTTAATGCTAGTTGTTGAGTACATTTTAGAGGCCTTTTTAGAGGGATGGGAGAGACTTAGTGGGTGTTCACCCACTCTCTAAGTTTAGAGATAATTAGGGTTGGAGAAAGGATAAGGAGCTCTTCTCAACTATCCCTTGCCATTTTTCTTGGACCAAGGTTGGTGGACTTCTTTCCATGGAGAAAGGCTTATACATTTTAGTTTTGTATGCTATTGTTTGATGATCTTGTAAATCTTGTATGGAGATCTTATATGTAAATATTGCATAGTGTTCTTGTATGTAGATTTTTTATTGTTGTGTTGGGTTGGGAATTGCATTTTTGGTTTTGTATCATTCTTTATTTCTTTATTTTTGGGAGTTTTGTTCATGGGATTTTAACGCATTACTCACCCTTTGGGAAGGGAAGAACTGGCCTTGGGTGAAGGGGTTATTTGGGCTCTCCATTGTAGTGAGAGTCTCTTCTCTTGGAGAAGAGGGATAATTTCATGGGGTATGGGCTCCATGAAGCCATTTGTGTTCTTGCATCTTGAGGATGTTAATAAGGAAATCTTGTGTATAGAAATTGATAATGTAGCCTTTGAAAGGCAATCAAATACTCTTGTTGAAAAATTTGTAAATGCAATGGCATTCTCCTCCTTGGAAAAGCCCACCTTCACCCTACTTCAATGGGTTTGGAGAACCCATTTGTGAAGCCTTGGTTGGGGGTCTTTGTAGTTTTGTTCAATAATGTATTTTGTGAGCATTGTGGTTGTGTGTACCCATTTGGCCTTGATTCTCCAAGCTCGGGGGTGGTCTCCTTGAGACCTTGGTTGGGAGGTGAGCTTCCCATGGTTCTCCTCTTTTATTTGCAGATTTTGAAGCCAAGATGCTTGTGAAAAAAGCTTTGGAGAGTTCTCTATTTTGGTGTGGTTGTGTGAATGCAAACTTATAATGTTACATTGTTGATCTCTTGTAATGAGATTCATCTCATGTTGAATTTTGTAATGTTCATTTGAAATATACATCAAGTAGTATGTGAAAATGCTCTTATTCATTATGAAATAGCTTCATTGAGGAAAGGAAAATTGTATGTTACCCATTTGAATGTATAGTTCTTCTATCATGAAAATGTGTATTTGTATTATTGAGAGATTACCATAATGTAAAATGAAGAATCCTTATTTTCATGTCTCTTGTATCCTATTTTTGTGGAATAATCAAATTAGTCTTCCATTGTAGAATAATATTCAATGTTGATAAGAAAGCAATGTATTAGTTTCATAAAACGTAAAGTCTTATTGGTATGTAAAACTTGTAATCTCTTTAATGTTTTGATTGTAAATTTTCAAGTTTAATACACTCCCTTTCTTCTTTTGAAAATCTATATTTCTACCTCAATAGGATCAACACTTTACCTTGAAATCAATATTGAAACCTCAAATTCTTTGAGGAAAAAAAACATGATAACAATGGTTAATTAAGCAAGTTAGGACACTAATGTAAAAATCACCTAGTACCAATATTCAATTTATAATCCTCTTAGTGTAATGCACTAATAGAAGATAAAATGCATACAATTGACTTCTTCAATAACAAAACAAAGAAAACAAAATGTTAGAAGAAATGGCAAAACAATAATAATAACACTTTCTAGATTTTGAGAGCAAAATGCTCTCTGGAAAATGTACAAAGGAGGAAATTAACTCTCTTTTACCACAGAGAATATTCCCCCCAAGATTATTTTTCTAAGAAGGGGTTAGTACTAACCCCTAATATAATCTGTGTTAGGAACTAACTCCTAAATTAATAAAAAATTATATAACATGACTTACTTTATGAACTTGAATACTTGTGGGCCCCACACCCTTATAATTTTCCTTACCTTATTACCCTCTGGCGTAGGAAATAAGGAAGTAGAGACCACATTTAAAGGAATGCCTTGCTTTCATGTTGGGGAGGGGACCACCTTCATAAATCATCATCTACATTGGGCATAGCACCACACCCAAGACATGTGCCACTCTCCTCCTACTCTCCATACGTACCATGCTCTATTATGATTTAAGTACTTGATGCTGACATGGATTAATACTTGCCCTTTGAAAAACTACCTACCCCTTTACCATGCGAAAGTTTCATACATTGGAATAAGGTTAATATACTTAAGGTGGGCCCCCAAAACTTTGGTCTTTTATTTTGCACTCCTCTCCTTAGCAAATTTTCACAGCCCCTTCACTTCCTTTTGGGCCTTGTCATCACCCCATTTGGCACGTGGGGCCATAGGAAGAGAAGGGTGATGGGGTTAGTAGTTTAGGGTTAGTAGATTAGTAGATTAGTAAGTTAGTAGGTTTGTAGGTTAGGGTTACTTTTTGTAATTTGAATTTGTCTTATTATTTATTAATTTTATTTTGTTAAATTCATTTGTAATAAAATTAAGTATTAATTAACAGATTTATTGTTAATGTATATAGATTTATTTATTAATAAATCAACTTGTTAATTTAATAGTTCATTTTACTTGATCGTTAATTAGTTGAATTAAAATCATTAATAATAGTTATTTTGGTTTAATTTAAATTATTAATTTTTATTTAGCTAATAGGGATATGATCTAATAAATTGATTTGTTTTAATTAATTTAATTTTATAAGAGGGTCATTAGTATGTATTAGAAAATGGGGAGTATAGCTACTATATTTTTAATGTTTAGATAACGTTTTGTTCTAGTTAACACTATTAAGTTTATTGTCAGATTATAATTCAATTGTTAATGGAGTTATCTCATGAACTATTATTGTAGGATAAATTATCTATTAAGTTGGACAAATCATATTCGAAAGTTATAACCTAGGTATATATATTTTGGGTTATAGTTTAATTGAAATAAATTGAATATTTAATGCCCTAGATTTACGAGGTATTTGAGAGGTTAAACATTCTTGAGTAGGTTTTAGAAGAATTGAATTTATTTTGACAAAGTTTATATTGGCAAAGGAAATCTTAGGATAGGATCCATTTTTCTTTTAAAGTTGTTAATTGGTTTCATACCTTATAAAACCTACCTTATCAAAATTAAAGGGGAATTAGTAGCACCTAGGTATCTATGGATTCATCATGAATGAAAGTTTTAAAATGGAATTGTATGCACTAGGGTCCAGCTTATCCGAACTCAAATTTTCACGATAATGGTTATAGATTTAAATCCGCTAGACCCACATTATTACATTGATACTCCTAGGGCTTAACACTCTGAAACTTAATCCTAGGTTGTGGTTGGCTTAACCGTAGTCAACTCTTCCTTAACCTATGAATGTTACTCTCTAACATCTTACTTTAAAAAAAAATTGTTTCATTTTTATTGGTTAATTTTTGGGCATGACATATATACATCCTAGAAGAAAATTTGTTTTAAAAGCATAAGAAATATAGAAGTTCATTCCTTTGAAATAAAAAAATAGAGATAACTTACTAACATTATATACATCTATGTGTATATACCTATGGTATATATACATGGATGTATACACACTTTTTTTACACTCAATACATACAATGTGAAGTAAATCTTTTCTTCATAAAACAACAAACAAATATACTACTTTTTTTTAATTCTTACTAGAAATTGAAATGAACACAATAGGAGGATTTGCATACATAGAATAATGAAATTTTCTCTTTCTTTTCCTCACAAGTAGAAAAAAAATCAGCAACTTAACATTTCTTTATCAAGCATAATGAATGCACTAACAATACATTTTCTTGCTTCTATAATCAAAGAGATGATACTAGAAACTTAATGCAATAAAAATACAAACTTATTACAAGCATAGCTCATGCTATAGGTGTGCACACTAAATTGTGCACTTCTCTAAGTCATTACTTCCAAGAGAATCCATGAATGGGAAACCTTGAGAAAGTGACCTAGAGCTCCCTAGGTATGGAGTCACAAGGATGTGTATAGTGCTCTCAGCTAGAGCTATTGAAGCATGCAACTTTGCTAGTAAACCACACAATGAGAGATTCAAAGAGACAAGGGAAAGAATGCCAATATCGTCAAGAATCAAGAATGAAGATGTAATGCAACTATGCTAAGAATGAATATGAAAGTAAGCTATGGAAATGAAAGTATTACAATCCTTACTAATTAAGCTATGTGAGCTAAACTAGAGCATAAAGGAAACTAAGCTAAGAAAGCATAAACATGAAGCTATGATGCAAGAATGAAAGCTATAATGCATGAAGATCTCCAAAAGCTCCAAAGTCTCCAAGAAATCCTGCAGCATAAGATTAGTATTCAAAGTTGGTATCCTAGAATGAGAAAAGAGCTCTCCTTTTGAAGGAATTGAAAAGGAATGGACCATGGAGATTAAGAGGCAAAATATTTAATCAAGGGTGGATTTTGAAAGAGGGACAATCCATGTGCACAAATATCTTCCAATGAGAAAATAAGACTTCACTTTTGTGCCCCATATGAGACAAAAATGCATTTTTTCCTTTTTATAAAATAAGAATAATATTTTATTCCTGCAACTTAGGATAAGAGGAATAGTGGGAGCTTTTTATTTAATAAAAGGGGAGGGAATTCCTTTTAATTAAATAAATACTAGGGATAAAATGGTTAGCCCATAGAAAATAATCGAATAAATGATAGAATTAGGATTTGATCAAGGAAATTGATATAATTGAAAAATATTGAGTTTTTAAAATATTGATTCAGGGATTTGATAAATTGTTGAATGGGGGCCCAAAGTCTAGGCAACCATTTTAGGGTGCATACATTTGCACCTGTTTGACTAATGTGCGATCGATTTGGGATCACATGTGTTCAAAGAATGAAATTAAAATGTGAGATCAATTTGGGATCACAAAACAATCCAGACATGTGTTCGACGGATGGGAACATATCAGGACAATAGTAAGATGATTGAAAAAAAGACAAGGCAAACACCCCTATAAATAGGTAATTGTCAAGTCTGAGATAAGAGATAAGAATCTCAAGGTTTGGTTGATAGGTTTCATAAAGCTAAATCAAGGATTGAAGATTGATAGGTACTTCCCCCTCATGATCAAAATCAAAATGAGATAGAGGAGAAATAGTAAATAGATAAATTTTATCAAATTGAACTAAAGATAAGATTCTTGATGTAAGATGAAAGATATAAGAATCACAGAACCAAGGTAGATCATTAAGCATAAAAGATTATACCCCAAGGTTTAATTAGAAGAAAAGAAGTGGGGTGAAAGTGAATGGAAGATAGAAGTTGGAAGAGGTGAAAGAAATCAAGAGAATAAAGAGAACTTTCCTTAAGAAAGAGAATGTCTCAAAATCAATCAGCTATTTAAGATAGGAAATTTTGATTGAGATCACAAAAGAAGATAAGAAAATGAAGGTCAAAACATGATCACAGTTGATTGAAAGTCCAAAAGAAAGATGAAAAAAAATCTCTCTCCATATGCAAGATGTGAAACTAAACTAACATGAACTTAAGAATGCAAGCTACTATGAAAAGTGGTTTACTGGCAAGGTCATAAAGCTATTAGACTCTAATAATCATCATTGAGCTTTATTGGTAGCATCGCAAGATCATACAATACACACTAGTATGACTATGTGAATCTGAATATGATCTATATCAGATAGATATGTGAGAATCCCACCTAAGCATCAAAGACATATAGATCAAGATGACTAGTGCAGTGAGGTTTCCTAAGTTTAATATGGAAATATTATACTCACATCGAGACACAAGGAAATTCAAGATGGCCAAAATTATGCACTTGCGAAAGCAATCAAGGATAATACCTTGTAGACCCCAATGTCAAGTGGAACTAGCATAAATGCTAATGACAGTTAAGATCAACAAGATATATCCACAAGCAAAAAACATATAAAACATGTCCTCATGCCCCCAGTCTTCTAGCTCAGCATCATCAAAAACTATTAGGGAGAGAACACTCATCAAAGAAATCATCAAAGATAGCACACAAAGAAATAAAGTCAATCAAGTCTAAGCGAGTCGAGTGTTTAAGTGTGTGTGTGTGTAGGTCATAGAGTCAAACTTTGAGTATCGCATCTGCCAATGGAAAATATCATATCATGCTAGACTACTGGTAAGACATCTGATAAGTGTTGAGAAACACTTGACACTAGGGTAGTGTTGAAAAAAATAATTGGGGTGGTGTTGGAAAACACCATTTTCAAGATGTCCTAAAGACCAACGCATCCTAGAGACCAAAGCTAACACAATTATGCCCCCTAGACAAAGACAAAGACCAATTCCAAACCAAGGCAACAAGGTCAAGGCATGATGGAGAAAGGCTAAGTGTCAAGGATGAGTGCTAAGAAATAAGGGTGCAAAGGCCTCAAGTAGTGCCTATTTCCTGGTTTTCACCACTTGACAGATTTTTGATTTTTTCAAATTTTTTTTATATTTTTGCTGCCAAGGCGCCTATTTCCAGGTTTTCACCAAGGCACTTTTCTTTTTTTTTTTGAATTTTTTTGCATTTTTTTTTTTGTATTTTATTCAGGACTTTATATGCTTTTCAGGA
The DNA here is from genome assembly GCA_027943335.1 of Chamaecyparis obtusa. Taxonomy (NCBI): domain Eukaryota; kingdom Viridiplantae; phylum Streptophyta; class Pinopsida; order Cupressales; family Cupressaceae; genus Chamaecyparis; species Chamaecyparis obtusa. The sequence goes on along the minus strand of BSBK01001307.1, from coordinate 2,395,750 downwards.
TTTTTTCAGTATCATATATGAATTTTTTTGGAATTTTTTCAAGATCAATAAGTATGTACAAAGACGCCCCCAGACAGAACATGCATCATGGATAGAACTTCTTCAGGTGTAAAACATTAATAGGCTCAGGGAGCTACTCTCCCTATTTAGTAGATAACAAATAAGCACCTGTCCCAAAAGTAGCAGTAATGATGTATGGTCCAAGCCAATTAGGTTTGAATTTGCCCTTTTTATCTCTATGTTGTTGGTTCTTAGGGTTTTCTCGTAGGACAAGATCTCCCACTTGGAATTCTCTAGGGTGAACCTTCTTGTTGAATGCTTTTGACATACACTTTTGGTAAACCCTAATGTGGTCAAATGATGCTTTACACTTTTCATCAAGAAATTCTAATTCTTGGAATCCCATGGTGCGGTAGTCTTCATCTGTCACTAGAACTTTGAGAGAGACTATAAGTGAAGGAATATCCACCTCTAAAGGTAACACTACTTCAGCACCATAGGTAAGGGGAAAAGGAGTATCCCCAATTGGAGTATGAATACTCATTCTATAGGCCCATAAGGCCAAATTTATCTATAGATGCCAATCTCTACCATTCTTGTGAACTATTCTATGGAGAATCTTAAGAATGGTTTTATTTGAAGCCTCTGCCTGTCCATTTCCTTGCAGGAAGTAAATGGAGGACCAATGTTGTTTTATCTTGAACTTCTTGTAGAGATGTTTAAGGTCCTTATTTTTAAACTGACCTCCATTGTCAATGATTATTTCAGAAGGCACTCCATACCGACAGATGATATGGTTCAAAATAAATAGAGAAACTATCTTGCCTAAGGCAACAGAAAGTGGGACAGCTTGTACCCATTTGGTAAAGTAGTCAGTAGTAGTGATGATGAATTTGTATCCACCTGATGAGTTGGGATGAATCTCCCCAACAAGGTCAAATGTCCAGCACTGAAATTGCCAATGAGATATAGACGGAATAAGCTCCCTGCCTGGAGCATGTATCAAGTTACCATGTTCCTGACACTTTTCACATGATTTAGAAAAAGCTACTACATCTATCTACATGGTAGGCCAATAGTACCCACCCCTAAGCAAACTTCAGGCCATGGTAAGACCATTGGAATGTCCTCCACAAATTCCCTCGTGAATGTCAACTAACACTTGGTTGGACTCATCCTCTTCCAAGCACCTAAGAAGTGTCCCATCTAAACCCCTCCTATATAGATCACCAGAGATAAGGGTGTGGTGAAGGCATTTTGGGTTAAGTTTCTTCATTTAGAATGGTTGAAGGATTCAAGAATAATGTTATCATGGAGGTATGAGTAAATGGCACCATATTGGGATGACTCATGGCCAACAAGGGTATAAACAACCTGGCTTTCTTGGGAGTCATAAATAGGATAGCATAGCTCTTTCACTAGGAATTCAAATCTGGACTCATGTTGTTCTAGCTGAAGAAGTGAAACAAATGTAGCCATAGCATCAGCTACTTTATTCTCTGCTCTAGGGATTCATTGAAATGTAACAAAGGTGAAATATCATTGCAATGAATCAACAATTTTCTTGTAGGGTACCAATTTTTCATCCTTTGTTTGGTATTATTCATTCACTTGGTTGACTATTAATTGTGAATCCCCATAAATATGAAGCTCTGTGCTTCTCCACTCTATTGCCATTTTTAGTCCATTTGTCAAGGCATTATATTCAACAATGTTATTTGTACATGGGAACAATAGTTTGTAGGATTTAGGGATCGTATACCCATGAGGAGAAACAAATAACACTCCAGCTCTTGAACCATTTTGCATGAAAGAGCCATCAAAGAAAATCTTCCATGTTCTTGCAGCCATGTACATTATGTGCTCATCTAGAAATTCAACTTGAATAGGCATGTTGTCTTGAATTCAGAAATCAGCCAATTGGTCTACAATGGCTTGTCCTTTTATAGCTTTATGCTCAACATACTCTATGTCAAATTTTGATAAGACCATCATCCACTTAGCAAGTCTACCTGTGAGAGCAGCCTTACCAAGGAAATATTTGAGAGGATCAATCTTTGTAATGAGGTGTATTGTATGCACAAGCATCTAATGTCACAACTTTTGGGAAGCAAACACCACCGCAAAGAAAGATTTTTCAATATTAATGTAATTAACCTCATATGACATGAGAGTACAACTGATGTAATATATAGTTCTTTCATTTCTAGTGCCATCAAGTTGAGCTAATAATGCCCCCAAGGAAGATTATGTTACTGAAACATACAATATGAGTGGTTTTCCTAGGATAAAAGGAATTAAGATTGGAGGATTGGCCAAGTATTGTTTGATTTGGTCCATGCTTTGCTGACAATCCTCATTCTAGACACATTTAACCCCTTTGTGCAATGTCTTATTGAAGGGTTGAGCTCTATCGGTAGTTGTGAAATGAACCTCCTTATTGATTGAAGATGTCCCTGGAGACTCCTCATTTGGCTGATGTTTTTGGGAGGTGGCATATCCAAGATTGTCTGAACTTTCTCTAGGTCCACCTCTATTCCTTTGGCTAAAATGATAAATCCTAGAAGTTTTCCAGAGGTAACTCCAAATGTACACTTTTTTAGATTTCATCTTAGTTGAAAATGTTCCATACGATCTAGAATGACTTCCAAATCGCCTAAGTGTGTATCTCTATTTTTAGATTTTGCCAAGGTGTCATCCACATAATCTTCCATATTATTATGCATCATGTCATGGAAGATAGTTGTCATAGCTCTTTGGTATGTAGCTCCTGCATTTTTCAATCTAAATGGCATAACGTTCCAGCAATAGGTTACCCATGCACAAGTGAATGCAGTCTTTTCTTGATCTTTAGGAGCTATCTTGATTTGATTATACCTAGAAAAACCATCCATCAAGGAATAGATCTCATAACCCACAATCATGTCCACTATCATGTCTATGTTTGGAAGTGGAAAATCATCCTTTTGGCATGCTTCATTAAGATCCCTAAAATCTATACAGACATGAATGGACTTGTCATGTTTTGAAATTGGTACAATATTGGATATCCATTCGGCATAATCAATGGCACTTATAAATCCTACACTGAGGAATTTTTCTAGTTCAGCTTTGACGAGAAGAGCTCTGTGAGGATGCATTTTCCTCAATTTATGTTTCACTGGTTTTATACCTAGAGCTATGGACAAGTGATGCATTATGAGATTAGTGTCCAACCCTGGCATGTCTAAGTAAGTCCAAGCCAAATTAATTTTCTTTCTTTGTAGGAACTTGGTATATGCTTCTTTTTCCTGTGTTGATAGAGACTAAGCCAAATGCACTATTTGTGGAGCCTCTTCTATACTCAAATTAACTGGTTGTGTACGCTCGACAAGCATTGAAGATCTATCTTGAAAGTAACTTGGGAGATGATCAAGTACCTCATCCTTAGGTGCCTCAGAGAGGTTTTCACCCTTGGATACATCCTTTATTTTTACTTTTTTAGGTTCTGACACCACCACATAGTGGTTTTCACCATCAAAACTCTTATTCTTTTTTTCTATTCTTTTCATTTTGCAACTAAGGTACTTGATATCTAGTTTTGTCATGCTTGTAGTTGGTTCACTAGTGGAAGAGACTATGAGCTCAAGGGCATTTAGATAACATGCTATCTCATAGTCATTCTAGAAGGTTACGAGTTGAGGCTCTTGATAGCGTTGAGGCCAATCAATGAGGTGATGATTGGCAAGGGGTAGGTCAATGATGGGTTCAATGTTGTGGATATGAATGGTATCATCTCTAGTGATTGCAGAGTTAGGGTCTATCAAGTATCCCTCTAAGCTACCCAAATCAAGATTTATCCTACCAAGTGAAGCATCGTCCACTAAAGCAACTCATGGATTCCAATCCTCTAATCCTACACTAGACTTGTTAGCTACCGCAAGTTGGGAACCATATGTATGAACAACATCAACATCCATGTCAACTATAGAAGAATCAGAGAGAGATTCCCATTCATATTCATGTGACTCAGTATCTGAATCCCGACTGGGATGTTTACACCACACATATTTTTGATGCCTTGAGGTAGAGGATCTAATATCACCAAGGGTGACACCTTCTTGAGCACCATTTGTGCATTGATTTTCTTGAATAGGATCTCCAACAGTGGATTCTTCTTGTTGTAGGCTTGAAATTGTTGCATGGGTAGCTGACTTGTCTGAATCTCCCCAAAGGAGATTGGTAGAAGGGACCCAATCTTCACACCTATCTTGTAGATTTTGAAAATTTGGTATGTAGTTTGATTCATCATCACTATCCATCATAGTAAGGATAGGAACAATTTTCTTGTCATGACTTTCAAACCCTAGGCCAACTATCTTCTTAGACTTGCATCCAAAAAAAGCATGATTAAGTGGTTTAACCTTAGCATCTAATCTATGACTGAGAGGACCATGTCTTGGGTAACCCATATTTTTTACCAAAGTGTATCCTCTCCCATAATCCTTAGGAGATGGAGAGAAATTTTCATTGTGCTTATATTTTTCCTCTTTGTAAATCCAATCTCTAACAACCACCTCTTATTTTTCATCCTGTATAGGGACTGAGGACTCCACAAATGTGCCAAACAAGGTCATGGCCGAAGAAGAGGGTTGCATCTCTTGTGAAGGTTTGTTATAAGACCTAGGTGAGACTGGCAGTTTTGTAAAGGATTCAAGTTGATACCCCCCCATACCAAGGTCTATGGACTTGATATTATTCTTGCATTGTGCTAGAGTTGCATCAAAATCCTCTGCTTCCCTATTGAGAGGAACATGAGTCCCAGATGAAATTGTATTTATATATAATGTGCTATCCCTGGGTATACAGACTTCTACTCCATTATAGGGGAACTTAACATGTTGGTGGTAGGTGGATGGCACCGCTTGCATGTCATGGATCCACAATCTACCAAGTAGGATATTATATGCTAGGGGACTAGCATCAACAATTTAGAACAAAATTTCCTCTTCAATAGGGCCAATCCTGACTAGAAGGACAGCCAAGCCTTTAGAACTTCTCTCTACCTCATCATAGGCTTTAATGGAAATTTTCTTCTGGGTATCAATACTTGCTCAAAATAACCCAGTATCTTCAACAGACTCAAAGAAAAAATGTTGAGCCTAGCACCCCCATCAATCAACACACACCTAACATGGGTCTTGTGAATCATGAATTCAATATGAAGGGAAAGATTATGTAGATGGCTCAAAGCTTTTCCATCTTCTTCTGAGAATGTTAGGTAATGAGGGCTGGTGAGGTGGTTAACCATGTTCTGGAATTGGTCAACATCTATGTTGTTAGGAACATTGGCCATACGCAAGGCATCCTCAAGGACATGCTTATGTCTCAAGGACAATTCCAAGAGTTCAAAGATTGAGATTTGAGCTAGCATTCTTGGTAATTGGTCAACAAGATTATAGCTCATTTTAGGGTTGACTGCTGATTTGGTGGTGACATTCTTGGATGCCACTAGTTTTGGTTTGTTGGACTGGTTGGAACTAGGACCTCTAATAACCATAGGACCTTGGCTTTGACTTCTTGTAATAGCGTTAAGAGCTTGAGATGACCTTTGAGAGTGAGGACCCCTAAGCACCACCACAGGTTCATCATCAAATATAGGAGGAGAGCCCACATCATAACCATAAGGATCTTTGTCTCTCATCATGTTGACACTTTCCTCCACAATCTCAAGCATATTGACCATGTTTTCTGTAGCTATGTAGGTATAGTTGATTTTGGCCTTGTTGTTCTTAGTTTTAGAGGTTTCCTCCTTCTCATATTTAGGCAAAGGCTCCTTGAAAGCCTTATGGTTTGCATTGGTGTTCAACCCATCTACCTTAAGCTTTCCACTCTCAATAAGGTCTTGGATAATATGCTTTAATTTCCAAAAATGTTTGATGTCATGTCCAATACCATTATGGAATTTTTAGAAATCCTTCTCATCCCACCAATGAGGTTTAACATCAGGAATATGGTGATTTGCAAGATCTTGCGATTGTGCAAGGTTATTGGCAATAAGTGTCTTGAAAACATCCTCATACGAGTCACCAAGTTTAGAAAATTGTTGCCTCTCCTTTTTAGGCTTATCCCGATACTTTGGCTTATGCTCTTGTTGGTTGGAGGATGTGTTGAGCTTCATAGCTTAAACTGCACTAGACAAATTAAGGACTCCTTGATCCTTGGGTTGGGAAGAGTCCACAACTATGTCATTGACTACTTGCTTGTTCTTGTTCCAGTGTGAGTTCTTGCCTTTTTCCTTATTAGAGTTGTTAGTGTTTTGACCATTGTTTTTATTGTTATGTTTGGTCAAAATCCCTTGTTCTTTCAAGACATCCTCAATTTGACATGTGGTTTTGACCATAGTGTCGAAGGAATAAAAGACCATCTTCCAAAGCTCATATTGCATTTCAGGCACCAAATTACTAACAATGATATCAATCGTCTCATGCTCAGGAATAGTCCTAGAATAAAGAGAGCACAATCATCTCCATCTTTGTAAGAAGGTAAAAAAGGATTCCCCTTGGTTCTACTTCAAATTGCACAAGTCTAACATAGTGACTAATCTTGACAAGTTGTATGCAAAATGTTGAACGAATCTATGGAAAAGTTCTTTAAAAATTTTGACGGGAGGGGTTATGTTTGTAAACCACTCCATGGCTTGGCCCTTGAGGCTCCTTGGAACAATCTCATAAGATAGGAGTCATCTTGGTGAAACTCAAAACTCATGATGTAGAACTGACGCACATGATCATGTGGGTCACCATTGTCATCATACTTTTCATGCTAGGGAATTTCAACTTTTCTAGGAAAGTCCTTCATACAAACACTCTTGTCGAAAGGATTGGGACAAATAGAGTCAAGTGAAAAGGAACTTTTAGGTCCCAACACCTTCGCCATCATATGCTTGATTTTTTTGATTTCCTCTTCTTGACAAGGTCCTTGTTTCTTGATTTTCCTATCCACATCAAAGTTGTAAGGGACTCTAGCAACCTTGTTAATCAAGCTCTCCAGGAACCTATCCTTGTTTTGATCAAGATACTTCTCCACATATTATTGGAATAGTGGCTCTTGTTGCATCCTCATAAATTATTAATCATCAAAACTCACACTACTTCCTCCATATTAAGAGCTATGATGAGCTCGTTGGGAGGGTTGCCTCGAGTTCCTAGGAGGTGTGTGTCTCCTATGTTGTGAAATCCTTCTTCCTTTAGGACTAGGAGATCTTGAAGGGGTCCTGGACTAGCTTCTGCTTCTTGAGGTTCTTGAGGGAGTAGATGGTGGAGAGTTGTTTCCACTGTCGATACCCCTATTATTGAATTGGTCATCGAGTTGCTAGGCTAAAAGCCTATCTTGTTCTTCTTGGAATGCTTTTCTTTTCAACTCTAAAAAATATTTTTGCTCCACCTCTAAGAGTCTAAACCTTTCTTCTTTAGCGGCTTGTTTATCCAAAAAGGCTTTCTTTTCACATTCAATTCTTTTAAGCCTTTCATTTGCATACCTTGATGTTGTTTTGAGCAGAGAGTTGGGCCTTGAATGTTTGATCAATTCATTAGTAAATGTTGCATTCACATGAGCATCACAAGATTCATTGTTTTGGTCTTCATGTTGTGACCATTCATCCTGTGAGCTTGTCTTGTATACCTTTCAGCTCTCTAATGAGCATCTAAATATCTTGAGTTGATAGGGGGTGATTCGGGTTGATTGTCATCACCAAATAGCATGTTATCCCTATGTCTTTGGAAAATGTCATCAAGATTTTGATCCATCACTTCTCTCTCCTTTCTATTCATGATGTAACTCATGTCCATATCTGATTGAGAAGGTGCTAAAGAGGTACTCAACTCACTAGGATTTCTCTTTGGGTCAAACCAAGCTTCAAACTCACTCCTAGGGGATTGATCAAAGACAAGCTCTTTTCCCTTTCACTTTTGACGAGTTTGGACTAAGGGTAACTGATCAAAGACAACTTGAGGTCATTTTCCTTGACTAACCTGGTACCTTGTTATAACCAACATGAAAGAAAAGACCCTTGGTGATAAGATGACCCTACGAAATGTCAATACCAAACTAGGATATTAAAAGTGTTCAATTGTCCAAAAAGAGATGGTAAGATAGAAAATTGAAAAAGGTGTAAACCAACACTACCACAGAGGTGTATAATAAAAGGATAAGTATCCTAACAAATATGGATCAGGAGGATGGATTTAACCCAAAATATATAATTGAAATTAATTTTTTTGATGGAAGTGAATTGGATAAGAGACTACAAAGACTCTCCAAGTGTGTTACCAAAGAATCTAAAGATTTTATTTTTCAACAAGGATGATTCCTAACTTATCAATGACAAGAAAGATTACTTTGTAAAATCAAAGAATACTAACTCAAGGGGTCAAAACATAGGAATCCAAGGTACAAATAGGTTTCCAGCAGCAGAGTAAGTAACCTACTAGAATCTGGTCGACCAAAGAAAGACTGAAAATGGCATAAATTAGGCAGACGGCAAAAAAGACCCTGTACGATAGTTTCTAGGCTAATAGGACGATACAACCTTTCAAAAGGATATTTCACACTAAGAAGTGCAACAGTTTCCAAGCAGCCTGTGCAATAATTTCTAGGCAAGTGGTGTGACAGTTGTGCAATGATGAACTATCACATGATAAAACTCTGAACAGTGTGCAATGAAGTTTCAGGATCATACGACTCTTGACTAGCGAGTGTCTAAATTTCAGTTTCAAAGGAAATTCAGTCAAAGTTTCAATCTAATGGTTGGATTTTTTGATTTCAAGCATAGTACTAGCAGTAATCAGACAAGTTCATGAATAGTAGGTGATCAAACATGTCATAAAACACTTGCACAAGGGAAAAAGCAACCTTGCCAAGACAAGCAATTGTGATATCAAAGCAAGAGAATCCTATGAATGCTACCATGATGTTTGATGTTTGAGAACATTTGCACAGGTAGATCATAGCGAGAACACTTCAAGCACTTACTAGCCTAAAAGGACAAAGGCTCAATACTTAACAACTTGGCCCACACTTGATGCTCCATTGCCTCACACAAAGTGGTTGTCCACAATAGATATTGGCTTTGTCATGGAAGTGCCAATGACACAACCAAAGGAACATAGATGGTGAGTAATCTTGGGGTAATCCAGGTTAGTCCACTAGGATCAATCCTTGCACCAAGAAGCTAAGCAGAAAAATAGGGTGGCTTCTATCTATGGTTCTTAGTAAGGCCTTCCATTCGTAATACCCCTCTTGCTCCCCAAAGGGACTCCTTACCTTGTGGCAAGTAATGGACCTCATGGCCACAAGAGTACCTTAAGAATTCTTGCTCAACATTTTCCTCATGGTCACAATCCCACAAGTACCCACATCAAGCGAAGACAAGTACTGCGTCTACCAATTTTTTGTGTCCTTGATAGCCTTGAGTTTATAGTGGGTCAGAATAGCTAGCAAAAAGTTTGTCCCCACTTGGGTCGTTCCTCTTGATTGCCCAAGAGCAGGCCCGCTAAATGATTCTAAAACTAAACAAAGAGTGGATCAACCTTTGAGTGTCAAGATTTTTGGTTCACCTCAAGGGTGAAGAGCATACTTTCCTAGCTCAAAAATTTCTCCCAAACACACCAAGGAAAGGTTCAATTACCCTCTTACTTTCAAAATCCAAAGATGGGTCAAGATTTCTATTTTACCACAAGGGTGAAGAGCATAGTCTCCTACCACCAAAAGATTCCTACAACAAGATATTAAGTGCCTATGAAAAGAAAGTAGTATATGCCGCACTTAAAATGAAAGCAATTAAACAAGCAATTAAATGAGAGCACCTACAAGAACAACTTGTTAGCCCTACAATGGTTAGCACATAAAAATCACATAAAATTTGCAAATCAAACTCTCTTCTACCACAACAAACCAGAAATACGACGCAAATAAATCAAATCTTGCAAAGAAAAGTCCAAAATTACTCACTGTCAGGCCTAGGTGATAGTTCTGTCAGCAGAAGAATCACACAATACTTCACGATACACTGGTGTGATGCTTTCTGTCTAGGTGATACTTCATGATACTTGCAAGTGATAGATAATAATATGACAGTCTGCCAAAATCCCAAAGGGTGCGTGATACTTTAACTGGTAAAGTATCGCACTAGTATATAAAAAATTGTCATACGACACTGGAAAACTATCGCACAATAATTCTGTCAGAAAAATAAAGAGCCAAAACATCAAACTAAAATGATGACGGAAATGCATAAAAAGAAGGACAAAACAAGAGTGTTCTGCCCCATGGTGGGTGCAAAAAATGTACAAACTAAATTGTGCACTTCTCTAAGTCATTACTTCCAAGAGAATCCATGAATGGGAAACCTTGAGAAAGTGACCTAGAGCTCCCTAGGTATGGAGTCACAAGGATGTGTATAGTGCTCTCAGCTAGAGCTATTGAAGCATGCAACTTTGCTAGTAAACCACACAATGGGAGATTCAAAGAGACAAGTGAAAGAATGCCAATATCTTCAAGAATCAAGAATGAAGATACAATGCAACTATGCTAAGAATGAAGATGCAAGTAAGCTATGGAAATGAAAGTATTATAATCCTTACTAATTAAGCTATGTGAGCTAAACTAGAGCATAAAGAAAACTAAGCTAAGAAAGCATAAACATGAAGCTATGATGCGAGAATGAAAGCTATAATGCATGAAGATCTCCAAAACCTCCAAAGTCTCCAAGAAATCCTGCAACATAAGATTAGTATTCAAAGTTGGGATCCTAGAATGAGAAAAGAGCTCTCCTTTTAAAGGAATTGAAAAGGAATGGACCATGGAGATTAAGAGGAAAAATATTTAATTAAGGGCAGAGTTTGAAAGAGGGACAAACCATGTGCACAAATATCTTCCAATGAGAAAATAAGAGTTGACTTTTGTGCCCCATATGAGAAAAAAAGGCATTTTCTCCTTTTTATAAAATAAGAATAATGCTTTATTTGTACAACTTAGGATAAGATGAAAAGTGGAAGTTTTTTATTTAATAAAAGGGGAGGGGATTTCTTTTAATTAAATAAAGATTTAGGATAAAATGGTTAGCCCATAGAAAATAATCAAATAAATGATAGAATTAGGATTTGATCAAGAAAATTGATATAATTGAAAAATATTGATTTTTTAAAATATTGATTCAGGGATTTGATAAATTGCTGAATGGGGGTCCAAAGTCTAGGTGGCCATTTTAGGGTGCATACAATAGGAATTTACATGGCCTTTTGTTCATTTTTTTACACAAGGCCTTAGAGCCATACATAAACTCAAAATATAAAGTAGGAACAAGCCTAAACTCTTCATATCCTCTATTAAAACCAGCAAGCTATCCTTTGGAAATCTATGAAAATAAAACCAAGAGACCATGGAGGTGCACCTTCCAACCTAGGCCATTACATGGCTACCCCTAAGCTTGAGGAAACAAAGATGGATGTGGGTTACGATCACACTTCATTGCACATACACATAAAAAAATCAGCAAGTATACAAGCACATAAAATTCCCATCCCATGGATATATACACAATGGATCACCTTGGACCCATAAAAGGGGTGAAGGTGGAAAGTACCCAAATAGGAGAATCCATTCAAAATAAAAATTATGTCTTCAAAAAGGCCAAGAATCCATAACCATTGCCTTCACAAGGCCAAAACCACAAGTACCAACCCTTCCATTTCCTTCCACAAAATACAACCCTAATGACCCCCAAATTAGAATAGAACAAGAATGGCAACATGGAGTCCATACATCCATGCCTCATCCCCTTCTTCCTCGAGGAAGGAATCTACACTAGATGAGAATTCCCAACTTAAGCCCTTCACCCATCAAGCCTCTCTTCCCTCCCAAGGGTTAGTTTAGCCTTTTACACCCTAAAAATACAAATACTAAAAGAAAAACCAACAAATAGACATAACAAGGAAGCCATGAAAACAATCTTGAAGCTTCACAAAACTTCACAAATACATAACAATAAAAATATGCATATTAAATTCAACAAAAACAAAAGTCTTCAATGACAAAAACCACCAACCTCACTCCAATCTAAGGCAAAGAGAGTTGAGAAGAGCTCCCTTTTCCTACAAGCCTTTCTTTCTTGCTTAATCCACCAAAACCTGGTAAGTCCACTAGAAGTCTTCAAAGTTGCAGAGTGGGAAATCAACCTACCAAATTCCTCTCCATCCTAGTAAAAAGGAAAACCCTACCTAACCTCAAAGATGATTGGACACACTCACCTAGGGTTCTCTCTCAACAAGAGAGAAATTCAAATGAAAAGAGAGGAAGATTTGGCACACTTCCCAAATTCATCACCTTTCAAAAAGGCATCTCTTGAAGAGGCAGAAATTAACTAAAATCATCTCATTGGTCAAAATTTGACCCCCAACCCAAAGTAAACCTATGGGGTAATCTATTTTTAACCTTAACTAACCTTTTGGGTTACTTTTTGCCTCTCAAAAATCCAATAAGAGCTAACTCATGAAAATTTGAAAAAATTCCCACCCAAGGCTCAACAACCAAGATACCTAACCTTAGCATTCTACAAGATGACTCAAAGGTAGAAGAAAACTCATATACAATGCACTTGGCCATGCCAACTCAAGACACATATGTCAATTGACACCACAAAGAAGGTACAACACATCACTACACACATGGCATGCCAAGTAGACATAGATTTAAAAAATTAAAAATAAGCGCAATTAAATAATACAATCAAGCATTACTTTACAACATTATTCATCACAACGAGGTTCTTTCTCCCCTTGGAGATAACCTTGGCTTAACAATATTTTCACATGCATCCATCTTTAATTTCCCCTTATTTAATCCATGGTCATTTCCTGTACACTTGACAAAATATTAGTAGATCATGAAAAATCAAATAACAAATACATATAAAATGCATCATAATAATCTCACTCAAGCACATCATAAAATTTCAATCACATTCACATGATAATCGCATAATTTTTAATAATATATTTCCTAAATTCAAGGCATATTAATCCAAGAACACAATGATATATTAATTAACCCAACATATTAACCACGATCATTTCACATAAGCTTTTCTTGCATAAGTATAAAATTAAAACATCATATTATAGTTAAAGGTTTGTCAAATACTATAATCAGGACCTAATAACCAAAGCATGAAAGTAAGTCTTAAATCATTATCCACATAATCATAGGTCATCACATAGTATCAAAAGATAATGTCTCTATCCAAATAGTCCAACATGATAAAATAAAGTGTCAACATGTTAGTCATAAGATGAAAATAAAATTCCATGATATGATGCTACGGGGTGAGGCCTCACACCCTCCTGCCATCCAAAGCTAGTCTGCGAGTTCTAGAATTCTTGTCGTGCCATGATTTTAAAGCTACATTTTATATTTTATATTTTAGTTTAAGACAGTTCTCTTTTCAATTTATCAAGAGGTAGTTTTAAAAACTATATTATACCATGTACTGGGGTTAATTTTTACTCCAAATTTTAATAATGGCTAGCATAAGACTATATAAATGTAATCACAGGACATAAAAAATGTCCAAATATTTTTGGGTTCCATAGACTACATATGTTGTTATTTTGATAATTTGAAATACAATATTTATCTTTGAATAAGAACAAAGTCAGTTTTTTTTTGGCAAGTCTAAATATGTGAGATTGGACCTATGGGAATTGAAGTTTCTATGTGGATTTTAGTTCTTATCTATTGAATCTATCTCTATTTTCAAATGTATGTGGATATTTTTTTTATGATTGGTCTATTAGAATCACAGTAAATGTTTATAATTTAATAGAAAATAGAAACTATATTTTCTGAGAGTTAGCAATTCATAAAGATTGAAACTTCATATTCATTTCATGTTGATGGATGGAAATTTGTTTCCTTATTTACTTTCTAGGTAAAAGTATGCATACGTATTAGTCTAGTTGTTATTCATCAGAATATCAAATGAGGGGGTTGTTCCTTTTAAAATTCAGAGGGAAATTAGTGATAATTTACCCAACTATTGGTGGTAGATTTGTACTTTGGATTATTAATCAAAAGATAAATCTATTAGTTAATAAAATTTTTTCTCCTCTACTAGGTAAAGCGAGAAGTTTATATATTACAAGTTAGTTGACTTGACATGGGAAATGATGGTTCTTTTCCAAAAGAATATTTTACCCTTGTTGCAGCCCAATTTTGGCATTCCGGATGACCAGGAAGATATCATTAGTTCACTAATAACTATAGCCTAGCGAACAAGAAGAATTATGAAAGATTATAGGAGAGAAAGTTTCATGTTAGAAAGAGAGGAGGATCTAGCTACCAATCTGAGGCTACTTTTATTAAGACAAAGAAGAAGGCAAGAAATAAATGACAATAGAAACCAAGTAGTAAATCAAGATCTTGAGGTTATAAGAAATGAAGAACATCTTGGGAACCAGTGAATAAGTGAACTTTTATCAGATTAATAGAGTGGAGTTTAAAATATTTACAAGGTCCCAAAGGAGAGAGGGTGTGGTTGATCCTATATTTGAGGTATTGAAAAATATAATATTTTCACTCAATATTTCTCATACTAGTGTTAGAATAGCTGAGAGGGGAGTGAATCAGTTATCCTTAGTCCCAAATACAAAATGTATCACTTAAAACAAATTTAGCTTAATTCTGCAGCTCGGTAAAACAAGAATACTAAACTGTCTGAGTATTTACCAATTACCAGTTAATTTCTCATAGTGATTATCAACCAAATCAAATATGCAACATGTAAAATATGATAACCAAACAATCACCACATAAATGCATAACACAAATATTTAACGTCCCGGTAAAGGGATAAACCACCTAGGACCGGTAACCCAAAATATTTTCACTCTTCTAAAGTGAGCTTGGTGAAGAGCCAACCCTATTAAAGGTTACAAAACACACTATAAGGTGTGACCTTGTTAGAGGATTTAACACTAATAGTTATCATCCAACTAGAATTCACTATGGGGTTGACAGGATAACAATGTACATTCTATGAATGAAATAAGACTTTCAAGTCCACTTGGTTACGAAATTTTTCTATTACAATGGTTAAACTGAAATAGTAGGTGATCTAAATATAACACAACTTGATTTTGAAAATGTTTAGATCTATTCTAAGCTCATACAAATCCTATGATCAATATTTCTATTCAGTTTATAAATATTCAAGAACTTAATGTCCCTCAATAAAGCTCTCTGACACTCGGTACTGTTCTATAGTTCAGTTCTCCTTCAACCAGTCTGATTAGGCATGCATGAAGCTATGTTCATACGATATCTCTACAGTCTCCTTCTTCCAACATATGTTTCACAATGAAACCCTAGTCTCTTATATAGATAAGTAAACCATTTTTTTTCATCCATCAAATTTTGCGGGTTAATATCCTTCATTGATTTTGCCGCTTAAACCTTCCTCGGTAGATGTGTCAATGACTCATTTCAATTCCATCCTTTAGATCTTCTTCAAATTTTCTTATCTGTTGATCTCACAATAAACTTTATCTTTCCACCTCATAATCATACACTTTATAGCTCATCTTTTTTTTTCGGCTAAACTAATCATTTAGTTCTTGTGTCCATACTTGGTTGACAAAGAAATATGTCACCAAACACAAGCTCAGTTGATATTGTTGCTCGGTATACACTACAATAGCTTGGTGTATACTGGAATGCTTCATTAACTGACCACAATACTTTGTAACATTTTTCTTCTATCTTCATAACAGATTACTGTAACATAATCAACTCAACAATATCAAGTCATAGACTCATCAATAAGTTACCAAGAGTATTCCTTATCCTCATCTGTCATATCCATCTTCCTCCATGTAGATATCTTGGTTCTTCATCTTTTCTCCTCTTTTACAAATGTATAAATATTTGCAACTACCATGATAAGTATTGTCAAAACTAGTTGACATCAATGAAAACATAATGACTAATTCAATTATCTTACATATCAGTTCAGTGCTCAGTGATCTCTAATCACTTGTAATTCATCAATCGGGCTCTCAATAAGTTGTAGTTCATTAATCTCTCCCTTTGGAATTGATGGAAACTCAAGCAATATGAAATATAACATACACATACCAAACATGTATTCTACAACTATGTAAGAAAATGTTGTAGCTCGGTAAGCTCTCCCTAGCTTAATATGTTTAATCACTATGTTACTATTGGACTACAACTAATTTGGAATCCAATTGAAGAATCTATGATTACAAGATCACTGAGGAGTTGTTGATTAGATATGTAATATGATTAAATCAGTATTATGTTGTCATTTATGTCAACTAGTTTGATAGTACTTATCTTGTAAGTTACTATACCGAGACATCTGAAGAAAGGTGAAAGAAATGAAGAACAGAGAAATCTACATGAGGAAAGACGTACATGATAGATGAGGATAAGAAACACATTGAGTAACTTTTTGATGAGTCTATGACTTGATGATATTGAATTTATTATGTTGCATTCATCTATGATGAAGTATAGAGCTGAAAGACATAAAGTAGTGTTGTCGGTAAATGAAGCAATTCTAGTATACACCGATGGAGTGTAGTGTATACTGATCATAGTATTAACCGAGTAGTGTTTACCGATGCATTTCTTTGTTAATCGAGTGGAACAAAATGAATTAAATGATTAGTTTAGCCGATAAGATTGATAAGCTGGCAAGAGTATAACATCGAGGTAACAGATAATGTTTGTTACACAGATCGACGGCTGACAAAATTTAGGAATGATCTAAAGGATAAGAATCAAATGTGTTATTGACACAAGTGTCGAGAAAGTTTGAAGCGAAAAAATCTATGAATGTGGTTAAGTGGCAAAATCTAATGGTGGAGAAGAAAATGATTTACCCATCTATATAAGAGAACAAAATCTCTTTATGAAGATGTTAGAAGACGTAGAAGCTGCAAGAATATCGTGTGAACAAGGTTTTCATGCATTCTGATCATACTGGTTAAGTAAGAACCAAGTTGCAGAACAATTATCGAGCTACAAAGAATAATTACTGATGGATAGTAAGTTGATACAGTATTGAATCTGAAGTGAAATATTCATCAAAAGGATTTGAATGGACTAAATATTGATCTATAATCTACAATTGAAGTTGTATTAAGGTAGATCATTGGCTGTTACATAGTTAACCATTGTATACAGTCAAAATCTCTTAATCGAGTGGACTTTGAAAGTCTTATGATGTATCATTCATAGAATGAACATTGTAATCCTATCAACCCCATAGTGAATGTTGGTTGGATGATAACTTCTAGTCTGAAATCCTCTAACAAGGTCACACCTGACATTGTGTTTGTAAACCTTTAATAGGGTTGGGTCTTAACCGACCTCACTTCAGAAGAGTGAACAATTTTGGGTTGCCAGTCCCAGATGGTTTTTCCTTTTACACAGTTTCCACGTTAAATCTCTTGTGTTGTGTTGATTGTGATATTTTTTTGTTATCATTCTTTACATGTTACATGTTAGATTTGATCAGTAACTGTTATAGTATTAGATTGGTAATCAGTAAAAGCACAGACAGTGAAAGTTATTATTGTTTACCAAAGAGTAGAAATTGAAGAAATAGTTTTGAATTATACATTTTGAATTGGGACATTGGATAATTGATTCACCCCCCCCTCAGTTATTCTAACAATTGGTATCAGAGTGTTGGTTGCTTGGAATAGAGTTTTAAGGACTTAAGCATAAAGGTCTCAAGATGTATAAGAGGGAAGTACCAAAACTAAACAAAGAGAACTTCATAGTATGCAAAAGCAAAATGAAGCTGCACATATCTAGAATTGGGAACTCTGCACTAGATCTGATGGAGAATGGCTACATACAACCACCCACTGGTCCCTTAACTCTTGATCAACTGAAGGACAAACATGAACACAATGTTACTATGATGGAACTTGGTGCTGCCTATACCAACACTGAATTTGAAGATATCAAGACATGCACAATTGCCAAAGCATTGTGGGATAAGTTAACACAAATATACAGTGGAGATCTAAATGTCAAAAGAGCTCGAGCTGAAAGCCTAAGAGGTAGATTTGATGATATGAGAATGAAAGAAGGTGAGAACATTGTCCAATATTCAAATAGACTCAAAGAGGTGGTACATGCTATTAGAGCACCTGATGGAGTAATTGATGATGAAACAGTGATAAGAAAGATTCTCGAAACTTTGTTACCAGTTTATGCAATCAGGATTTATGCAATTCATGAAACAAGAGCTACATCCAATCTTACTCTTGACACTTTGATTGGTAAACTTACAACTTTTGAATTAAACAATTTTGATAATAGTGTTGTTCCTTTTGTTGAATCTACTTTCATGTCTTCTTTGAAGATTGGAAAGTCTAGCAAGAGTAGTAAGAATTGTGATAGTGATGACAATACCGATGATGAGCTTGATGAGCTTGAAGCACTTATGGCTAGAATATTTCCCAAAGGAAAAGGAAGGTATAGAGGTAAGCTACATTTGGCATGCTTTAATTGTAAAGAAGTCGATCACATCACTGCTAGATGCCCTCAAAAGAAAGATGATGATAGATCCAAAGACCAATCTAAAGGAAGCTATGGGAGAAGAGTCAACAGAGGCTACCGAAACTACAATAGAGATAACTAAGATGAAAAAGGCAAAAAGGTATGTTACATAGCCGAAGATATTGAAATTGAATCCGATTTGGAAGATGATATACAAGTTTTATTTGTTGCTATGAAAGATGACTTAGAGGAGGAAGAGACACATGAAGAGACAACACTGATCTCTAAAGTAAGTAGAAATGATACATGGATCATAAATCATGGCTATACACATCATATGACCGATGATGTAGAGAAGTTTGATCATCTTGTTGAATATAATGGAGGATCTGTGAGAATGGGAAATGATGCACCTTGTATGGTAAGAGGTAAAGGCTCACTGATGATCAATGCTAGATTACAATGTGAAAATGCATATTGGGTAGATGGATTGAACTTTAATTTGTTAAGTGTGGCTCAGCTAAACAATTCAGGCCACCGACTGGCTTTTGAGAGAAAAAAGGTGAAGATCTATGATGATGGAGGAAGACTTGTCAGAACTGGTACACAATCCAGAGGTAATCTATTATATCTTGATATGGATCAGTCTTCTTGTTTCTTAATAAAGGATGAAGATGCTTGGTTGTGGCACAAAAGGTTATGCAATGTAAACTTTGACAACATGATCAAGATTAGTAGAAAGAAAAGAGTTAGAGGATTGCCTAACTTGACAAAACTTGATCATGCCATGTGCCATGAATGTCAGAAAGGTAAGATGACTAAGTCTAGTTTTAAAAGAAAAGACTATTCAACAAAGAAGATAATTGAGTTGGTTCATACTGATCTATGTGGTCCTATGAGAACTCAGAGTTGTTCTGGTGATAGATATTTTATTCTTTTGGTTGATGACTATACTAGACTGATGACTCTTATTTTTCTAAAAGAGAAATCTGAAGCTTTCAAAATGTTTAAGTTGTATAAAGCTAAGGTAGAGAAAGAAACTAGAAAGGAAATAAAATGTTTAAGATCTGATAGAGGAGGTGAATTTTCTCTGATGAATTTACTAATTTTTGTAATGAGCATGGAATCAAAAGACAAGTATCTGCACTGAGGACACCTCAGCAAAATGTCATTGCTAAAAGGAGGAATAGGTCTATAATTGACTGTGCTAAAACATTGATGATACAGAAGAATGTCGCTCAGACATATTGGATGGAAGCTATCAGTACAACTATGTATGTTCTTAAATAACTACAACTAAAGAAGGACTCCAACCAAACACCTTATGAACTATGGTTTGGACACAAACCTACTATAATTTATTTCAAATTTTTTGGAAGTAAATGCTTTATTTTGAAAGATGAGAGAAATGGAAAATTTGATTCTAAAGGAGATGAAGGAATATTTTTGGGATATTCCACTACAAGTAAAGCATACAAATGTTTGAATAAGGTTACAAATAAGATAATTGAAAGTAATAATGTTCGTGTTGATGAGTTTGATGACAAGTACACAAAGGAAAGTAAAAAGGAACTGGAAGACTACGATAGATTCACTTACATTGAATATCTAGAGTATCTACTGATGCCGCAAGCTGTGACAATCGGTCAGCAGGGAAATAATGCAAGACAACAGGAAACACAAACTGAGGAACAAAATGGAGCTACCGATCAATAAAATGACCCTGAACAGGATGAACAAGAAAGGAGAAATCAGGTTCTAGCTAGTTTTGTCAAAAGACATCATCCTGAAACATAAATCATTGGAGACAGACATGCTGGAATGCAGACTAGAAGCAAAACAAGACAAGGTACATGTCTAATTTGTGAATTTGAACCTAAAACTGTGAAAGTTGCATTAGAGAATGAAGAATGGTTTAATGCAATGAAGGAGGAAATAGAAAAAATAGAAAAGAACAAAACCTGGTCCTTAGTACCCCAACCAAAAGATAAGAATGTTATCAGTAATAAGTGGATATATAGGAATAAATTGAATGAAAATGGTGAAGTCACAAGAAATAAAGCTAGATTGGTATGCAAGAGATATGCACAGGAAGAAGGCATTGACTATGGTGAAACATTTTCACTTGTTGCTAGATTAGAAGGAGTTAGAATGCTACTTGCATATGTTGTACACAAGAAATTCAAAGTCTATCAAATGGATGTGAAGTCGGCATTTTTAAATGGTATACTTGAAGAAGAGGTCTACATTGAACAACCTGAAGGATTTGGTGCTCCCGACAATAAAGACATGGAATGTAGATTACATAAAGCTTTATATGGATTGAAGCAAGCACTGAGAGCATGATATGAAAGACTACATACTTACTTGTTAAGTATTGGATTTATTAGAACAAGTGAAAACAACAATCTGTATGTGAAAGGTGATACTGATAATACCATTATCATTATTGAAATATTTGTTTATGATATTATCTTTGGAGGCTTAGATCTTGTCTGCAAAGCATTTGCTAATGAAATGCAAAAGGAATTTGAAATGTCTATGTTCGGAGAGATTAAGTTCTTTCTTGGACTATAAGTGATTCAACAGAGTGATGGAATATTCATCACACAATCTAAATACATAAAGGAAGTACTAAAGACATTTGGCATGGAAGATGCTAAACCTATGGGAACACCAATGGCTACTAGATGCAAATTGACAAAGGAGGATGAAACTATAGAGGTAAACCAGACACTTTACCAATCCATGATTGGTAAGTTAATGTACATAGTTCACAATAGACCAGATATAGCACATGTTGTGGGTATTGTTGCAAGATTTTCTACCAATCCTAGAGAATCACACATGATAACTACAAAAAGGATCTTAAGATACCTAAATAAAATAGAGAATTATGGATTATGGTATCCTAAGGAAGGGAAGTTTGAACTGAAGGTTTACATCAATGCTGATAGGGCTAGAAATGTGGATGATAGAAAAAGCACCACTGGAGGAGCATTTTTCTTTGGTGAAAGACTTGTAACATGGACAAGTAAAAAGTAGGCTTGTATTTTTCAGTCTACAGATGAAGTAGAGTATGTTTCTACTGCTACTAACTGTTCAAAAATTGCATATATCAAACAAGTGTTGGAAGGAATGAATGAGGTAATCACTGACCTGGTGATTATATATTGTGACAACACTAGTGCTATTAATATTTCCAAGAATCTTGTGATGCACTCTAAGATAAAGCATATATCTATTAAGTATCATTACTTAAGAGAACAAGTGCAAGAAAAGAAAGTGAAGTTAGAATTTGTCACATCTAAAGAACAACTTGTTGATATTTTTACAAAGCCTCTACTGAAGGAAACATTTGAATACTTGAGGACTAGACTTGGGGTTTGTCCTGTATCTATCAATCACTAAAGTGATCTGGATGTTGCATCAACCTACTTATATCAGAAGATCATTCATGTTGATGTAGCATAGTTCACACTTTGAATTATGTTCAAGGTTGTGATTAAGTTTGAGAACTTGTACCAATTGGGATATCAGTATTCAGAGATATAGAGGAAGACATAATTGTTTGTTTATTTGTTTCTTTGGCATTGTTGTCAAAGGGAGAGATAAACAATATGAAAAGGAACAAGGAACAAGCTATGAAAAGGAACAAGACCGAGGAGAATTATCTAAGGGAGAGACAATCTGAATGAGATAGAGTATTGAAGATTAGTTACAGAGAATAGAAACAAGAGAAATAGGAGAATTGAAAAGAACACAACTATAGAATGGTAAAGTTGTATTATTTAATGTTGGTTTAGTGATGTAGTGATTAAACATATTAAGTCTTTTTGACTTACAACATTTTGTTCACAAAGTTGTAGAATATATGTTTGGTATGTGTATGGTACATTTCATATTACTTGAGTTGCCATCAATGCCAAAGAGAGAGATTATTGGACTACAACTAATTTGGAATCTTATTGAAGAATCTATAATTACAAGATCACTGAGGAGTTGTTCATTAGATATGTAATATGGTTAAATCATTATTATGTTGTCATTGATGTCAACTAGTTTGACAGTACTTATCTTGTAAGTTACTATACTAAGACATCTGAAGAAAGGTGAAAGACATGAAGAATAGAGAAATCTACATGAGGAAAGATGTACATGATAGATGAGGATAAGGAACACATTGAGTAACTTTTTGATGAGTCTATGACTTGATGATATTGACTTTATTATGTTGCATTCATCTATGATGAAGTATAGAGCTGAAAGACACAAAGCAGTGTTGTCGGTAAATGAAGCAATTCTAGTATACACTAACGAAGCATAATGCATACCGATCATAGTATTAACCAAGTAGTGTTCACAGATGCATTTCTTTGTTAACTGAGTGGAACAGAATGAATTAAATAATTAGTTTAGCCGATAAGATTGATGAGCTGGCAAGAGTATAACATCGAGGTAATAGATAATGTTTGTTACACAGATCGACGGCTAATGAAATTTAGGAAAGATCTAAAGGATAAGAATCAAACATGTTATTGACACAAGTGTCGAGAAATTTTGAAGTGGAAAAATCTATGAATGTGGTTAAGTGGCAAAATCTAATGGTGGAGAAGAAAATGATTTACCCATCTATATAAGAGAACAAAATTTCTTTATGAAGATGCCAGAAGAAGTAGAAGCTGTAAGAATATCACGTGAACAAGGTTTTCATGCATTCTGATCATATTGGTTAAGTAAGAACCGAGCCACAAAACAATTACCGAGCTACAGAGAGCAATTACCGATGGACAATAAGTTGATACAGTATTGAATCTGAAGTGAAATATTGATTAGAAATATTTGAATGGACTAAATATTGATCTGTAATCTGCAATTGAAGTTGTATTAAGGTAGATCATTGACTGTTACATATTTAACCATTGTATATAGTCAAAATCTCTTAACCGAGTGGGCTTTGAAAGTCTTATGATGTATCATTCATAGAATGATATTTATTATCCTGTCAACCCTATAGTGAATGCTGGTTGGATGATAACTTCTAGTCTAAAATCCTCTAACAAGGTCACAACTGATAGTGTGTTTGTAAACCTTTAATAGGGTTGGGTCTTAACCGACCTCACTTCAAAAGAGTGAATAATTTTGGGTTGCCAGTCCCAGGTGGTTTTTCCCTTTACAGGGTTTCCACATTAAATCTCTTGTGTTATGTGTTGATTGTGATATTTATTTGTTATCATTCTTTACATGTTACATGTTAGATTTGATCGGTAACTGTTATAGTATTAGACTGGTAATCGGTAAAAGCATAAATAGTGAAAGTTATTATTGTTTACCAATGAGAAAAAATTGTAGAAACAATTTTGAATTGGGACACTAGATAACTGATTCACCCCCCTCTTAGTTATTCTAACAGTTACATGACAGCATTGCAAGCGTAGACTTTCCTCTGCAGATATGATCTTTCTAGTTCTTAGATTCCTTATGTTCTTAGCAACAAATATTCAAAACTCTCCCTGACTTTCTCATATTGTCTCTCCCTTAGATAGATGTTCTAGTAATCTCACAGTTTGTCATATTTTTTATCTCTCCCTTTAACAACAATGCCAAAGAAACACATAAACATACAACTCTATATTAGCCATGTGACTCTCTATTGTCTGGTTCATATAATGTATCTTGGTATACTAATATGCAGATAGTTGTTCCTGAAATCTTTCACAACCTTTGACAGAATCCAATGTGTGACCTATGTTACATCAACATGAATGATCTTCTGATAAGATTAGGATGATGCAGCCTCCAGATCACATTAGTGACCGGTAGACAGGGGACGAACCCCAAGTCTAGTCCTTAAGTATTCAAAAGTTTCCTTCTATAGAGGCTTGGTAAATATGTTAGCAAGTTTCTCTTTTGATGTAACATATTCCATTTTAACTTGCTTCTCCTCTACTTTTTCTCTTAAGTAGTGATATTTAATAGAAATATCCCTTGTCTTTGAGTGCATTACAGGATTCTTAGAGATGTTTATTGCACTTGTGTTGTCACAATATATAATCACCAGCTCAGTGATTACCTCATTCATCCCTTACAAAACTTGTTTGATGTAAGCAATGTTTGATCAGTTTGTAGCAACAGCAACATACTCTACTTCGGTAGTAGACTGAGAAATACAAGGTTGTTTCTTACTTTTCCAAGTAACAAGTCTTTCACCAAATAAAAATGCTCCTCTGGAGGTACTCTTCCTGTCATCTATATTTCTAGCCCAATCTGTGTCAATGTAGACTCTTAGTTCAAACTTCCCTTCCTTAGGATACCTTAATCCATAGTCCTCTATTTTCTTCAGGTATCTTAAGATTCTTTTTGTTGCCACCATGTGTGACTCCTTAGGATTTGCAGAAAATCTAGCAACAATTCCCACAACATGTGCAATATCTAGTCTACTATGCACTACATACATCAACTTCCCAATAATAGATTGGTACAATGTCTGGTTGACCTCTTTAGATTCATCATCTTTAGTCAATTTACAGCCTGTGACTATTGGTGTTCCAACTGGTTTAGCATCTTCCATGCCAAATGTTCTCAATACTTCCTTTATATACTTTGATTATGTGATGAATATTCCATCATTATGTTGAATAACCTAGAAGCCTATAAAGAACTTAATCTCTCCAAACATAGACATTTCAAATTCTTAAAACATCTCATCAACAAATAATTTATAGATATGATCTTTTCCTCCAAAAATAATATCATCCTCAAATATTTCAGCAATCAAAATAGTGTCATCAGACTCTCCTTTCATATACAAATTTTTATTTTCACTAGTTCTAACAAAACCAATACTTAACAAGTAAGTATGCATCCTTTCATACTAGGCTCTAGGTGCTCACTTTAAACCACATAAAGCTTTATGTAGTCTGCATACCATGTCTTTCTTGTTTGGATCAACAAACCCTTCTGGTTGTTCTATGTAGACCTCCTCTTCTAGTATCCCATCTAGAAAAGTAGACTTAACATCCATTTGATAGACTTTAAACTTCTTATGTGTTGCATATGTATGTAACATTCAGACTCCCTCTAGTCTAGCAATAGGTGCAAAATTTTCACCATTTTCTATGCCTTCCTCCTGTGCATATCCCTTGCATACAAGTCTAGCTTTGTTCCTTGTAACCTCTCCATTCTCATTCACCTTATTCCTGAAAATCCCTTTAGTACTGATAACATTCTTATCCTTAAAGTCTAGGTACTAAGGTCCATGTCTTGTTTTTATCTATCTGTTCTATCTCTTCATTCATTGCATTTACCCATTCTTCATTCTCCAATGCAACCTTAACATTTTTTGATTCAAACTTACAAACTAAGTATGTACCTTGTCTTAACTTACTTCTTGTCATCATGCCAGCTTCCTTGTCTCCAATGATTTGGTTCTCAGGATGATGTCTTCTAACAAATCTAGCCAGTACTTGATCTCTTCTTTGTTGTTCATCCTATTCAGGTTCATTTTCTTTCTTGATAGCTCCTTCTTGATTGTCAATTTCTCTTTGTTGTTCCTTGGTGTTGTTTTCCTGATGACCGGTTGACACAATCTATGACTTTGGTAGGTACTCTAGTTGTTCAATGTAAGTGAATCTACTGTAGTCTTCCAGCTCCCTAGTGCTTTCTTCACAATTTTTATCATCAAATCCATCAACTCTGACATTGCAACTTTCAATCATTTTATTAGTAACTTTATTCAGACACTTGTAAGCTTTTATTTTAGTGGAATATCCAAGAAATATCCCTTCATCCCCTTTAGAGTCAAACTTTCCATTTCTTTCATATTTCAAAATAAAACATTTTCTACTAAAAATTCTGAAGTAACTTATAGTCGGTTTGTGACCAAACCATAACTCATAGGGTGTTTTTTTTGTGTCCTTCTTCAATTGTACTTGGTTCAGAACATATACAATCGTACTGACTACTTCTCTCCAGTATGTCTGAGAAACATTCTTTTGTAACATCAGTGTCATTGCACAATCAACAATTCATCTATTCCTCCTTTCAGCAATCCCATTCTGCAAAGGTGTTCTCGGTGCGAAAACCTATCTTTTTATACCATGCTCATTACAATAGTTAGTATATTCATCAAAAATAAATTCACCACCTCTGTCAGATCTCAAACATTTAAGTTCTTTCCTAGTTTCTTTCTCTACTTTTTCTTTATACCATTTAAACATCTTAAATGCCTCATATTTCACTTTTAAAAACATCACAGTCATCAATCTAGTGTAATCATCAACAAATAGAATGAAATATCTATCTCCATAGTAACTCTGAGTTATCATGGGACCACATAGGTCAGTGTGAACTAGTTCCAAAATTCTCTTTGTTGAATAGTCTTTACTCTTAAAACTAGATTTTGTCATTTTACCCTTTTGACATTCATGACACATAACATGATCTGGCTTTTCTAGGCTAGGCAGACCTCTAACCTTTTTCTTTCTACTAATGTTAATCATGTTATCAAAGTTTACATGACATAACCTTTTATGCCATAGCCATGCATCCTCATTTTTCATCATTAAATAGGAAGACTTATCATTGTCAAGATAAAATAAGTTACCTTTAGTTTGTGCTCCTGTTCCAACCAATTTTCCTCCATCATCAAATATCTTTACCTTCTTTCTCTCAAAAGCTACTCGGTGACCTGAGTTGTTAAGTTGTGCTACACTTAGCAAATTGTAATTTAGTCCTTCTACCCAATAAGCATTATCACATTTGATTTTATCATTTATCAGCAAAGATCCCTTTCCTCTAACTATACATGGTGTATCATTACCCATTTTTACAGATCCTCCATTATATTTCTCAAGATGATCAAATTTTTCTTCATCACCAATCATGTGATGGGTATAGCCACTATCAATGATCCATGTATCATTTTTATTAACTTTATAAATGAGTGTTGTCTCTACATACCTTTCTTCTTCCTTAGAATCATCCTTCATCGAAACAAAAACTACTTCAACATCATCATCTGTGTCAGTCTCAGTATCATTCTCTTCAACAATGTAACATACCTTTTTTCCTTTATCATTGTTCTCTTGGTAAAAAATTTTGTTTCTCCTCCCATAACTTCCTTCACCAGATCGATCTCTGTTTCTGTCATCTTCTTTCCTATTTGGGCATCTAGCAGTAATATGACCAACTTCTTTGCAGTTAAAACATGCTAAAGGTAATTTATCCCTATATCTACCTTTACCTTTAGGTAACCTCTAGGCCATAAGAGCTTCAAGCTCATCAAGCTCATCATCAGTGTTACTGTTATTATCATAATTATTACTTCTACTACTAGACTTACCGAACTTTAGAGAAGTCATAAAAGAAGACTCAATAGATAGTACAACACTATTATCAAAGTTGTTTAGTTCAAAAGTTGTTAGCTTACCAATCAAATTATCAAGAGTGAGGGTACTGTTAGGTGCTCACCTCATTTCATGTATTGTAGATATTCTGATTGCATAAACAGGCAATAAAGTCCTCAGAATTTTTCTTACCAATGTATCGTCATCAATGACACCATTAGATCCTCTAATAGCATTAACTACCTCTTTTATTCAATTTGTATACTGCACTATATTTTCTCCTTCTTTCATTTTCATATCATCCAATCTTCCTCTTAAACTTTCAGCTCTGGCTCTCTTCACATTTGCATCTCCACTATAAACTTGAGTAAGTTTATCCCACATTTCCTTTAAAGTAAGGCAATCCTTGACATCTTCAAATTTGGCATCTGATAGAGCAACAGGAATCTCTATCATAGTAACATTATGCTCATGTCTATCTCTCAATTGATCAAGAGTCAAAGGTCTTGTAGGCAGTGCTGAGTAGCCATTATCCAATAGGGTGAGGGATGAATTCCCAATCCCAGATATATGAAGTCTCATTCAGCTTTGCCATATTGTAAAGTTGTCCTTATTTAGCTTTGGCACTTCCCTCTTAGACATTTTGTGATCTTTTTTTTGAAGTCCTTAAAAATCTATTCGAAGCAACCAATATGCTTTGATACCAATTGTTAGAATAACTAAGAGGAGGGTGAATTAGATATCCACAGTCCCAAATAAAAAATGTATCACTTAAAACAAATTCAGCTTAATTCTATAGCTCGGTAAAACAAGAATACTAAACTGTCTGAGTATTTACTGATTACCAGTTAATTTCTCATAGTGATTATTGACCAAATCAAATATGCAACATGTAAAGTATGTTAACCAAACAATCACCAAATAAACACATAACACAAAGATTTAACATGGAAACCATGTAAAGGGAAAAACCACCTAGGACCAGTAACCGAAAATATTTTCACTCTTCTAAAGTTATCTCGGTGAAGATCCAACCCTGTTAAAGGTTGAAAAACACACTATAAGGTGTGACCCTATTAGAGGATTTAACACTAATAGTTATCGTCCAACTAGCATTCTCTATGGGGTTGATAGGATAACAATGTACATTCTATGAATGACATAATAAGACTTTCAAGTCCACTCGGTTAAGAGATTTTTCTATTACAATGGTTAAACTAAAACAATAGGTGATCTAAATACAATACAACTTGATTTTGCAGATGTTCAGATCTATTCTAAGCCCATACAAATCCTCTAATCAATCTTTCTTTTTAGTTTATCAATATTCAATAACTTATTGTCCCTCGGTAAAGCTCTCTGACACTCAGTACTATTCTACAGTTTGGTTCTCCTTCAACAAGTCTGATCATGCATGCATGAAGCTATGTTCACGCAATATCTCTGCAGTCTCCTTCTTCTATCATATGTTTCACAATGAAACCCTAGTCTCTTATATAGACAAGTAAACCATTTTCTTTCCATCCATCAGATGTTTTTGCTTAATCTCCTTCATTGATTTTGTTGCTTAAACCTTCCTCAGCAGATGTGCCAATGACTCATTTCAATTCCATCCTTTAGATCTTCTTTGAATTTTGTTATCCGTTGATCTCACAACAAACTTTATCTTTCCACCTCATAATCATACACTTTATAGCTCATCAATTTCTGTCAGCTAAACTAATCATTTAGTTCTTTTGTCCATACTTGGTTGACAAAGAAACGTGTTAGCGAACACAAGCTCAGTTGATACTGTCACTTGGTATACACTACACTGGCTCGGTGTATACTGGAATGCTTCATTAACTAACCACACTGCTTTGTAACATTTTTCTTCTATCTTCATAACAGATTATTGTAACATAATCAAGTCAACAATATAAAGTCAAAGAATCATCAATAAGTTACCAAGAGTATTCCTTATCCTCATCTGCCATATCCATCTTCCTCCATGTAGATATTTTGGTTCTTCATCTTTTATCCTCTTTTATAGATGTATAGATATTTGCAACTACCATGATAAGTATTGTCAAAACTAGTTGACATCAATGACAACATAATGACTGATTCAATTATCTTACATATCAATTTAGTGCTTGATGATCTCTAATCACTTGTAATTCATCAGTCAAGTTCTCAATTAGTTGTAGTTCATCAACTAGATGGTCTATAAGTAGACCACCACCTCCTCCAAAATATTCTACATCTCCTACTAGCCAAAGCCTAACCTTACAAAGTACTTTCCTACCCATTATTTTAAACCTAACACCCCTAGTTAGCTCAATGGATCAACCTTGGGGAGAAACCATAGGACCTTTAAACTTGGGAGTCCAATTAAATGCATTATCTAAAGAGGCAAGGGATAATCTTCAAAATTTTAGTGGTGATGGGAAGACATCCATTATTGGAGATTTTCCAGCAAGCCAGTGCTAACTATATGTTTGTCATTGATGACAACATGGTAAGCAGCGTGCATCGAAGCCCAATGGAGAGAACCTTGAGTAGTATATGGTTCCTAGATCTATTATCAGCATGATATCATTGATTTAGAGGTTGATTCTGAGTAAAGATAGTAATATAGTTGTTTGTATCAGTAAGTGTTACTGACATGTCCCAGGAAGAGTTATGTATGTGATTTTCAGTATGGTTGTAATGCAGCCTTGTGCATTTATATTTATATTTTAAACATGTTAGTGAAGCTATATTCATGGACGTAGAGTCAATTGTGCAATATAGTTTGAGTTATGATGTTTTCAGTTGCCATTTATAGTTTCTTGAGTTTATCTGATGGAGCTGACATTATTTTTATTGTTGTAGTAGTTGCACCTATCATTTGGATATGTGTGTTTGGATTAGTGTTTGGAGAAGAGTTAAGAATTTTAGGTTAAGAGCACATAATGTAATTCAGCATGAGAAGAAAGTTATAGTTAATTTGGTGGAGCTGATAGTGTGAAGAGACACGTCTACTCATATGGAGTTGTGCGGTCTTAATTAATGTTGCATGCTTAGAATAGCCATTGGAGATGTTGGAGAGTCATATTATTTCTCTAATATGATTTCAAGGAAGTTCCAATAGGCCAACTTGATTATATCATTTGGAGAAAGATACTTATAGCCGGTCAAGTTGTGATCAATAAGTATGTGAGATAGTTGAAAGATAAGAGTAGAGCATAAGGTGCAAAGTATTGAGTCATCAGTAGAAGTTCTATATGACTAAGAAGGAAGTGTATGATATTCATTGAAACTAATCCAGACAATAGTTCTAACTCATATTTCACCAAGATCCAAATATAGTGTGTATCTGTTAAATAGAAAGTTGGAGCCTTCACCCCTTTGAGTAGTGTGCTCCTAGACAGTGTTTCCTCACCCCTAATAGGGTTAATTATAAAAGACTCCTAACAGGGTCCAACCTTTGACTAGGTCACTATACTTAATGCATTGTAAAGATCAACCCTTAACAGGGTTGTAAGATCTTCTAACAAGGATCATTATACTCTAGTGCAATTCATAATGGGTGCTAATTCCCACTAGGGTTTTTACCTATTTGGGTTTCCCTGCAACCAAAATTGTGGTGTTGTGTTAAGTTCTCTTATATTGTTTTTATGATTAATGTTCTTCTATAGTTAATTGGATAAATAATTGAATCTTGTAGATAACTAATTCACCCCCCCTCTCAGTTATCTCTTGGGACTATCCCTAATAATTGGTATCAAAGCCAAGTGCCTCGGAGAGAAATTTTAATAGCTTGAGGTTGATCAAATGAAATTATTTAGAAATGAAAGTCCTAAGTTTGATGGAGAGAACTCTCTAGATTGGAAAAACAAAATGATGACACATTTGCAGTGCATTTCCTTTGAAATTTTTGAAGTAGCTACCAAAGAAGTTCAGATTCCCTCTTTGTCAGATCTTGCAAAGGAAGATGAAACTCTTAAGCAGAAGGAGATGTTCACTCAAAATGCTATTGCCAAAGAAGCCCTTATCAGTTCCTTGTCTGATAGTGAGTTTTTAGAGATCAGGAAAGTAGATAAAACTTACAAGATATGGAAGTATCTTGAAGACATGTTTGAAGGAGATGTCCAAGCCAAGAATGTGCATAGAAAGACATGGAAGAAAAAGTACAATACATTGGAGATGTTACCTAAAGAGAACATCAGAGGCTACAATCAAAGGATTAATGAAGCTATTGTAGGAATCAAAAACAATGGTGGAGAAATTTCGGAAGAAGATATAATGGATAAGTTGATGACTACATTGACAGCAGAATATGAGAGCAAGATAAACATCCTAGATGAGACTATCCAATTTTCAAAAGACTTCAAAAGAGAGACCTTAATAAGAAAGATTTGAGAATTCAAGATATCAAGTTTGAGGACAGAGCCTAAAAGTGAGATAGCCTTCAAAGCTTCAGTCCATGGTAAGAAATCCTTGAACACTTCTAGTAATTTTGATGATGATGATGAAGAAGAAAAAGAACTAGATGATTTCATTGCTATGATTGCTAAGAAAGAAAGGAAAGGAAATAGAAAATCTAAATGTCAGTTGCCATTCAAATTCTTTTCATGTAAATATTTAGTAGAAGATGAAATTGGATTCATTTCTCTTGAAGATATGGAGAAAATGTTTGATGAAATGGACCTCGAAGATGAAAAGAAAGCACAAGAGTTAGCATTGATTTCACAAGTAGACATCAGAATAGACTAGATCATTGATAGCAGTTGTCCACATCACATGATAGGAGACAAAGATAGATTTTTACATTTGGATAAGTAAAAAGGTAGCATGGTTAGATTCGGAGACAACACTCCTAAACCTATCATAGGTAGAGGAACTATCACCCTAGATGGAAAGAAAAACACTGATGATGTTCTTTATGTTGATGGTTTGTAGCATAACCTGCTAAGTGTTGTATAGTTTCTTGACAAAGGATATCAGTTGGAATTCAAAGACAACAAGTGCATCATTAATAATAAAGAAGGAGAAATGATTGCATCAGGCTCAAAGACAAAAGGTAATGTTTTTTAGCTTAATTCAGAAGCAATTTGTTTTCTTTCTAAAGGAGATAACAGTTGGCTATGGCACAAAAGACTATGTCCTATCAGTTTTGACAACATAATGAAGATAAGAAATGTAAAGGTAGTAAGAGACCTTCCTAGCATTGCAAAACTGGTTGATACAATATGCAGGGAATGTGTGATGAGAAAGCACGTGGAATTCATTTAGAAGAAAGAATAATTCAACAAAGAACAAATTGGATCTAGTGCATACAGACCTATGTGGACCAACTCAAACAAGATCATACTATGATGAAAGGTACTTTATTTTTTTGTTGATGATTATTCTAGAATGATGTGGGTTGCATTCTTAAAAGATAAGTCAGAAGCATTTGAGAATTTCAAAATATTCAAATCTAAAGTTGAAAATGAGTCTGGATTAAAAATAAAATGTTTGAGATTAGATAGAGGAGGAGAATTCACCTCTGAAATATTTTATGAGTACTATGAAGAACATGGGATAAAGAGACAGCTAAGTGCCCCTAGAACCCCTAAACATAATGGAATTGTAGAAAGAAGGAATAGGATCATACTTGAAACAAAACACACCATCATGATTTAAGGAAAGGTCGCACACACCAATTGGAGAGATGTGGTCAATGCTGCAGTCTATACTATTAATAGAATTCAATTGAGGCCAGGCGTAGAAAAGACACCTTATGAGCTATGGTTTAGGAATGTACCTATAGTAAAATACTTCAACATCTTTTGAAGAAAGTGCTACATCAAGAGAGATGAAGCTATTGGAAAGATTGATACAAGAAGTGATGAAGGTATTTTTCTTGGTTACTCTACTAAAAGAAAAGCTTATAGATGTTTTAACTTAAGATTGAAGAAGATCATTGAAAGTGCTCATATTAAGATTGATGAAAATTTTATGATTCAAGAGAGACACCATGATTATGCACCTATGATTGAAGAAGAACCTAGATGTACAACTAGAGAAATAGTTGTTGAAGAAATGTTTGACAACATTGATGTATTATTAAATGACCCTGAGACTAGTGAAGATGATGGATGAGCATCTTAGGTCCTTGGCAATCCTATGTCACAAAAAACATTTTGGAGTTTGTCTATGTTGCTCGGTTTCTTAATTGACTAATTTGGTTGGTAGTTGGTTGGTTTCATTTGGTTACCGAGTGTGGTCGGTTATCTCCTGAGCAGTCGGTTGTTTCACTAGCCCTAGACAATGCTTGTCTGTTGTTCAGTTATCCTTGCTTACCAAGTAGTTTCTTTTGAGTTTCTATTGATTTGACTTGTGCATTTATTATGGGTCATGGATTTAATGCTGGAATCCATCATTAGGAGGTGTGTGGTCCTAGATCTAACCATTCCTTCCATTGATTGTGGATCTGAAGGCCGACTCAGTTTGGTAGACTCTTGTATAAATGTAGTTGTTTGGTTGTAGTTTAGGAGGTAGTTCTTAGATATAAGTAAGAAGATAAGAGATTGGAGATTATTGGTAGATCCTCACATGTTTGATAACTTTTGTAATTCATTGTAATATTTGGCCCTAACCGGGAAGGCCTTATAGCCCAACATGTATGACTCTATTTGATTAAAATTAATGAAAGATCCTACATTCTCTCTCTCACTGTGTTTTTTGTTTGCTTTTGCATGTTGTTGAGTGGGCTTGGATCATTAGGGTGTGCCATTGTTTGGCCCTTCTTGACCTTGCCTTGTGTCAGGTGGTATTAGGGCGAGGTGAGATCTTAATCTAGGTTTGTAGATCTAGGTTTGTAGGTTCCTCTTGAGAAGCCATAGTTGAATTATTGTGGCATAGTAGAGGGTTGTCAAGATGGTTCGTGGGAGGCAAGATGTGGATCCAAGATTGGTAGACATGTTGAGACAAATTGCTGCTAGATTGGAAGTTGTTGAAACAGCCTAGAGAAGAGGCAAATATCTTGAAGATGTTAGTGATGATGAAATTGAGGAAGAACAGGTGAATGTAGAACTTGCACCTATTATGAATCAAGGTGAAGAAATATTTTGAAGGCCTTGACAAGTCTGAAGTCTACACCACATTTAAATCCTCCTGAGTATGGTGGAAAATTGGATTCTAATGAATTGGTGGACTGGATCACCAAGATGGAAAATTATTTTGAGTATGAAAACATTCCTGATGACAAGAAAGTAAGGATTGCAAGCACAAAGTTGAAAAGTCATGCATCCTTATGGTGGGAACATATACAATTGGATTGGAAGAGGAAAGAAAAAGACAAAATCAAGGTATAGAATAAAATGGTGAATAAATTGAAAGAAAAGTTCTTACCTTGTGATTATCAGATTAACCTAGTTAGGCGAATGCAAAGTTTGAGGAAAAAAGATAGCTCGGTAAAGGAATATACTAAGGAATTCTATAGATTAGATATCAGAACTAGACATGATGAAGATGATGTGGAATGAATTGCTAGATACCTGAATGGTTTGAGAGTTTCCATCCAAGAGGAAATTAGTTTGGTCAAGTTGGAAAATATTGAAGAGGCTTATCAATTTGCATTGAAAGCCGAGGAGAAATTGAACAAAAGACATGAGAAAAGAAAAAGAGGTCGAGGTGGTACATTCCCTAGAGGAAGAGGTAGATCTAATGGTGAAAATGGTAGATTTGGACCAGAAAAGACAAGTCTGGACAAAGGCAAGACCAAGTGGAAAGGTGAAAATTCATTTAGAGGCAGAGGCAGTAACTACCGAGGTGGTTATAGTAGAGGAAGTTTCTGAGGAACTTGTTACAATTGTGGAGGACATAGATCTTTTGAATGTACACATGCTAGTAAGAAGGCTAGGAGTAGTACAAATGCTTTGGTGCAAGAAGAATTACTGAATGAACCTGAGAAAGAAAATAACTTGATGGTAAGGAGAGAACTGTGGAATGAAAATAAAAAGGAAGATCCGGTAAGCAAAAGTTTTTTCAAGACTAGATGTAGAGTTTCTGATAAATTTTGGAAGGTAATCATTGATGGTGGTAGCTCGGAGAATCTGGCATCTGAGGAAATGGTCACAAAATTGTAGTTGAAAAGTTTGGAACATCTAAAGCCCTATCAGATTTCATGGATCAAAGATGAGCATACACTCCTAGTAAGTGAACAATGTTATGTGAATTTGAAGATTGGGAATTACTATGATAAGGTGTTATGTGATATCATGCCTATGGATCGTTGTCATATTTTGTTGGGTAGACTTTAGCAATTTGATAGACATGCTATATTTTATGGGAGATTGCATAAGTATACTATTGTGGCTGATGGAAAGAAACAAATCTTGTTACCATTGATGGAAGAACCTGTTAGTAATGTTTCCACATCTTTGAAAGTTTTTTTGATGGAGGGGAGAAATTTTGTCAAAGATTTGAAAAAGAATGATCTATGTTTTGCTATGATTCCTAACAAATCGAGTAAGAAAATAGAGGATAATGTCCCTAAGGAGATTGATAAGTTACTCACCAAGTATAGTGAAATTATTTCTGATAATGTACCTAATGGTTTTCCACCAAAGAGAAGTATTGATCATTGTATGGATCTAATCCCTAGAGCTAGTTTACCGAATAAGGCACCTCATCAATTGAGACCTACCGAGAATCAGGAATTGAACTGACAGATTCAAGAGTTGATGGAGAAAGGTTTGATAAGAGAAATTTTGAGTCCTTGTATAGTACCTATTGTATTGGCACTGAAAAAGAACGGAGAATGGAGAATGTGTACTGATTCCAGAGCAATCAATAAGATAATAGTGAAGTATAGGTTTCCTATACCAAGAATGGATGATATAATTGACAGTTTGACTAGAGAAAAGTATTTCACCAAAATTGATTTGAAAAGTGAGTATCATCAAATTAGAATTAGAGAAGGTGATGAATGGAAGACTGCTTTCAAGACAAAAGAAGTTTTGTATGAGTGGTTGGTTATGCCTTTTGGTTTAACTAATGCACTGAGTACTTTTACGAGGCTGATGAATGAAGTTTTGAAGAAATTCATGGGTAAGTTTGTGATTGTATATACTAATGACATTCTGATATTCATTAAGACTAAAGAAGAACATTTGTTGCATGTTAGACAAGATTTACAGAGATTGAAAGAGGAAAAGTTGCTGATAAATCTAAAAAAGTGTTCATTTATGAAAGAGGAGATTATGTATTTGGGATTTTTGATCTCAACTGATGGTTTGGGGATGGAACCTGAAAAGGTTGAAGCTATTTTTAATTGGCCTACACCTGTGAATGCTAGTGAGGTAAGATCATTTCATGGTTTGACAATTTTTTACCAAAAGTTCATAAGGAATTTTAGTTCTATTTGTAATGCTATGACTGAGACTATGAGAGGAGATAAAAGAGAATTCAAGTGGACACATGGAGCTGATGGAAGTTTTGAGACTCTGAAGCAAAAGGTTGCTAAATTACCTATTTTGGAATTACCTAATTTTAGTAAGGTATTTGAAGTGGAATGTGATGCGAGTGGAAGTGCAATTGGAGTTGTGTTGAGTCAAGAAGGTAAACCTATTGCTTTCTTCAGTGAAAAGTTGAATGATGCTAGAAGGAAATATTCTATGTATGATCAAGAATTCTTTGCTATTGTTCAAGCACTGAAGAAATGGAGACATTATTTGATACCAAGTTAATTTGTGTTGTATACCGATCATAAGGATTTACAATACTTGGGTAGTCAGAATAAGTTGAATCAAAGACATGTGAAATGGGTTGAGTATTTGTAGATTTACACATTTGTAATAAAGCATAAGAGTGGAGTCACTAACCAAGTTATTGATGCAATGAGTAGAAGAAGATATTTGATGACTGAGATGAAAATTGAAGTTCTTGGTTTTGATGAGATGAGAGATTCTTATGATTTTGACCCTGATTTTTCTAAGTTGTGGAGAAAGTGCAGAGCACCTATTCAAGATCAACAAGAAACTAAATGGGATGAATATTTTATTCAGGAAGTTATGTTGTTTAAAGGTATACAGTTGTGTACATCGAGAGGAATAATGAGAACTAATTTGATAAAGGAGAAGCATAGTAGTGGTTTGGCTAGACATTTTGGTATTGATGAAACACAAAATTTTCTTAACGAGAAATACTATTGGCTATAGTTGTATAAAGATGTTCAGAAATTTTTGAAAAGTTGTGGAATTTGTCAAGTTGCAAAAGGAGTAAGTCAGAATACTAGATTGTATGTACTGATTTTTGTACCTAAGAAACCTTGGATTGACATTAGTGTGGATTTTTTTCTTGGCTTACCGAAGACAGTAAGAGGTAATGATTCTATATTTGTTGTTGTGGATAGATTTTCTAAAATGGCACATTTTATACCTTGTAGAAAGACATCAGATGCAATACATGTAGCAGATCTTTACTTTAAGGAAATTGTTAGATTGCATGGATTACTGAGGATTATTATCTCTGACCCAGACAGTAAGTTTATTGGATACTTTTGGAAGACCCTTTGGAAGAAATTTGGTAGTGAGTTGAAATATAGTTCTAAATTTCACCCACAAGCCAATGGATAGACTGAAGTTGTGAACATAAGTTTGGGAAATCTTTTGAGATGTTTAGTTGGAGACACACTGACTAATTGGGATTCTATATTGGCAAAAGTAGAGTTTGCATACAATAATTCAATAAATAGGAGTACTGGAAAGACAACATTTGAGATTATGAATGACACATAGCCAAGAGGTATATTTGATTTGAGGGATATTGCTAATGAAAATAAGAAAAGTGTTGAAGGAGTAAAATTTGCTGAGTATATGAAGACATTGCATGAAGATGTGAAGCTGAAGCTAGAAGAGAATAATCAGAAATACAAAGACAGAGCTGATAGATCAAGGAGACATAAGACTTTTGATTTTGGTGATGAAGTGATGGTTCATTTGATGAAAGGCCAATTTCTTGTTGGAACATATGGGAAGCTAAAGATGAAGAATTTTGGACCTTGAAAGATTTTGAGGAAATTTGACAGTGGAAATGCATATGAAATTGAGTTACCTGGTGACATGGACATATCACCTATTTTCAACATTGCTGATTTCTATGAGTATAATGAACCTGATGAAGACATGGAAATACCGATGGAATATCCTAAGAAGTAGAAAGAGGAAGTTGAATAGATTTTGGAGCAAAGAATTGGCAAGAGTACAAGAGGAAAACAATATATGGAATATCTGGTAAAGTGGAAGAATAGACCGATTGAAGATAGTTCATAGATTTCATAGTATGAGTTGGATGCATCTCGAATCATACCTACCAAATGATTTGGAGAATCATTTAAAAATAACCCCAAGTGTCAAATGCAGGAGAATCTCAAGTCCTTGGCAATCCTGTGTCACCAAAAACATTATTGAGTTTTTCTATGTTGCTCAGTTTCTTCTTTGACTGAGTTGGTCGATAGTTGGTTGATTTCCTTTGGTTACAAAGTGTGGTTGGTTATCTCCTAAGCAGTCGGTTGTTTCACTGGCGCTCGCTGATGCTTGTCTCTTGCTCGATTATCCTTGCTTACCAAGTAGTTTCTTTTGAGTTTCTATTGAGCTAACTTGTGCATTTATTATGGGTCATAGATTTAATGCTAGAATCCATCATTGGGAGGTGTGTGGTCCCAGATCTGACCATTCCTTGTGTTCATTGTGGATCTAAAGGTTGACTCATTTTAGTAGACTCTTGTATAAATATAGTTGTTTGGTTGTAGTTTAGGAGGTAATTTTTAGATATAAGTAAGAAGATAAGAGATTGGAGATTATTGGCAGATCCTCACATGTTTGAGGACTTTTGTAATTCATTTTAATATCTAGCCCTAACCAAGAAGGCCTTACAGCCTAGAATGTATGACTTTGTTTGATGAAAATTAATGAAAGATCATGCATTCTCTCTCTCACTATGTTTGTCATTTGCTTCCGCATGTTGTTGAGTGGGCTTGGATCATTAGGGTGTGCCATTGTTTGGCCCCTCTTGACCTTGCCTTGCATCAGAAGAAGAATCACAAAAGTCAAATGAGAGAGTCACACCCAATGTTCCAAATTTCACATCTAGATATCATTCAAAGGAAGATATCATTGGAGATCATAATAGCAAAGTCATGACAAGATCAAAAGCAAAAAGTTCAACAACTAATGAAGAGGTATGCTTACTTTCACAAATTGAACCTTTAAGTGTTGAAGATGCATGTAATGATTCAAATTGGCATGAAGCAATGAGAGAAGAGCTAGATCAAATAATTAAGAATGACACATGGGAATTGGTCCCTAGGCCTAGTGATAAGAATGTGATTGGAACTAAGTGGATATTCAAAAACAAGATGAATGAAGATGGAATAGTAGTAAGAAACAAAGCAAGACTAGTATGTAAAGGATATGCGCAAAGAGAAGGAATTGATTATTTAGATACATTTGCCCCTGTAAGAAGATTGGAATCCATAAACTTATTTCTAGCCTATTCTACATTCAAAGATTTCAAAGTATATCGGATGGATGTCAAGTCAACATTATTGAATGGAGAATTGAAAGAAGAAGATTACATAGAGAAGCCTGAAGGATTTACTTTATTAGACAGACCTAATATGGTATGTAGACTAAAGAAAGCCCTTTATGGACTTAAGAAAGCCCCTAGAGCATGGTATGAAAGACTTGATGGATACTTGACAAAGATTGGATTCAAGAAAGGAGCGGTACATTGTAACTTATTCATAAGAGAGACACCTGATGGATTATTGTTGGTTGATATATTTGTTGATGACAATATCTTTGGTGGTAATGACAAGATTAGTGTAGAATTTTCTAAAGAGATGTAGAGAAAATTTGAAATGAGCATGATTGTACCTATCAAGTACTTTTTGGGACTAAATGTGTGGCAGATAGACAAAGGTATTTTCATTAATCAGTCTAAGTATGTGAAAGAGATATTGAAGAAGTTCAAGATGGATGATTGCAAGCCACTAAGTACCCCTATGATAATAGGATTCAAGCTTTCAAAAGAAGATGATTCAACGGCAGTACACATGACCTTGTATAAGTCTATTATCGGTAAACTAATCTATCTTACTCAATCTAGACTTGATATTTCTAATGCAGTTGGTATAGTTGGAGGATTTGCAGCCGAACCTAAACAAAGTCATCTTATGGAATTAAAGAGGATATTTAGATATTTAAAAGGAACTATAGACTATGGCTTATGGTATCCTAATTTAGAAAATCTAGAACTTCATGTGTATACAAATGGAGATTGGGCAGGATGCATGGATGATAGAAAGAGTACCTCAGGAGGAGCAGTATTTCATGGAGATAGGCTTGTTACTTGGACAAGAAAGAAGAAGAATTTTATTTCTTAGTCCACATCAGAAGTAGAGTATGTAGCAGCAACATTAAATTATTCTGCAATTATTTGGATCAAGAAGATGATAAAAGATTTTGGAATTCAAATTGATTATCCTATTCTTAGTCATTTTGATAACACTAGAACTATCAATATGTCAAAGAACCCTATGATGCATGCAAATAAAAAACACATTGAGATAAAATATGATTTCCTAAGAGAGAAAGTTGTAGAGAAAGAAGTAAAATTGGACTATGTGAGTACAAAAGATCAACTAGAAAACATATTCACAAAGCCTTTACTGAAGGATACATTTGAGTATCTCAGGGAGAAGTTGGGATTAATTCCCTTCCCTGAATCTGATTAGAGTTTGCAAGAGTGCATCGGTCCTCAATGACTGATGAATGG
This sequence comes from Chamaecyparis obtusa, assembly GCA_027943335.1. Classification (NCBI taxonomy): domain Eukaryota; kingdom Viridiplantae; phylum Streptophyta; class Pinopsida; order Cupressales; family Cupressaceae; genus Chamaecyparis; species Chamaecyparis obtusa. The sequence goes on along the minus strand of BSBK01001307.1, from coordinate 2,354,036 downwards.
TTGACTATTCTACTTTAGGAGTAATACCAGTGCTTATTTTTTTTGGCACCCTTTTCCATTGATGTCAAAGGGGGAGTGAGTATATAGTCATGAAAAACAAAATAGTCATTTTATTCTAGAAAGGGGGAGTAAGTATTTAGCAAGAAGAAAAAAAATAGTAAGGGGGAGTATACAGTAAGGAGATAAAGCAGTTGATATTCAGAGCATTCAGAAGTAGATGGAGGATTCATCCTTGGGGGAGTTTTGTTGAGGAAATGGAGAATGTTATAAAAGAATTTTTCATTTGGATTGGGTGTTTTTTTCATTCCATATGTTACCATCAATGCCAAAGGGGTAGATTGTTGGATATTTTCCAACAAGCTAGTGTTGACTATATGTTTGTCATTGATGATAACATATGGTAAGAAGTGTTTGTGGAAGCATAATGGAGAGAGCCTTAAGTATATGGTTCCTAGATATGTTATCAACACGAAATCATAGACACAGAGGCTGATTTTGAGTAGAGACAGTAATACAGTTGTTTGTATCAGTAAGTGTTCCTGACAGGTCCCAGGAAGAGTTTTGTATGTGATTTGTAGTATGGTTGTAATGGAGCCTTATGCAATTATATTTATGTTGTATACATGTTAGTGAAGCTATTTTCATGGACGTGGAGTCATTTGTGCAGTACAAGTTGAGTTATGATGTTTCCAATTGCTAGTTATAGTTTCTTGAGTTTATCTAATGGAGTCAACATTATTTTTATTATTATAGTAGTTGCGCCTATCATTTGGATATGCGTGTTTGGAGAAGAGTTAAGAATTTTTGGTTAATAGCACATAACGTAATTCATCATGAGAAGAAATTTATAGTTAATTTGGTGGAGCTGACGGTGTGAAGCGACGCATCTACTCATATGGAGTTGTGCGGCTCTAATTAATGTTGCATGCTTAGTATACACATTGGAGATTTTGTTGGAGAGTCATATTTTTTCTCTAATATAATTTCAAGGAAGTTCTAAAATGCTGACTTGATTATATCATTTGGAGAAAGATACTTATAGTCAGTCAAGTTGTGATCGCTAAGTATGGGAGATAGTTGAAAGACAAGAGTAGAGCAGAAGGTGCAAATTATTGAGTCACTAGTAGAAGGTCTATGTGACTAAGAAGGAAGTGTATTCTATTCATTGAAACTGATCCAGACAATAGGTTTAACTCACAGTTCACCAAGATCTAGATATAGTGTGTATCTGTTAAATAGAAGGTTGCAACCTTCACCTCTTTGAGTAATGTACTCCCAAATAGTGTGTCCTCACCTCTAACAGGGTTAATTATTAAAGACTCCTAACAAGGTCTGACCTTTGACCAGGTCACTGTACTTAATGCATTGTAAAGATCAACTCCTAATAGGATTGTAAGATCTTCTAACAAGGATCATTATACTCTAGTCCAGTTCATAGTGGGTGCTAATTCCCACCGGGGTTTTTACCTATTTGGGTTTCTCCATAACTGAAATTGTGGTGTTTTTTTAAGTACTCTTATATTGTGTTTATGCTTAATGTTCTTCTATACTTAATTGGATAAAGAATTGAATCTTGTAGATAACTAATTGACCCCCCCTCTCAGTTATCCCTTGGGACTATTCCTAATAATCCATAGATGAATACATGAATGCTTTCAATGTATCTCATGAGGTACTTGGTGTCCAACACCAAGATGTACCAATCAGACTATTTGTATAGACTTTAATGGATACCACAACAAAATAGCTCTATCATATGCCTGATGTTTCAATTGTAAACTAGAATAACATGAGAACAACGTTGGAGGATAGACTCAAAAGTGTGGAGGATGAGAACTCTCTCTTGGCCCAATTAAATAAGCTCAAAAAAGAAATTCGTGAGCCAGTGAGGGATTTCATAAAAAAATACAATAAAATTGTTAACAAGATTCCAAATGCTAAGACACTGACAACTGAAAACTAAAAGTGTTTATTTTTAAATATCATGCCACCTGATATTGTTTTTCACCTTAGAAGGAACATGGTGGTTGACTTGGTGGCAACACAAACACAAGAAATTGAGCTAGAGGATGATTTAATTATATCTGGTAAATGGAGAAAAGAGGTTCAAAATCCCAATGCACAAACCTCATCATCTTCTAACCATGTAGTTCAAAGGCTTGTTAATGATGTAATCACATTAAAAATATAGATGCTCAAGGAAAGTACATGATATCCACATCCTTACCAGTATATTACTAGGAGGCAATTTAGTGAGTAAAATAATGCTGGGAAAACTTTGCAGCTTCCCTCAACGCAACCAAGGCTAGCTATTGAGGCTCCTCCAAGAAAAGGAAACATGTGTCATTTTCACTTGACTACATTCCATGATGGGAGTTATGTTGGTAATTTGGCTGAGTTAGATATCTAGATGTTGTCATTATGGAAACATATGATCGACATGAAGACCGCATATGATAGAGAGCAAGTATGACAGAGCACAGAGAAAAATTATCTAAGCGTGTGCAGTATTTTCCTAGTGTATCCTGAGATAGTTTTGATTGGCAACATCGATTGAAGTAATTTCAGTGCTTTCACACTTGAACATAGATACTATGATGAATATTGAAGACTCACTTGAGAGCACAAGTTTTTACAGCATGTACGGAAGAAGTTATTACAGTATTACCAGAGATAGTGTTAAAGCCTTTTGGACAGAGAAAGAAGACGGAATTGGTAAAGAGTTAAGGGATTATTTTGTTTATCAAAATAATGTCTTAATAATATAAAGGGATGACATCCTATATGTTAACCCTTGAGTAAATGTGTATTTTGTGTAAAGCTTTATGTTTTTTAAAGCTGACTATAAAAGTTATTATTCCTAATGACTTGTATAAATGTAAGGCATATGGAATGCGGAAAAGGATATAGTGTGTAATGAAATAGATGATATAGTGAACATATATGCAAAAGGTATTGATGTGAATTTTTGAAAGAAAAGCAAGCAGTATAAGGTTATGTACCTTTCCCTATTTTTTAATCAGTAATCATTGTACATTACTTGTTTGGGCAGTGGGCTCATCTTGTAATCATTTGTAATAAGTACTACCAACTCTTAGCAGGGTTGAGGCTTCTAACAAGGCCTATAGTCCCTTAATCAAGACTAAGACACTATATATATGTAACAGGCTCCCAACAGGGTCAACATCCTTAACATGATACTTTAGATTAGTGGATCTTTGTGGGTATCATCCCCACCGGGGTTTTCCCTTGGCCAGGGTTTCCTCAAGAACAAATAATGTGTTATGAGTTCTTTTTCTTTACTATTATTCATGTTCTTTAGTTTACTATGTTATGCATGTATCAAGATAATCTGTTATATCCATAATTGGACAAAAGAAAAAGTTTGTAAAATAATGATTCACCTCCCCCTCTCAGTATTCCCTATTTCTAACAATTGGTATCGGAGCTTAGTTACTCAGAAAAGAATCATTCAAAAGAATCCTAGCAGCTTGAGTAAGATCTCTATGGATATGGATGAGCTACAAAAGAATCTTGAAGAAGCTCTTCAACAGATTGATATACTTACTGAAGAAAGAGATACTCTGAAAAGAAAATATGATGATGCAAAGAACCTCATTGGGAAGCTAAAAAAGAAGTTGGAAGAACTGAGAATATAAAAGGAAACTACAATTCAAGTTGAAGATTGTGATGATAATCTAGAAAAAGAAAATGAGATCCTTAAACATGAATTAAAGATAGTGAATTTGAAGTTGAGTTTGAAAGAGGGAAATAGCAAGAATGAAGCAAATCTAAAATCTGAGAATGAAAATCTAAAATCTAAGAATGAAGATCTGAAATCTAAACTTTGTAAAGTGACATCTAAACTTGAGAAAACTAAATTGCAGTATGCTGAACTTCAAAAGTACAATATAATTGTGAAAGGAGAACTGAATCAGTCTAAGAAACAACTTGAGAAACCATATTCTACTACTGAGAAGATTGATGAAAAAATGTCTTATCAAAAGCCATTCTATGATAAAATTGGTCTTGGATTTAACTCATCTAAGGTAACTGAAGAAAGTAAGGAACCAGATCTGAAAGTTTCTGAAAACATAGAAGAAAAGAAATCTGATGAAGCTAACAAATCTGAGGATATTCCTAAAGAGGAAGAACCACCTAAGCAAGAAGAATCACCTAAAGGTATGCAAAGAGAATTTAAAGGTAGATGTTTTGCATGTAACACTTTTGTTCATATGCAAAAAGATTGTATAGGTAAGAAATTTAAACCTCTGAATGGATATTGTTATAATTGTCATGGTTTTGGACATAGAGCTATTGAATGTAGGAAACCTAAATTTAATGAGAATAATAATAGTATTAGAATGTTTACACATACTAACCATGTAGATAAGAAACCTACTGAAGATATCAACAGAAGAAATGTAGTAGTATGTTATAGATGCAACAAGGTTGGACACATTGCCAAGAATTGCAAATCACAAATCAACCAGATTGGATCGAGATATGGAAACAATGGAGTAGTTTTTTAGATATGCAACAAAATTAGTCTTATAGCAAGGTTTTGCAGAATGAATAATATGAGAAACCCTAATCCTAGAAGTCATGCAAGGAGAAATGAGAATGCAAGAAATAGTCAAGGAGGTTGTAGTAGTAATTCAAAAGAAGTGAAGTTTATTAAAGCCACAGATCAAGGAGACACATTCAACACTGAAGGTAATCAAAAAGGTAAATTATCTAATGGTAAGAGTGAAACTCTTCCTAACCCATCTCAAAGTACTTAATTCATGAAAAATGCAATAGAAATAGGAACTTAGGATAGTGTAGAAGTTAGTATAGGATGAATTAAGTCTTGCACAGTTAATGAAAGGTATTTTATGATGTAATAATGATATGGTTAAGAGTGCATGAGCTAATATGATGTTATGCGATATCTCAAGAAGTTTTAAGTTTTGCAAGTAAGCAGGAACAACTTTTTGGAAAGAAGCAGAAAAAGAATTGAATGTGATGTCACAATCTTGTCATATTGAAGGGTTAAAATCTTATGATCAGTATTGTTTGATCATTAAAGTGAATACAAGTGTTAAGGAGATCAAGCAATAGTGATTGAGAGAAGTTTGCAAAGATTTGGTGAAGGAATTTCATGCCGAATCTACGCAAAACCCTAAATCATGGAATTAAGGTATTTCACTAAGAAAATCTATCAGTCAATTAGAGAATTTGTAGAAGATATGGATATTTCATTGGTTCACAGTATAAGAGATAAAAGATGATGAAGACACAGAAGTGAAGAAGAAGAAATGGAAGCCTAAAATTGAGAGAGTAAATGATCAAATCATTCATGATGGAGATTTTTCAAAGATGAACAAGTATTATGATCTTTACAACTATTTAGAGAAATTGAACTTGGAAAATTTTTGAGACATATGATCCTAGCAGATAAGAAGTTTGATACAATCCAAGGAAAGATACCTGATGATCTATTTGAGAAGCTAGTTAACAGGAAAAAGAGAGTAACTGAAGAAGATAACAAAATCAGAGAAAATTTTGTGAGGAAACTATGTGATGTCAGAGATGAAGATCATTTTAAAGAAATTATGAAAGAACTTGGTACTCATCTAAGAAAAAAAAGAAGAACCATTTAGATAATGGGAGGTAACTATGAAGAGATAAACAAAGAAACTGAGCAAGCAATAGTAAAGGTAATGACAACATATGTTGCAGCAGAATAGGCTAAGGAACCTAAGCATTAGAAGAGTCCCTCTCCACCATCAATTAACATTCAAGATGAATCAATGCATGTGGAAGGAACTAAGATCACATTGCACACTGATGATAATCCTTTTAGCAACCTAGAGAACATTGTTGACAATTCGACTGTAGAAGAACGGGACAGATCAATTGAAGAAGGAAAGGAAGAAACAAGGAAAGAAGAAGAAAAGAAAATAGAAAATCAAGCAAGTATAGAGATTCAAGGACTGAAAGAAGCACCTAGCAGAGAGGAAATCAGTCTTACACCTGAGATTGCAGCAAAGAAACCACAAATTGAATCTATTTTTGAAAGCTTTGGGAAAGAAGTTGTTTATGATGATCAAATGGAGTTGATTGCATCCCTAAAAAAGATAATTGGAAAGAACAAGAAAGTAAAAAGATTTGAAGGATCATTGATAGAAATAACAGAGAAGTTATATAATGTTGTGACTAACCAGATAGCAGAGGTAGACCCACTAGAAAGAGCTAGAGAAGTTATGAAAGCATTTCATAATGAGTTCACTAGCTTATCAAATATAGCTACAGTAAAGGTTTAGCCAGCCTATGAGGCCAAAATGTTTCAAGATATAAGTCAAAATATCAGAAATGATATTAAAAATATGGATGTATCTATAAAAGATCTTAGAAGGAATTTGGATACAGGTAAAACTTTGTACATTCAGTGTAAAAAATCTAAAAATCATGTTTTAGAATTGGTTGAGAAGATTAAGGCTAAAGAGGCAAAAATTTAGTCAAAGGTAAATCTTTTAGCCAACCCTAATATGAAAACTTTTGATGTTGAGGTAAATCTTTTAGCCAACCCTAAATTTTTGGGTAGTGGGCTCATCTTGTAATCATTTGTAATAAGTACTACCAAATCTTAGAAGGGTCAAGGCTTTTAAAAAGTCCTATAGTCCCTTAATCAGGACTAAGACACTATATATATGTAATAGGCTCCTAACAAGGTCAACATCCTTAACAGGATACTTTTAATTAGTGGATCTTTGTGGGTATCACCCCCACTGGGGTTTTCCCTTGGCCAGGGTTTCCTTGAGAACAAATAATGTGTTATGAGTTCTTTTGCTTTACTGTTATGCATGTTCGTTAGTTTACTATGTTATGCATGTATCAAGATAATCTGTTACATCCATAATTGGGTGAAATTAAAAGTTTGCAGAATACTGATTCACCCCCCCTCTCAGTATTCCCTATTTCTAGCAAGTTACTAGCTAGAGATGATTAGGCATTCCCAAATGACCCCATGGAGGATACACTAGGAAAAGCCATAGAAGATGAAAACAATCTAAAGGAACCTAGCAAATTTGGAAATTAATATTCAAGATTTCATTCTCCTAATAAGTAATTAAAATCTTATCTAATGATTGAAAAGACACCAATTTAGCAAGTGGAGGACAAGGATCAGGAGGTAGAGAGGGTTTCCCTAGTTCTGTAATTATAGGAATTTCAAGTTTTTGAAGGTGATTTTTGACATTCTTATCTATGTCAATGATTTGGTAGTACTTGTGTTGTTTGTGGAGCTTGAACAGTTTATTCAATTTAGTAGAATTATCACTATGAAGACTACCTTTGAAGTTTTTGAGAATGCATCTGGTTTAGTTTTTTCATCTCCTAAGATTAGGGACACATTCCTTTCTCATTATGATTTCAATTATTTTAGAAAAAGAGTTAGCAATTCTACAGAATCCCCTTTTATGAAATAAATTATAGAAAGTGACCTTGTGGAAGCCATAGCTTTTTCCCTGGCTATAACATGCCTTGATCTAGCTAGAGAGTGTATGAACGGATATGATTTCTACTACCAGTGTATTAGAAAGGATAATGGAGACATTTTTTTATCAATTAATAGAGAAACCATTATGTTTTTCCTAAATATTCTAGAGAAACAGAGATATTCATACTTTACCCCTTCAATGTTTGTAAGTCATTTCTCTAAAAAGCAATCACAATATAGAAGTATTATAGCCAGAACTTGGTTGCTAAAATTTTGAAAAGGAATTTCAGGGTTACCCAAGACTCTTACTAGAGAGGAAATGAAGTCCTATGTGACAGACTTGGTGGTGCTATTTCATAGGGTTAGGGGTACAAACCAAGCCTATTATTTTCAAGACTGGATGTACTTCTTTATCCAAATTATTTTAAAAGGCACACAATACCTAGATTGGGGAGAAGTGGCAGCTAAACCTCTTCAAGATCAATTGAATCTTGACTGCCTAGGTCACAGACATTTCTTCATGTCCTCATATCTCTTTTATTTCCTTGCCAGTACAAGAGATTGGGTGGATATACCTCACGAGCCTAGGATATAAAATATCATAATTTATGTATATTATCCCCACCTGCAGAAAGATAGATTCCATAAAAAACATAGGAGATTTAATGATCTTTTTTGTTACTCCTATTTGAGCATTAAGGATTTTCATTAGTATCATGTATTCATTCATTTGATAAAGAAGACAAATAGGACAGTTGGTCAAGATACATAAAGCCTATACACCGAGCAGGAAATGAGGGAGATCTCTAAGTTAACCGAACATGAATTTGACCGAGTACTCTTATCAAACTAGATGATCATGGAGTACTGAGCACACTGGTCACTAAGCATTCATATGAACTAAGCACCAGTTAATTACTGAGTGGTGAATGCAGTAAACACTAAGTAAAATAGGAAATGACATAGTAGTTTCAAATGGCACAAACATCAATGAAAATGGTTCACACCGATCAGAAAATGGTTTACCAAGATCGAGACAGAATTAAATATGGATGTAATCATTAAATTTTTTATGATTCCTATGTGCTCTGAGATCTAGGTTATTTTGTTTCACCTTTGATCTTATGTTTTCTAAGATATTGTAAAACCCTAATTAGGTCAATTTAGTTTGATATAAAGTTTGTATAGATGTCATTATGATTAAGTATCATCAAGGAGTAGCCGCACTCAGGATATCGGAAGATCAGATAGGGTTTTTGATAGAAGGATTTGAGAGAAGCATTCATTTTTTTAGAATAGATACAAGGCTATTGAGCTTAACAAAAGGACACATACATCACTATAAGGTGATATCTTTATGGTATATTATAGATTTGAATCAAGCAAGTTAGAGTTACTAATTACAGATACATTTTACTATTACTATTTAGCCATTATACTAGATTCAAAATCTCCTAACATAGTGGACTTAACTATTCTTAGTTAAATCTCTTAACTGAGCCCACACATGTATTATTTTGTTAAAATCCTCTAACCAGGTAGATCTAGTCAATCTTATTGTTACTCCTAACAGGGTAAGATCACCACAAGTGATCACAATTTGTAGCCTTAACTGGCATAGTTGTTACTGTAGTATTGAAGCTTTGTGAGTGTCATCCCCAGCACATTTTTTACCTTCTTACAAGGGTTTATGCAATACCAAAATATTTTTGTTAAGTGTATGAAGTTTCATGGATGGCTTATTGTTTTAAATACATGCAATTATATTTTTAGTTATATTTGAATGTATGTTTCATAAAATGAATTGAGTCAATTAATGATATCTAGACCTACAAATTTTTATTCTTGAAAAATTTTGAGGGTACTGATTCACCCCTCCCCTCTCAGTACTTATCTTTCCATAATCCCAACAATTGGTATCAGAGCTAGTTATCTTGTTAAGGAAGTTTAATCACTGAAGACAAAAGATCTACAAGATGGAAAGGTATAAACTAGATAGGACTATTGAGAATCAAAGATTATAGAAAAAAATCTATATTGAGAAATTTAAGGAAGCCAAAGAAGAACTGAAGAAATTATTGATCAAGAGGAAGGATATGGAAATTTAGTATAATGAGACTAATTAATTATCATGAAGAAGAGATAGATGATCCATTTGAGGTATTTGGATCTTGATCTGGTAGCATATCTGATGCATCTAAAGAAATCATATCAGATCTATCTAAAAAGAATCTACATCTTATTGAACAAGTGAAATCACTACAGATCGGTTAATAGATACAAATGGTCAAAATGATGGATATCATGAATAATGCAAGGCAAGTAGAACAAGAAAGAAACTTGGCTATTGAAGATAGGAGGCAAATGATTGATAAGTTGCAAGAGAAGGAATCTAAGATACTGAGACTCACTGAGCATCACTTTGAAATCTCTAATCAGATGGTTGTCATAAGTCAGGAAGTCAACCGAATAAACAATGAGCTTATAAGGAAATTGGAATTCATCGGTGAATTAAGAGAAGAAAATGAAAGATTGAAGAATGAGGTAAAGATATAACACCAACAAAATGAGATGATCAAGAAAGCTAAAGATGACACGAAAAGAAAGGATGAATTTATGATTAATTAGAAAAGACTTGATAGCACAACTAGTTTAGGCTATACTAAGCAGGGAGAGTCATCAAGACCAGCTGAACAAAAGAATACCTATACTAATCCAAGGCCAAAGAAGGTATCATGTTATCATTGTGGAAAATTGGACCACACATCAAATATTTGTAGAAGAAAAGAAAAATTTATTCCTAAATCCACTCCTAAATTTCAAGGTTATTACTATAAATATAACAAGTATGGACATCAGGAACATGAGTGTAGATCAAAGCTGAATAGGACACCTAAGAAACCTTATATGGAGAAACATTATCACACTTGAAACATGCATGGACACATGTCACAAGAATGCAAGACAAAAATGAAGAAAGTTTGGACACCAAAAGAATAGAATAAATCATATCAAATGAGAAGGAAAGGTAATGCATATACTTGGGATTACAACACTTGGGTTAATTACACAGCATGTTGTAGGTATGGACATGTAGCAAAAAATTTCATGAGAAAGAACTTGAGAGGAAGATCTCATAACTAGACAAGTACTGGAATGGCATGTTTGCACTGTCACAAAGTCGGTCACTTGAGAAAAGATTGTAGAGACCGAGCACCAAAGATACATACAAATTCAAATGGAAATATAATTGAATAAATTATGAGGATAAGAAATCAAATGTGGAGAAAAGAATCAAATGACAATGTTGCATCAAGCACTACAATCAGTGACACCTCATCCATTAGATTAGGTGATATCACCATCTCCACCTAATCAATGAAAGTATGTATGGACTAGAATTTCAATTAGTTATATTTTACAATAGTTCCTTATATCTAGTAAATGTACACCAAATCTTCATGAAATGAGATGCACTACAGGATTACATGTCTAGAATCTAATTATGTACAGTCAGTAAAAGCATGACTGAGTAAATGTTTTCTAGTTGGTGAATATTGGAAAGGTTAACCGAGTTGTGGTAACAAATGAGTAATATCTAAGTGCTAACCAAGATAAAGTCTTTAAAGAGTAAACTGGGCACAACTATGTTTACCGAGTTATGGTAGGTGAAGCATTTAATGAAAAAGTTTGAGTGGGAAATGAAATTTTTGGTATAAATATGAGATGAAATTAGTCATTTCATCACACAACGATCCTGATAAGAACTAGAGTGACTTGATAAAATTTGTGAATTAATTTTAGAACTTTTAGTAGAGATTTAAAGAGATCCTAAGCGAGTTTATCATGACCTAAAGTAAGCACCTTAGCCAGTGAGTTGTTTTACAGAATTATTTGTGAAGCCCTAAATTTGAGAAACTATGGCATCTTCATCCAAGGTCATGAAATCAAAGTCTAAGAGTGACAAGAAGGTAACAATGATTAAGTCTGTGACCTGTGATGAAAAAAATTACAATTTTCACCCTGAAATTGCATCACAGATTGATCAAACTGGTACATTTTCCAGTATACTACCTAGTGTTTTGTTGGTACAAGAAATTCATGCATACATCCATTGAAAAATTATTGAAATCAGATATTTTGAACTTCAATCCACTTACCAGGAGTTGAGTGTGAACAAAAACCTAAACGATGAGTACAAAGACCTAGAGGTGAAGGGACTGATGACTGCCCTATATTTCCTAAGGGAATTTAAGACATAGTAGACTGGGATTTTTATAAGTCTAGTGCACGAAGGGAAATTATGGGTAGATGAACTAGTCAAAATAAAAAAGGACATCATACATGCGATCACCAATTACCCTAGTACCAAAAAATTTAAAGCCATAAGGAGTGCATTAAGGATTGAGACCGAGAAGATTACAGGAGAAGAATGGGATGGAAGAGGTGTGACAGTTAATATAATTGTTGACCCAAAGATGATGTTCAAAGCTTATGTTTTCAATTACAAGATATTTTAATCAAGCAGACTGAATAGTGTACCAGGTGGAGTCATAGACATCACCAATAAGATTGTTAAGAAGGGTTTTCATTTTGACCTCGCCGAGCTTCTACTGAAACAACTAGAGGAGAACATGATAACCATTAGGACAACTAAGAAAAAAACATATAAGTTCAGTTCTCTACTGGTCTATGTATTTTTATAAATGCAAAACTTCTTTCCATAAGTTGGTAATGTTGACTAGGATGCCAACCAACCAGTTATCATGCAAAACAGTGAGTTTATACAAAGTCTAGGTCAGAATTTTGTTAGTGTTATGGATATTTACTTTGAACAATTTAAGGATAAAATGCATCAAAGGAGAAGGATACTAGGTCAACTGGTAGAAAAACATAAAGAAGATATATGTTTCCTAGTGGATACCGACACCACTTTAATCAAGGAAGCTGAACCAAGGACTAGTTGGTTACCCCCAATGGGCTATGAACTAGATATTGACCAAGCTTCTAGATCAATAAAGGCATTTTTGGCTGAGTTCAAAGATCCAAAAGCTACTAGGTTCAAAACCTATGAAGAGACTAAATTAAGAATAAAGATGGATCTAGTCAGAGTAAAAGTTAGTAGAAAATCCAAGAAGATAATTAATACGTTGTCGAAACAATTTGGAGATGATGCAGAAGAAGAAGAAGAAGAAGAAGAAGAAGAAGAAGAAGAAGAAGAATTTGTAGCTAATTTGGTTGAAGAATCAACTAGGGAATAATTGTTAATTAGCAACAGTGAACATGAGGAGGAGACCGAATCAGATAAGAATATTCAAGTTTCACCAGTAAAGGCAACATGGAAGAGGAAATAAGAAGAAGCACCTATAAGAGAAAGGATAACATCCTCAATAGCTTCTTCTCTGAACCTGAAGAAAGGAATTGCAAAAATATCAAGGCCCACTCCCACTAAAAAATATCAGAAGAAAAAGAGAGGTGCCCAAGTCACCTCCGATAAACCTAAGAAGAGGAGAAGATTGATATGAGAAAAAGATAATATTGATGAAGATGATGAAGAAGATGATCAAGGTAAATTCAATTTTTTTGTAAATAAAATTTAGTAGGTAGATGAGATAGTTGAAAATATAAAGGCAACGGGTGAACTTTCTCACCCTAAAATGATTTGGTATGTATATATGACTATCGAGGATTAGGAGAAAATAGAAGAAGCTATAATTCAAATGATGATAAATTTTAAGAAAGTACCTATTGAATTTTCTTAGTATGTTCCTAAGGAGTTATATGAGAAAGTGTCAGCCAAGTGGACATATGCCCTGCACATAGAGAAGATAATGAGGGAACATTCATTTATTTTGGCCATGCCTGCTCTATTTGTTACTGACATAGATGAACTGATGAAGAAATATTCCAAATTCTTCTTGATGAAGAGTAGAGCCCTTGATATCTTGGAAGGAAACCTTGAGATAGTTTATGACAATAGAAAGCTTCTATGGACCATAATATTGAAAGCTAGGGAAGAAGCTAATCAACTTGCATTGGCTATCATTCCCGAGAAGAAGGAAAAAATGAAAGGAAAAGGAGTTCACTCGGATGATGAAGATATTTCCACCAAGGATCCAATACACATATCCAATACCGAGATAGTAGATGAAACTTATGCTATAGACTTTTACCTGACTAGATATAGTGAAGAATATAAATAGGATACTCCTAAATAGTTAGTAACCACCAGGATAGATCATTTTTTGATTGAGGACATCACACACAGAGACCCTGATGATGTACATGATGATGAGGACATCAACATTACTGCAGATACCACCAAGGAGAATGCACCTAGTGAGGCATCAACAATTGATATACCAGGTGACTTACCTATATTGGTTCAAGCAATATAGATTGTTACACAATTGGAACCTAAAGGCTCTACATCCAAGAACCAAAAGGGTACACCCAAGGGATAGGGTACAAAAGAGAAGAAAGCTTCAAATGAGCCTGAGAATAAAGAGGCCAAAAAAAAAGAACCAAAAAAGAATACAACTGTAGAGTCAGCTATAGAAGACACCAAACAAGACACCCAAGGATAAGACACTGAGACACTAGTCACTGGGAAATCAAAGGAAGAGAGTGTGTCTATCGAGTCAAAAAATCCAAATCTGGAGACCAAAGCTCTTGTGCCTTACAGATAATCTTGCACACCAAAGAAAAAGAAAAAGAAGAAACATGGTAAGGGTCATATCACACTAGATGAAATTATTGAAATTCCTGAATGTGACCCTAGGAATTTAGACCCTGAAGCCTTGAGAAGGTATGGTGAATTGTGCACAAGGAAGGTTGCACATGAGAAGATGAGAAAAGAGAGTAAAAGAAAAAAACTTTAGAAGAAGTTAGAGACATTTTGATGCAAGTAGTCCCCGACATCAATGTTGATGAGGCAAATCCCATCATTGATCAACTTGCTACTCTAACCAGACACATCAATGCCCCTAATGTAGATACAAAGAAGAGAATAGAAGAATGGGTAGAAGAAAATATACAAATAAAATTAGCAGAGAACATAAGTCAGGAAGTGGAAATCAATAAGGTCAAGCTATTAGAGGTTGCTACCGAGCTTGAAGCCATCATATAGTAGGTGACACAAATTTCATATAAATTATGCATTGTAGACCACTTCACTACCATGCTTAGTAAAAAGATCAAGAAACTTGATGAAGAAATATAGGTCAGTGAAAATAATTATTTAACTGAGTCCAATGCATTGCATAAGAATATTTCCAAAGTTCAAGAACTTCATTGGTTAAAAATTGATTTGAGGAAGCAAGAGAATACAATCAGTGACCAGATAACCAAGATTTAGTTTGAGTTGCTTCCCCATCTTAACATAATGGAGAGACTTGTAAATAAGGTAAAGGATTTAGTTGCCACCCTAGAAATATCAATGTTAGAAAACATTTTTGACATGCATGCACAAGCCGGTCTAGAGAAAATTTCTTTTGAGACCTTGAAAGAGGAATGGGAAAACCTCTTAGATTCACTCAAGAAAACCCATTAGAATATTTTTGACAAGTTGTGAGTACATTATTTTATGGGATTAATTTCAAAAAGGGGGAAATTATATGTATATATATGTCTATATGTATTTCACATCGAGAGCATGTACAGAGGGGGATTTAGTACATTTTTTGCTGAAGTTTGTACATATATATAAAATTTTGATACTAATTCCAAAGGGGGAGAATGTTACATCTATATGATCATTAAGGATTTTTGTTAGTATCATTCATTCACTTAGTCATTAAAGGAGACAAATAGGAAAGTCGGTTAAGATACATAAATCCTATACACCAAGAAGGACACAAGGTAGATCCCTAAGTTAACCAAACATTGATTTGACTGAGTACTCTTACCAAGCCAAATGATCAATGAGTACTAAGAACAATGGTCACGGAACATTAATATCAACCAAGCTCTAGTTAATTACCAAGTGGTGAATGTAGTGAACACTGAGTAAAATGGGAAACAACATAGTAGTTTGAAATGACACAAACATCAATGTAAATGGTTCACACTGATCAGAAAATGGTTTACCAAGATCGAGACAGAATTAAATATAGATGTAATCATTAAATTGTTGATGATTCCTATGTACTGTGAGATCTAGGTTATTTTGTTTCACCATTGATCTTACATTTTATAAGATATTGTAAAACCCTAATTAGGTCAAGTTAGTTTGATATAAAGTTTGTATAGATGTCATTATGAATAAGTATCATCAAGGAGTAGCCACACTCAGGACATCAGAAGATCAGACAAGATTTTTGACAGAAGGATTTGAGAGAAGCATTCAGTTTTTCAAAATAGATACAAGACTACCGAGAAGAACATAAGGACACATACATCACTATAAGGTGATATATTTATGGTATATTATATATCTAAATCAAGCAAGTTAGATTTTCTAAATTCAAATACATCTTACTGTTACTATTTAGCCATTATAGCAGATACAAAATATCATAATAGAGTGGACTTAATCATTCTTAGTTAAATTTCTTAACTGAGTACACACATGTATTGTGTTGTTAAAATCCTCTAACTAGGTAGATCTAGTCGATCTTATTGTTACTCCTAACTAGGTAAGATCACTAGAAGTGATCACAATTTTTAGCCTTAACTGACATACTTTGTTACTGCAGTAGTGAAGCTTTGTGGGTGTCATCCCCACCATAGTTTTTACCTTCTTACAAGGGTTTTTGCAATACCAAAATATTTTTGTTAAGTGTATGAAGTTTCATGAATGGTTTATTGTGTTGGTTACATGAAATTACATTTTTAGTTATATTTGAATGTATGTTTCATACAATGAATTTAGTCGGTTAATGTTATCTAGACCTACAAAGTTTTAATCTTGAAAATATTTGAGGGTATTGATTCACCCCTCCCCTCTCAATACTTATCTTTCCATAATCCCAATAGTTTTTATGGGTAGACTAATTCATGAATTGATAGAGAGCCTAGATAAGAGAATATCCAAAGAAGAAATGCAATTGGTGAGATTTTATAGTAGCTTTTCCATTCAATTCCCACACTTTACCTACATTACGGTTTGATAGTTTGACGGTGAACCAACAAAGCTACTTAGATATGCATTGGAGTTTTTGTATTGGTTGAGTTATGAAGGCAGTTGACTCATTTAATACATTCCCACCAAAATATGACCAAGGGATATCTTTTCCTATTGAACTACAACTCTGTATATGCAAAACTATTTCAGATGTCCTAAATTTGGGAGATGAGTTAAAGAAGTTTAACTTTAACTATTATAAATCCAGGCATAATTTTGATAACAAGAGATTTTCTAGAGAGAATATACACTTGGGAGGGTAATTTTTACCTATGCCTTACATAGAAGAATTTTGGGAGAATTGCGCAGATGAGGTCGAAGTCAAAAGAAGGAAATAGAGTTGATTCTCTTTGTACCATATTTTTTCATGAGGTTTGAATATGGATATTACTGTTGTGTAAGAGGATGAAGGGACTATAATGGATCCTTAATATGTGAAGATTAAGTACTAGGTTATTCTAGAGGTGGACTGGTCAGAAATAGAGAAAGACCAGATTGAATTGAGGAAATTTCCTATAATCAAAAGAATGGGGAAATGACTAAAGAAAAGATATTGGAGAAATTTCAAGCCAATAAGAAGAAAACATCAAAACTAGTTCCTGAAACTTCTCCCCCCTACTTCTCTTTTGAATACAAATGTTAAAACTCATGATGCAGGTTTATCTAAAATGAAAGCCAAAAGATCCCCTATCAACTGGAAACCTAAGAGTGTTGCAAAAGGTAGCTCCCTTGTTTGGATCACGAGGTCCAAGGCTAAAACTAACAAAAAGGAGGACCCTATTGGAAAAGAGATAATAGATCTAGACTCAAGTGAAGAAATAGATAAGGATGTAGCTAATCATAATATCAGTCCTCTAAATATGGATGTAGACAAACAATCAGATGGCACTCTAGACTATATATATTCAATGATTTTAGTTAATCCCACTCTAGAGCACCCTACTCCTAAAAAGGAATCATCTATAACTAATCCTAAATGGCTAGAGACCTAAGTTAACAAGAAGTGCAACATTGTTCTAGTCTCCCTATTAGATAACTGGGAGGGTGGTGAATCAATTAAGTCCAGTTATCCTACAGTCCCAAATACTCACATATGTATAAAACAATTCAACAAATAAACTAAACAAATTGGTAAACACTTAACTGTGCCAAATTGTTCATTAACTTATTACAAGTTAAATCATCTAGTATATACCGATCAAACCATTTAATGTAATGTGTAAAATAAAATAACAAATCATCACATCCATACACATATAACCCTTGATTTTTAACTTGGAAACCTTGTTAGGGGAAAAACCACGTAGGACCGGTACCCAAAATAATTTCACTCTTCTAAAGTGATCTCAGTTAAGAGCCAGCCCTATTAAAGGTTACAAAACAAACTATAAGTTGTGACCTTGTTAGAGGATTTATCACTAATAGTTCTTTGTGACTATACATGCACTTGGGTCAACAAGAAAAAAATTAACATTCATTTAAGGTCATAAAGAAATAAATAAAGACCGTTAAATCTCACTCGGTTAAGTGATTTTGTCTATATAAATAGTTAGAATGCAATAGTAAATGATGTGATTAAAATACAACTTGCTTTGAAGATATTCAGATCTATGCTAAGCTCAATATAGCTCTAGCCATAATACTCTCTTCAATTTCTTTTTATCCTCCAACTCTGTTATGCTTAGTTATGTTCTTTCTAACACTCAGTGTAGTCTACAGAATTACTCAGTTCTTACTTCAAATTGTCTAACCAGCTTCACATGAATACAATCTTCTCCTCGAGAACATTCATACATTATGAATCTCGTCTCCTTATATAGACATGATAAACCATTTTCTTCTCAGCCATAAATTTTTCCTCTTAATCTCCATCATTAATTTTATGCTTTAACCTTCCTCGTAACTTATGCCTCAAACACATTTCAATCTTCATCATCTAATCAACCTTGATTTTTTTCAATTGTAGATCTTCATAAAAAACTTTATCTTTAACCTCAGAATCATCCTAGTTCATCCATCTCATCATCTTTAGTCGGCAATCACGTTCCACATTATTTCTTTCACTCGGTCAATACTGTGATGTGTCGGTGACTTATAGCTTGATTAATACCGCACTCGGTATACACTACACAAGCTTAGTGTACACTATTTCTACTCATTGTATACTAAGTTCTTCATATACCGACCACATAAACTTTTACATTCTCAATCTTCAATTCTTAACTGAATCATGTAGTACAATTAAATCACTATCATGTTGTCATAGACTCATCAATAAGTTACCCAATGAATACCATACTCATAACTTACTCATACATCTCATTTTCATGTTAATATCTCATTCCTTCACCAATATTACCTTCTTCAGATTTTTGCAACTATCATGATAAGTACAGTCAAAACTAGTTGATATCAATGACAATATAATAACTAATCTAATGTCTCACATATGCTTTTGTAGTTTGGTGATCATCTTCACATTCTATTCTCCAAGTAATCAATCATTTTTAGTCTAAAAATATCTCCCTTTGGCATTTATGGCAACACAATATGAAATATTTTGTAGAATACCAAACATCTTAAGTGTCTACAACTCTATCTATATGTTGTGACTCATTAACCTCTCCCATAGGTCATCCATGTAATATGTTTATTCACTACACATCATTGTTGTTTATCCCTTTTGGTTAGCTTCATTTATAAATGATATCTCATGATCATCTCTCCATATTATCATGTAACATTCTCTCCCTTATTCCATTTCTGTATATTTCATGTATTCTTCTCTCCCTTTGATAGTAATGCCAAAAGAAATTAGCTATTCAATAGACAAATAAGTATCTTTGTTGTTCTTTTCAGATTCTTGTACCTTTAATGTACAAATATTCTATGTTTCATCTTTTTCTTTCATCTTCACAACCTTATAAGTCCCAAAGTGTGAACAGCATGCATCAACATCATTATATCTTTTGATTAAGTATAGGTTGATGCAACCCCATATCACCTTAGGGACTGTTAGACAGGGGATGGACCCCTAGTCTACTTCTCAAGTACTCAAATGTATCCTTTGGTAAGGGTTTAGTGAATATATCATCAAGTTGCTCCTATGACTTCACATATTCCAATTTAAATTTTTTTTTTCTAAACTTTCTCCCTCAAGTAGTGATACTTAATAGATATGTTCTTTGTCTTTTCATGCATAACTGGATTCTTTGAAATGTTAATAGCGCTTGTATTGTCACAATAAATTATCACTAGATCAATGATTTCTATTGGATATTGCTAATGCATGGAGAGGTGATTGGGACATTTAATATGTTTAATCACTACATTACTAAATGGGCACTCATATTATTGTCATTTGTGTTTTTCATTGATGTCAACATATGTTTCTGTGAGGAGATCAGACTAGTTACTACAATGTATGGACATTGTATGGATGTTTTAGATGCTATGAAGATAGATGAGAGTTGAGGAGGGTGTTGTGATCTTATATCCAAGATTGCATCATGTAATATTTCATATTGAATGAGTTACAGATGTTTTGGTGCAGACTGGTCACTGGTTATGATAGTGAGAAATGACAGAGTTAGTCTCCGTGTTTTGTGTATAGCTTACAGGCGATATGGAATCAGTGCATGTAAACTTCAAAGATGAAAGATAGAGTATTGAAGAATGTTCTATGAACTATGCAAGGTACAGAAAGAAGGATGGCATTAGCTATGATGTGTGTTCTAGAAGGTGATCTATTTGGAAGCCGACTACAGAGATGTAGCGAGTATGATGGGTGGCAAACTTGAATTAAGGATGACAGTCCTTAATTATTATAATGTAATTATTTTATACTTGTTCTAGATACTATGTGTATCTTAGCAAGGGTTTATGCAATTGTTTGTAATTAGGAAAGCCTATGGGCCGACATGTTCATGAGAATTATAATAAGATATAAATGAAAGGTCTTTTCTTTGGAAAAGATATGGATGAGAAGAAGATGATATAGAGAGGTTGTGAAAGTTGAAAGCTTGTGTTTGTTGTATGTAGAGCAGAGGTTTTTTGGTGGACTTCATTGGAACTGATCAAGAAAATATAGTTGTTGTCGAATAGTTCAAAAATATTGTGTATTTCTTCATATGCACTTGTGTTGTGAATAGTGAGTTTTGAAGGCTGACTTAACCATCTTTGGGCAATGAGCCTTGGGTACTGAGCCCTCCCTTTTATTCTTGACT
This sequence comes from Chamaecyparis obtusa, assembly GCA_027943335.1. Lineage (NCBI taxonomy): Eukaryota > Viridiplantae > Streptophyta > Pinopsida > Cupressales > Cupressaceae > Chamaecyparis > Chamaecyparis obtusa. Next base: position 2,333,203 of record BSBK01001307.1, on the reverse strand, counting down.
CCTACATGGTCTATCCTCTAACAAGGATTATGTACTATAATGTTTCAATAAGCTCCTAACAGGGTTATATCTTCTAACAAGGATAACTATACTCCTAGTACATCATTTGTGGGTTCTAATTCCCACTGGGGTTTTCACCTTTAACAGGGTTTCCCCGACACCAAAATATTGTGTTATTGTTTTGGCATTCATTGTGTTCATTAAATCTGATATTGCTGGTGCTTAAAGTTTAAATTTTAATAATATGTCATACAACTAATTTACCCCCCCTCTTAGGTGTATTATGGACTATTATTCCTAACAATTTCTTCATTCATACCTTGCAATAATTGCTTTATCTATGCAATATTTGAACAATTAGAAAAAGTAGCTACATATCAAGCTTCATTAGTGGATTGATAAATGCATCCTTTTTTTCTTTCTTATCCATGTTACTAATATTTCTCACAAAAAGAATGCTCCAGCTATAGTGCTTTTTCTATCATCAATGTTTCCAGCCCAATCAGCATCAGTATAAACTTTAAGTTCAAAATTTCCATCTTTCACATACCACAATCCATGGTGTTTAGTGTTCTTAAAATATCTCAAAATTCTTTTCATATCACTCATGTGTGACTATTTAGGATTAGTAGAAAATCTAGTCACAATTCCAATAGTGTGTGCAATATCTAGTCTACTGTGTACAACGTACATTAACTTGCCAATCATAGATCTGTATAAGGTTTGATTTACCTCAGTTGACTTGTCATCATTGGTCATCTTACATCCAGTTACCATAGGTGTACCAACTAATTTTTAATCTTCCATACCGAATATCTTCAAGACTTCTTTGATGTACTTTGTTTGTGTGATATACATGTCTACCTTTAATTGTTGTATTTCCAAACCAAGAAAGAATTTGATCTCTCTAAACATCGACATTTGAAACTATTTTATCATTTCATTAGCAAAAGACTTACATAAAGTATCACGACCTCCAAATATGATATCATCAACAAAAATTTCAGCAATATGAATCTTACCATCAATTTCACAATTCAAATAAAAGTTTCTATTATCACTTGTTCTAAAAAATCCAATTCTTATGAGATAGGAATGCAGTCTTTCATTCCATGCTCCCAGTGCTTGCTTCAATCCATATAATGCCTTGTGGAGTTTACATACCATGTTCTTCTAATTAGGACCAACAAAACCTTCAAGTTGTTCAATGTATACCTCTTCTTCAAGTATCCGATTTAGAAATGTAGATTTCACATCCATCTGATATACCTTAAATATTTTATAAGAAACATATGCAAGTAGTATTCTTACTCCTTCAAGTCTAGAAATGGGTGCAAAAGTTTCTCCATAGTCAATTCCTTCTTCTTGTCCATAACCTTTGCAAACTTGTCTTGTTTTATTCCTTGTTATATCTTCATTCTCATTCAATTTGTTTCTGAATATTCATTTAGTACCAATCACATTCTTGTCTTTAGGTCTTTGTACTAATGTCCATGTCTTTTAATTCTATATTTTCTCAATCCCTTCATTTATTTCCTTAATCCAATCATCATTTTCCAATGCATCTTTAACATTTTTAGGTTCAAATTCACAAACCAAACATGTGTTATTCCTTAGCTTACTTCTTGTCATCATTCATGCTCCTTTATCTCCAATTATCTGATCTTGCAGATGGTATCTTCTTACATACTTTTCTAGTACATGTTTAGATCTTTTTTCTTCAATGTGTTCTCCACTCGGTGCATGATCATCATTCTCCTTAGTAACTATTTTTTGTTGTTCGACCTATAAGGATTGTTTCTCGGTGACACTAGGTTGTTGCTCAGGTAGAGTTTCAAGATTTTTAATATAAAAAAATCTACCATAATCTTCTGGCTCTTTCATGCTTTCTTCATCATTCTTTTCTAAAAAATCATCAACTAGATCACATTTTCACTTTCAATCATTTTGTTAGTAGCCTTGTTCAAACATTTATAAGCCTTACTCTTAGTAGAATAACCTAGAAATATTCCTTCATCACCTTTAGATTCAAATTTCCCATTTATATTATCTTTCAGAATGTAACGTCTACTTCCAAATATTCTGAAATAACTCACATTAGGTGTATAACCATACCATAGCTGATAAGGTGTCTTGTTTGATTCTTTCTTCAGTTTGACTCAGTTCAGTGTATAAACAACATTACTAATAGCTTCTCTATAATAAATTTGTGCAACATCTTTTTCAATCATCGGTGTTCTAGCACAATCAACAATTGATTTGTTCCTCCTTTCAGCAATCCCATTCTATTGAGGTGTCCTCAGTGTAGATACATGTCTCTGTATTCCATGCTCATTAAAAAAACTATTACACTCATCAGAAATGAATCCACCACCTCTATCTAACCTCAAACATTTCAATTTATTAATACATTATTATACCACTTTTGCTTTGCACCATTTAAACATTTTGAAATCTTTAATTTTTTGTTTTAAGAACATGATAGTCATCATCCTAGAGAAATCATCAACAAATAAGATAAAATATATATATCTTCATAATAATTTTGAGTTCTCATTGGACCACATAAGTCAGTATGAACTAGCTCCAAAATAGCATTAGATGAGTAATGTTTTCTCTTCGAACTAGATTTTGATATCTTACCCATTTGACATTGTTTGCACATAACATGGTTAGGTTTAGATATACTCATTAAACCTCTAACTTTCATTTTCTTACTGATCTTAACCATGTTTTCAAAGTTCACATGACATAACCTCTTGTGCCACAACCAAACATCTTCATTTTTAGCCAACAAACAAGAATTTTCAGCATTGTCCATATAGAATAAGTTACCTTTTGATTGTTCACCAGTACCAATAATTTTTCCAACCTCGTCATAGATCTTCACCTTTATTTCCTCAAATGTAACTTGGGGACCTATATTATTCAGTTGTGCTACACTCAATAAATTATAGTTAAGTCCTTTCAACAAATAATAATTTTCACATCTGATCTTATTATTCAACAGTATAGATCCTTTACCTTTCACATGACAAGGTGTATCATTTCCTATTTTCACATATCCGCCATTACAATGTTCAAGATATGCAATTTTTTCTTCATCACCAGTCATATGATGTGTACATCCACTATCAATAATCCAAGTATCATTTTTGATAACTTTAGAAATAAGTTCCTTTTCAACATACCTTTCTTCTTCTTCAGAATCTTCCTTCAATGCAACAAATACCACTTCTATATCTTCATCAATTTTAGTCTCAGTATCATCAATTTCATCTTCAACTAGGTAGCATGCCTTTTTACGTTTATATTTTTAGTCTCGATTGTCTATATTTCCACACTGTTAGTTACCTATGTAATCTCAGTAATATCTTATGCCATTCTTCCTTTCATTTGATCTTTCACTTATTGTTTAATCATCTTTTATGTCAGGATATCTTGCATCAATATGACCAATCTCTTTACATTTAAAACATACCAAGGTTAGTTTACCTCTATATCTTCATTTTCCTTTCGGTAGCCTTCTATCCATTAATGCTTCAAGTTCATCATGCTCATCTTCTTCGGCTTCACTATTACTTTCATTTCTTATCTTATGTCTACTACTTGATCTTCCAATTTTCAAAGATGACACAAATACAAATTCTACCTTAGGTAAAATACTGTTATCATAGTTGTTAAGCTCAAATGCAGTCAATCTTCCAATTAGACTATCAAGATAAATATCATTACTAGGAACTACTCTCATTTCATGTATTGTAAAGACTCTTATAGTATAGGCAAGAAACAGTGTTCTCATAATTTTACTTACCATAGTGTCTTCTACAATAATTTTACCGACTCCTTGGATAGCATTTACCACTTCCTTGACTCAGTTGTTGTATTGTGTGATTTTTTCACCTTCTTTCATCTTCATGTCATCAAACTTTCCTCTTAATATTCATTCTTTTTCCCTGAGCACATTCAGATCTCCTCCATGAACTAATGTCAATTTGTCCCACATATCTTTTTTAGTTGTATAGGTCTTGATGTCTTCAAATTTAGCATCTAATAGAGAAGAAGCAATCTCAATCATCATAGTATTATGCTCTTGTCTCTCTTTCATCTGTGTGAGATCCAAAGGACTAGTAGGAGTTATAAACTCATTTCAAAGTAGTATATTGTAGAATCTCCAATGTTTGATAGATGCAGCTTCATCCTTATTTTCCATGTTCATAAATTATTTGTGTTCAGCTTCGGCACCTCTCTTTTATACATATTTAGATCTTTAACTTAAGTCCTTCAAACTTTTTCCTTTCAAGTACTATTGCTCTGATACCAATTGTTAGATAACTGAGAGGGGGGCTGAATCAATTAAATCCAGTTATCCTATAGTCCCAAATAGTCTCATATTTATAAAAAAATTCAACAAATAAACTAAATAACTCAATAAACACTTGACTATGCCCTTTTGTTCATTAACTAAGTTCCACTTAAATCATCTAGTATATACCGATCAAAACATTTAATATAATATGTAAAGTAAAATAATAAATCATCACATCCATACACATATAACACTTGATTTTTAACATGGAAACCCTGTTAGGGGAAAAATATCCTGGGACTTGTACCCGAAATAATTTCACTCTTCTGAAGTGAGCTTAGTTAAGATCCAAGCCTATTAAAGGTTACAAAACACATTTTAATGTGTGACCTTGTTAGAGGATTTATCACTAACAATTATCTATGACCATACATTCACTTCGGTAAACAAGAAAGCAATCAACATTCATTGAATGTCATAAAGAAATAAATAAAGACAGTTAAGTCCCGCTCAGTTAAGAGATTTTTTTGTAGCAATGGTCAAAATGCAATAGTAAATGATTTGATTCAATTAAAACTTCCTTTTCAGATATTCAGATCTATGTTAAGATCAATATACCTCTGGCCATCATAATCTCTTCAATTTCATTTTAATCTCCAACTCTTTTCTTCTTGCTTATCTCCTTTCTAACACTCGGTGTAGTCTACAGAATTGCTTGGTTCTTACTTCAACCTGCCTGACCAGCTTCACATGAATACAATCTTCTCCTCATGTGAATTCATACATTATGAATCTCTTGTCTCCTTATATAGACATTATAAACCATTTTCTTCTCAGCCATATATTTTTCCTCTTAATCTCCATCGTTGATTTTGTCACTTTAACCTTCCTTGGAACTTGTTCCTTAAACACGTTTCAATCTTCATCATCTGATTAACCTTTAATTTTTTCACTCTTAGATCTTCATAACAAACTTTATCTTTAACCTCAGAATCATCCCAATTCATCATGCTTGCCATCTCAAGTTGGAAATCACATGTTTCACATTATTTCTTTCACTCGGTTAATACAATGATCTATCGGTGACTTCTAGATTGGTGAATATTGCACTCAGTATACACTACACTAGCTCGGTGTATATTGTTTCTACTTGATGTATACTAAGTTCTTCATATATCGATCACATAAGATTTTACATTCTTTTTCTTTAATTCTTAATACAATCATGTAATACAATCAAATCACTATCATGCTTTCATAGACTCATCAATAAGTTATCCAATGAATACCATACTCATAACTTGCTCATACATCTCATTTTCATGTTAATATATCATTCCTTCACCAATATTACCTTCTTTAGATGTTTGCAATTATCATGATAAGTACATTCAAAACTAGTTGACATCAATGACAATATAATAACTAATCTAATGTCTCATATATACTTTTGTAGCTTGGTGATTATCTTCACATTTTGTTCTTCAAGTAATCCATCAGTTGTAGTCTAACACTCCTATCCCATTGAAGATATGGTGAGAAAATATAGTATTAGAACCCCAAAATCTAAGAATCTAAAGGTCACCTCTAGAATAAATGTAGACCTAGACATGAGAAATTAGATAGCTAAAGTTTCTAAAAATATGACGGGAGATGAGGTCCTAGACCCTATAGTTAAGAACTTAATTATGGAGAAGGTAAACCTAGGAATTATAGATAGGGCCATAGACAACCATCATTTTGAGATCTTTTCCAAAAGGATGTTAATAAGATCTTGCAAGGATGGAAAATAAAAATAGGAATTGAAAAAAATGCTTAGACAAATGGTATATTATATTGATTCCATTTTCAATCTCAACGTGCTATCGATCTCTCAAGCTCCCCAATCATTTGATCCAAAGTCTCTAGCCAGTTAGAAACCCCTAGGCCAAATTTAGCGAGGTAAAATGTTATTGGAATTTTTTGATGGTTGGTTAGATGGAATAATTCAGGAAGGAAGAAAATATATTTTAGATTATAGGAAAGTTTAAGATGACTTTTTTTATACCATTGGTGAATTACAAACTTAGGTTATTTCCTATGAAATGGAAGAGGCTAAGTGGGAAATAATAGTGCTTCAAATGTCTGAGATTCAAAATTACGAGATTATGAAATTTTGTCTAAAAATATTATTAAGAATATGGATGATAATCTACTGTATGCTTGTAAAAGAAATGTGGATTGGAGGAACTTTGTGATAAAATTAGGTAGAGGTGACTTCATGAAATTGGAGAAAGAACTCAAAACTCTCATTCAATTCTTGATAAATAATCTTAAATGCATAAACATTACTTACGTTTGGCATGATGGCATCGTTGAGTGGGACATGGATGTTGTTGTCAAATATTTTCATAAACAAATGAAAAAAGTAAAAGGGGGTGAAATTCTATCAATTAAAGACTTTTCACAAGTGGCGAGGACTGAATCCATGTTGTATCTATGTGTGGATAAAATCCCAAAGCATGTAGTGCAAGTGGTGGAAATCAAGAGGGAGAAAGAAGTATGGAGGTGGTGCATTACAGAAATCATCATCACTCACTCTAAGGGAATTTGGAAGTTCGTGGAAGCCTATAAGGAGTGGAAAGTGGTGCATACCCCTCTAGATAACCAAATCTAGTCCGCAAGTTTTGGAACATTCGTTGGGCCATGGTTTTACTATTGAATTTTATATTTCCACTTTTAGCTTAAGTCAATTATCTTTTTAGTTTATGAAGAGATAGTTTTAAAAACTACATTATATTATGGACTAGGGTTAATTTTTACTCCAATGTTTTAATGATAGTTAGCATAAGACTATATATATGTAATTAGAAAACATCAAAAAATTCTAAATATTTTTGGGTTTCATAGACTACATATGTTTTTATTTTGATACATTGAAATACATTCTTTATTTATGAATAAGAAGAAAGTCAGATTTTTTGGCAACTCTAAATCTGTTACTTTGGACATATGGGAATTGAATTTTTTGTGTGGATTTTAGTTCTCAGCTATTGAATCTATCTCTCAAATGTGTGTGGATATGTGTTTATGACTGGTCTATTGGAATCATAGTAAATGTTTATAATTTATTAGAAAATAGAAAATTTATTTTCTAAAAGTTAGCAATTCATAAAAGATTGAAACTTCATAATCATATCATGTTGATGGATGGATATTTGTTTCCTTATGTACTTTATGGTTAAAAGTATGCATAACTATTTGTCTAGTTGTTATTCATCAAAATATCAAAAAAGGGAATTGTACCTTTTAAAATTTAGAGGGAAATTAGTGATAATTTACCCAACTATTGGTGGTAGATTTTGTTAGGAATGGGAACATTGAGAGGGGGGGGGGGGGTGAATCAGTGTTCTACAATATTACTTTATGATACTTGAAACTTAACTTAATTGTTGAACTGAATATGAATGCAAGTAAAGTAAACAACCATAACACATAACACCAGATATGATTACAGGGAAACCTTGGCCAAAGGAAAAACCCTAGTGGGATTTAATACCCACTAATAATTATATTTCTATATTATGAACATGTTAATGTTCCTTTACCCTATTAGGAGAAGTCATTACAATGCTTTAGTATAATGACCTTATCAAGGGTCAGACCCTATTAGGAGTCTTGAAGTAACAAACCCTATTAGGGGTGGTTGGCTCACTGCCAGAGCTCACTGCTTAATACAGAAGGCTACAACATCCTAGATATCAAATATACACTATATCTGCAATGGTGAACTATTGCTATGATACTGCTTGTCTAATCAGTTCCTTTTGTGTGTTGATGCTTTAAACTCTTGTAAAGCTCTATATCATTCTGACTGCTCTTCACATACTTCTTCTCTTCTTCTATCAACTCTATATCTCATGCCATGCTCAAATACAAAGGCACATGTCTTATTTATAGGTGCAAACAAAACTATTCACTAGGTCAGCCTATAACCTATTACATACAATGCTTCCAAATGAATAGGCTCAAGCATGTTTACATACATTGATATTATCATGTTTACAACACATTTACAATAGGCGCATAGCCTTTACAAAATAAAATAATGATCCTTAATCAAAATCTTTCCTATCGGCTGTATGCTATGTTCTGCTTTGCCACTCACTAACTGTGTCACTTCAACTCACTGTATCTTCTTCATACTAACTCATCTAGCCATGTGTTCTTAACCATACCTTACTAACATATCCAAAATTTTATCTTCAAGGGTGCATACCAAAACTCACTCATACACATGTGCATTGACATTTTGTTCATCAAGTACTTTATTGACTTCTTTGTTCTCCATACTTAGGCAATTTATTATCTTCTAAGTTATTTTGCTTACTCCAAAAATTCATATGACTTTGTTTCCATAATGAAAACACTAAATATTAGTCATACACACTAGTATATTCAACTTTCCAACAATCTCCCCCTTTGTCATTAATGGCAACAAAGGAATATGGTGAAGTTACTAAACTGTATCTTACAAAAAAACTTTCTAACATATACTTTATCTTATATCTCCCTTATACTAATCCATATTACTCTATCCTTACTCCATATTTACTACTCCCCCTTTGACATTAATGACAAAGGTGCTAAAAATGGAAAAGTACTTACACAGTGAGTACATCTAAGTATGCAATCTTGAGATTTTGGATCTCTTGCTGCCAAAATGCCTTGAGTGCCTCTACTATTTGGAGATGGGCGCATAATGCATAAGTTAATTTCTCCATCTTTTCTAGATATGTTCTCAGACCTTGATCATATGTCACAATAGTGGCATCTATCTCCTTGATATTCTAATTCAACACATCTAGGGAGGCCGCAAGTGCATTCCTTAACTAAGTTTTTCTAGCTCTTATCTTAGCCATTTCTTTTTCTTCCTTCTCAATTTTGTCTAACTAACCTTGATAGACATTATTACACATTTTTACATCTTGTGAGGGATCTAGCACTAATTTTATCACAGCTTCCATCATATATTATGCTTCCTGAATCTTCTTGGAAAGATCTTATGTAATTTTGTCCTTGTTCATACAATCAACTATTATCTTCCTTCCTTTAGTTTCAATCTCCTTCAACATTGCTTGAACAACCTTAAGAGAATTAAGGTCAAGTGCAAAATTTTCTATTAGCTCATTCAATCTTTTCTTGAAATATTTTTCTTCTGCAACCTTGGATGTTGATTCTTCTAGGCTTGAGAAGTTTTCTTTGAAGTTTTAAAGGATGTTTCTTACATCATCCATTGAATGAACATTTACTATTTTATTTTCCTCAGGTAGTAGGTTGTTCAATATGCTTACTAATTCAACAAATAATCAATTTCTCATTACTTGTTTCTCCTTTTCTTTCTCTATTGCCAACTCATTTATTTTTATCATATCTTCTTCTCCCCAAGAGTCTAAACTTGTTGTATCAAGGGTCAAACTTGACAACAATGAAATTGAGGGCTTAGGAGTAAGGAGTGTACTATCCATAACTTCACTCTTTACCTTCACTGGTATTTCAATAGAGGGCTCATCTGTAGGTTCATCTTCCTTTTCTTCTTCCTGTCTTGTCAAGTCTTTAATCTGAACTTCTTCTTGCTGCATAGGTCTGTCATCACCACATAGTATCTCAACCTCTTTTGTGCTCACAAAAGATTCCTCAAACTTATCAAGATCCTTATCTATTGTCGCCATTGATATTTCAACATTATCAATCATGATAGCTTCATCTTTTGTTTTAGGCATGGGCACAGACTCTATTGCTTCACTAGGTGCTATCATTGTGGGCGTAGAATCCTATGGACCTATCACAGGTGCATTAGGTGTCCCAGAGTCCTTGGCTTGCTCTGAGGGAACTTGAGTTGCAGGTGCAGTAGGAGGATACATGTGTCTATCTAAGAACACCTTCTCAAATCCCTTCTATGTTTTCTTTGTAACCAACTCATAGTCCTTATTCATAATCTACAAAGTTCTCAGCCTAGTTCTTAGGTGAGGCTTCACTAATTCCAATAAAAATGTTTTCTCTTCAACTGAACATATAGGGAGGCTTTCATCCAATACCTTTTCTCTTATCCTAAGATCTTCTTCTATATCTTGTCTCTTCAAAAAGTCTAAAATGTTCCATACATTACCTGATATAACTATCTTAAGTTCTAGAACTATTTTCTTGAACTTAATCATGTTCTTGATTATCATACCATGGATCTCTGATTTATCTATCTTAGTATATTTTTCATAGAACTTTCATATTTGATCAATTCTTCCTTCATCTACTACCTTGATTTTCAACACTTCAAGATTCGGTCTGTATCCTACCTCTGGAGGTGCTTGGGTGTTTCTGTCTTTTCTTCTTGTTGTTCTAGAGGCTGGGTGGGTTCTGTCAGTCTACTTCTTCCTCTTACGCATCTTGCTAGCCTCAGGAGGTGGTGTGGACTCCAAATCAATAGTATCTATGGGCACAGGAGTGTTTTCTTCTATCATTTTCTTCTTCTCCTTGGGATCATCAGTCTTCTCTATTTTCAATTCAGAAGAGGGTGCACTCTCAAGTTGCATTGAAATATTGGCTTCCCTTTCCTTATCTAGGTCTTCTTGTGTGACACCATGGATTTTCAGTATGTCAGAGGATATCTTTGATGCTTTTCTCTTGGTTGTAGCACTGTACAAGACTAAATCTACCTATCTTGTCTTCTCCTCATAAGTACCCCATCTTGGTTCTTTGGGATACTTAGGAATTAACAAGGGGAATTTTGCATATTCTTCTAAAAAATGTTCCTCCACTTCATAACCAAGTGGATAAATCCACTTAGTTCTAGGTTCCACTACTTCCATGCAAGTGATGTCTATCTCCACCATGAAATAAATGCTATCCTTATAGTTTTCCACTATACTTTCAAGTATCCTATACCTTCTTTGCATCCTAATTCTGAATGTCTTGATTTCCAAGTCCATAAAATCTTTCAACGTACTTTCAGATGTTGCCTTCAATGAAATTTGTGGCATTGTAGGTATGCTCCTGTCTAGATACAGATCTGATACTTTTCCAACAATATGGAAGTACATATAGATGATCAATGACCCAAACCTAAATGTTTTTCTCTTATCATGTTTGATAGGCCTTATGTTATCCATCAACTGTGTGTGCAAGATCTCACCCAAGTTGAACTCTCCATTTTCCTTTACAATTCTGATGGCTGCCAGAATAGTTTCTACTGACACGCTATTTACTTTTTTTGCATGTTGGAATTTGTAACCTAGAATCATCACCATGAGCTTGATATATTTCTCCTTAATTGGCTCTATGGTCATGCCATGCTTGTCACTCTAGGACTTATAAGTCTGCTCCACCAATTTCTTGACATCCTTGCCAATAGGAAGAATGGTGCATGTCTTAGGAAGTCCAGTCATCTCATAAATGAGGTTAGTAGTTATCCAGATAGGGACTTCTCCAACCCAAAATAAGTCATTATATATTCTGATAAGCAATATCTTAATCCATTCTGATTCATAGAACTCATATGTAGTCACATACTCTATGATAGCATTGTTTTCTAGGTGCGCAAACTCATCCATGAATGTCATGTTATGTTTCATCATTGATTCTAAGTGTGACCTTATTCTATCCAATCCTACTAGTTCCTTCTTGCAGTAAATATATACGTGTATGTCTTCTACGTGCATCACTCCCATAGGAGTTCTATAAAATTCCCCTTCAAGGTCATCTAGGAATAACTTGAAAGGATGCTTCTTAAATATGTACCTCTTCCTTTTAGTAACATCAAAAACAACTAGAGTAGACATTACTTACTTGATTAATTTCTCAAATAGGTTTCCAAAGGGTTTCTGAATCATCATGACTGAACTAGGGTTCCGCAACAATTTTCACACTTCTTCACTGATAAACCAACTTCAATCTTTCAACACAAACTTCTTTGATGTCCTATGCTCTCCAAAGGCTTTATCTCAAATGAAAATGTGTGGATAATGGATCTCTGGTGACTATTAAAGTAACTTTCTACCATTAATGCTTTCCCCCATAACACAGAATGTAACAGTGAATTTCAATCTCCATTTCTACTAACAATCAAGTTATGTGCTCTTTCATATAGCATCAACTAGTATCCAAACATCTAAAACCAAAGGCACATACTCTAAGGGTGAGTATACCAGCCACAAAGGGGTGTAGATATAATCTAGCTCCCCCTATGGCCAAGAGGGTCATTCATCTAGAAGTAGAAGGTGCATCCATTACGGATGCATCCACTACATAGTCATCAACATTATCTTGCTTTACTTCCATCCAAATCTTGCTTGCATCTTTTGTAGCTTTCATAAACTTGACTTCTCCTGATTCATCCAAAACTTATCCTTGAGACTTATTAGGTCTTTCTTGTCTTTGATCTTGTGATCTACAAAACTTTGAGATTTGTCCAACCTTGTTACAAGACTGAAAAATAATTGGAGGCCTTATATTCCTCGGCACATTGATGTGAGTTACCATACTACATTGTCTAGTTGTGTGACCATTGTAAGTTCATATTTGACATGTAATGTTCTGAGGACTTCTAACATTCTATTGTGGATGATTTCTTTGATTTTGCTAAGTCTGACTTCTTTGATTTGATCTACAATTCATAGCTCTATGACCAAACTTATTGCATGAATAATAATAACCATCGAAAGGTCTTACCTCTTTGCAATCTCTTTCTATATGTCCATTCTTGTTACAACATAACACGTTCAGTTTACTGACTTGCATTCAGCCTTAGATGGTTCATCTTTAGCTTTAGTATTATTTTCAGTCTTCTTAGCTTTTGTAGATTCTTCTGGTGCTTTCATTCTTTCTCACATATCATTGATTTGGTTTTGTGCTTCATTGAATCCAATACCAGTGGTATCTCCTTTAATCTTTTGTGCATACAACTATGACTCTATTAGATCCTTACTTTTGTGAAATTTTTCAATATGATTCTTTGCTTCAGTCAATTCAGATCCACCTACTTTTTAACGTTCTCTAACTCCAAGATTTTCATGTTTTCTTGCCTTAGTTCTTCATCCAACTGCTTGTTTTCTTTGACCTGTTCTTCATAGGCTTCTTTATTGTTAAATAGCTTTTCATCAAAATCTTCAATCTGATCCTTCATAGATGTGTTTTCCACATTCATCTTTTTCACCATTTTTCTGAAATCACTTGTAGAAAAATCTTTCAAATCTTTTCTTAGTTTCTTGATGAATACTTGAGAACCACTAACCTTTAATTTCAGCTCTTCAATTTCTTTTTTAGATTTGTCAAGGTCTTCAAGAGCTGCTTCAAGATTCTTCTTTAGATTTTTCACTTCTCCTGTATCCAGATCTCCTTAAGTGGTTAAACTTATCTTCAGATGACCAAATCTCTAATACCAATTGTTAGGAATGGGAACACTGAGAGGGGGGGTGAATCAGTGTTCTACAATATTACTTTCTGATACTTGAAACTTAACTTAATAACTTAATTGATGAACTGAATATGAAAGAAAGTTAGGTAAATAACCATAACACATGACACTAGATATGATTATGGGTAAACCTTGGCCAAAGGAAAAACCCCAGTGGGAATTAATACCCACTAATAATTGTAATTGTATATTATGAACCTGTTAATGTTCCTTTTCCTTGTTAGGAGCAGTCATTACAATGCTTTAGTACAATGACATTATCAAGGGTCAGACCATGTTAGGAGTCTTGAAGTAAAAAAACCTATTAGGGATGGTTGGGTCACTTCCAGAGCTCATTGCTCAATAGAGAAGGCTACAACCTCCTGGATATCAAATATATACTACATCTGCAATGGTGAACTGCTGCTATGACACTGCTTGTCTGATCAGTTCCTTTTGTACACTGATGCTTTAACCTCTTGTAAAGCTCTATATCATTCTAACTTCTCTTTGCATACTTATTCTCTTCTTTTATCAGCTATATATCTCATGCCATGCTCAAATACAAAGGTACATGTCTTATTTATAGGCACAAACAAAACTATTCACTAGGTCAACCTTTAACCTATTACATATAATGCTTCCAAATGAATTGGCTCCAGCGCGTTTACATAAATTGGGATATCATGTTTACCACACATTTACAATAGGCACATGGCCTTTAAAAATAAAATAATGATCACTAATCAAAATCTTTCCTATTAGTTGCATGCTCTATCACTCACTGACTGTGTCACTTCAACTCGATCTATCTTCTTCATACTAACTCATCTGACCATGCATTCTTAACCATAGCTTACTAACATATCCAAAAGCTTATCTTCAAGGGCACATACCAAAACTCCTTCATACACATGTGCACTGATGTTTTGTTCATCAAGTACTTTACTGACTGCTCTATTCTCCATACTTAGCCGATTTCTTATCTTCTAGGTTATTGTGCTTACTCAAAAACTTCATATGACTTTGTTTCCATAATGAAAACACTAAATATTAGTTATCTACACTATTATAGTCAACTTTTCAATATATTTTTACATTAATCAAATGGCTAGAGTCAAATTTGAACTATTAATCAAAATTCAAATCTATTAGCTAATAGCGATGTAGGATTTGAAAAGTTGATGCAGGAAGGATACATCTTAATGGAGAAAGGTTGATTTTCAAAATGGGCATTCGTTGGCAATAGATATGAAATGAAAACATGGATAGGAAACTAAATCTCAAAACTGATTTGGTTGAAACTCATGTGTTCAAAGTTTTTTGTATAAGCTCATTTGTAACAGGGTAAATCTCAATTTGATGGCGTTAATCTTAGTATGTTGGGATGATGATGCATTATGGTGGGGTGATAAGAAATTGGCTAGGATGATGTAAGACTTATGGTGGGTCCTTATTGTGGTCATGAATAATTCTTAATCGTAAAGGGGGAAGAGGTTTGGTAACTTAAATGAGGTGAACTATAGGACAATGTGAAGTTAAACGAAATGAAGTAGGATTCCTGCATAGATATGGGACATGGTGGAGGAATCTACAAATGGATGGCATGGAGGGATGATGAAACTAATAGTTAATGGGTCCAAGTTAACTCCACATGGTGCTTAAGATAGGTTTTCACCATGGTACTTTTCCAAAGTTCTTGATTACCATGTTTTTCACTATTAGACGCTTATTTCTGTTTTATTTTTATTTTTTTGTATTTTTTGATTTTTCAATTTCTTTTTAATTTTTATGATTTAAAAAGAGGGACTCTCTAATACATTATGCATAGAAGGGATTTAGGTGCATTATATTAACAAGATAAGGGATATGATCTCCTAGTTGTGTGTTAATATGATAGACTCCAAACCCAAACTTAGTTGTGACAACAAATCATCCCAATGAATTATGCTCAAACTTTCCTTTCTTTTCACATTTTTCAAAGTTCTTCATGTTGTCTTGTAGGAAAAGATCACCAACTTCAAAATCACATGGTTTTATCTTATTATTTAACTATAAGCATATCAAATTTTGATACATGTAGAGATGATTCAAGGCTTTGAGGAAAATCTCATCGAGGAGTTCAATCTCTTGCAAGTGAGAAACTCAGTGTTCTTCATACATCAGAATATTCAGGGAGATTCTAAGAGAAGGGAGATCAGTCTTAATGGAAAGTATAGCCTCATAACCATAAATAAGGTAAAATGGAGTGGCTCTAGTGGGACTATAGATGGAAGTTTGGAAATCCTAGAGGATGGGGTTCAACTAAAGGTACCAATCATGGCCAACATCATAGACTATCTTCTTTAGGATTTTCAGGATGGTTTTATTCATAGCCTCTTCTTTACCATTACCTTGTGGGAAGTACTTTATGGAACAATGCTAGGTAATGTTTAGTTTCTTACATAGCTCTATGACATCTTTATTTTTGAAGGGGGAACTATTATCGGTAATGGTGTCTTGAGGAATACCATAGAGATAGATAATATAAATCAAGATGAACTTTGAAATCTATTTTCTAGTGATGTAAGTGAGAGGAATGGCTTTGACCCATTTGGTAAAGTAGACAGTAGAAAAAAATTGTTTACATAATTGATGAAGATTAATGAAGTGAAGGAAGTAGTTTAGAGCATTATTTGATAATGAGTCATGACACGTATGGTTGAACAATGACCAGTTATGGTATTGTCATTGATGTCAACTATTAACTTTATGAGTTGCTGATGATGATCATGGAATACATCATGTGAATAGTAATATGTTAAGGTTTTTTCTCTATAAGTTTTTGGAAAAATGTTTGGATGTTACATGAAAATGTTAACTTTTGTGATGATCGGTGAAACAGATTTAGTGAAGTTGATCAAAGACAGTGAAATTATTAACACAACAATTAATAGTAATATGATTATTTTATCATTATGGTTATGTGTATGATTATTTTTATGTTCAGATGTTTTCTGGAGGTTACCTAAATCTTCTAGATACTAATCCTACAACCACAATTCATTTTTAGAAAAGATATGAGATATTTCAAAGGATAAACAGTGATAGTTGTGTTAGAGCTTGAACTTGTAGATAATAAAAATGATTTAGAAACCTTTGAAATCAAAACTCTAGCATTCCCACTAGATGCATCTAACAAAATTCAAACACTAAGGTGCTAAGATTGAAAAACCTTCTTCTCTTTGAGTTTAACACTCAGGTGGGTGTACCTTTCAGAAATGCTTCTATAAAGCTTTATAACAATGATCTATGTGCTTGACATAGATTTGTACAATTCCAAAACATACAACTTTAAATGAAAAGGTTTTTTGATTGATTGATGGTGAACATATGAAAATTAAGCCAGGACCAGTGTCATATCCTAGGGCATCAGAGTCAAAACTCCACTTCAACATAAAATTATCAAAACAAATATGCTTAAACTTAAATGAGGTGCCTTACACTCCACTCTCCCAATTGTAAATTATGCTATCAAATTCATACATGGATATTGAAATCCCAAAGATCTCCCTTAACGTTTATTCTTTCCTTGAAAGAAACTCAAGCTTAACCCCTATATCTACCTTGTAAACAATGCACTAAAATGCCTTAAAAATTAATACATAAAAGAATTCAAGAATCCATATGTGAAGACAACCAAAATAAACAAAGAAATTCCAGTATATTGTATTGATATTTCAACTGTATCAGTACATTCTTGACAAAGAATCATAAGACAAAAATACTAATATTAGAACTCTGTTTACAAAGTAACTTTCACCACCCTTACAAATGAAGAGAACCTACTATATATATCACTAGCTATCTTGAAATCCTCAAAGAAAGGATGCAACAAGCTTCAGATAGCCAGGATAATAACTTGCACTACAAACAAAAATACAAAATATGATGACTCTAGACTAGACAAACAAAGAGTAGCTTTCCAACAAATGGAAACTATAGTTGGCACCTTCATCTGAGCATATTTCTAAGTAGTTGTCTAAGGTTGTTGCATGAATGATGAACACCATTACAGGCTAACTTACATAATTCTGTGTATGATTACTTTCTCTTTCTTTATTTTTGGATCACGTGCCAGGTAGGGCTCACTCTTCCTCTTCTGCTTCTAGCTCTACAATAGCTGGCTTCTTCTTTTTCTTCTTTGTAATCTTGTCCCAAGCTTCCACATCATCATCTGAGGGCCAACAATACCCCTGCAAGTCTTGCAATGATTTCAACTACAACTCCCACCTAGAGTCAATGATGCCTTTAATATATGTAACAAACTTTGTGCAATCATTTTCAATTTTATCAAGTTGTCTATTATGTTGTTACATCCTTGTAAGTCCAAAGAATCATCACCTCTGAGGAAAGCCTCTTGATTAATTATTACTAGGCCCATGCTTGACTTCCACTCATCCACACTGATAACACTCCCATCATCATTGTAAACAGAGGGAAAATACTTACTATAATTTTTATCAAACATAGTCATCTTGACCTTTATCTGATTTGACTTTCCTTTGAAAAAATTAGAAATGGCATTGACCAACCCTATCTTTTCAAACACTTGTGTAACTACCTCAGGGATATTAGGCCTATGTGGCTGCAAGGCATCAAGCTTATCAAACAACATACTCCTTCCGGACTAGATATTATAAAGTGGCTCTAAAGTAGCCAATGATTCATTCACTTTCTCATTTTCCTTATGCAAAAGGATAACTGACTGATGGACTGAGTCCATTTTCTCCTTTATTTTATCCAGTCTATGTTGCACAACATCTGACATGGTCTTCAAAGCTACCTCAAGCCTTACCTTTTCTAGATCTTCTGATGGTTTGTCATGAATTTTTGCCTCTGCCTGGGAAGGGGTTTCAATTTGCAAAGGAGGAGGAACTGCCTTTGTAGCTTCTTCAAGCTTGATCTTTAAATCACTTAGTTCATTCTCCATTTGTTTGATCATCATCAACTTCAAGTCCCTATCCTTAGCCACCTTCATTGAATTCTCAAATAACTTTGTATACCTATCAGATAACTGAGTTTTTTTTTCTTCATTGAGGTGGGAGAATTGTGTTACCACCTTGGATACCTCAAGATCAGTTGTATTCTGGACAGTCTAGATAATCTTATCTCCTTCCATCCTATCTTCAATGCTGACCAAGGAAGGCTTCTAAATCCTAAGAGCCAGTGACCACATTGCAACAGCCTAAGATTTGGAATCATAGCCACTACCCCTAATCATATCTCCAATATGCACCTCATATGATAGGCTTCCCTCTGGATGCTTTCTAATTTGATGAATAATAAAGGTAGAGGTGAGATCCCATCCAAGAGTCAAGTGCATCCTGCTTGATTTTACCATCTCCCTAGCCTCATCAATAGTGATATTCTCTATGCTAGGGTCATAAGATGTTAGAGCCCTTATGGTCTCCTCACTTGGTTCCATACCCTCTGGTAATGCTTCGGCAACTTCTCTTTGTATCCTCCAAATGAGGAAGTTTCTGAACTCATCAATTTTGACAAACTAGTCATCACTTAGGAATTCCTCCTAGTATAATTCCCTTTCATATTTTCATAATAGTAGAGGTAACTCCTCATCTTCTTTGGTAATTGGTGATGATATAACCAGTCACTAGGTACTAAAATAGAGGGCCTATCAACAACTTTATTTTGCTTCTTCTCTTGGGAAGGTCCACCAATCTCAAGCTTTTGTTTCTTCAATGGTGGCTCTGAGGTATCCTCTGCCTCTAGTGGATCTTGAGTCAAATCAATAATAGGGGAGTCCCTTGCTTGAGGTGGACTATCACCCTCTTATGATTCATCAGTAAACTCCTTAGGTTTAGAAGTGGAGAAATCCCTTTTCACATCTAATTTATCTTCAATCAAACCCTCCATCTAGCTAGACAGGGTGCCATGCATTTCAATCATTTTCTCCATCCTTTTTAAATAAGGGAGATCAGGTAAAAACCCATCAAAAGAAATATTGGTCCCTTTGAGTTAGGCCTCCAATCTTAGCAAATCAAAATATTTGGTCCATCTCCTTTGAGCTTCATCTTGATCCATGATGTTCCTGATCACATCCTCCTCATCCAAGCCCTCATGTTCTCTAATTGTGCCAATGTTGGGGATTAAAGTCATTCTTGTAGTCTTAATAAAGTCTTCAGGATCAACATACCTGCAAGTACTAGAAATCATTTTTAAATGATTGCGCCAACCACTCAGCTGTGGAAATGCTCTCTTCCCAATCAAGAAACTACCAATTCTAAACTTCCTTGGCATGAAGGTACCCTTCCTGTGAGGTCCCAAGTGTTCTTTATCAGTCCATATTAATTGCCAAATGAATTCTAACATGGAAACCCTTGGAGGTACAAATCTTGGAAGGAGATGTGGAGGCTATGGGTAACCATAAACCTTGATCACAGTAAAGTTTTCCCCAATGTAGAAGTCACCCCAATTGTGGTTTCCTAGCCACTTATCTTCATACTGCATTGGCCTTAAAACCTTCATGACCTTAACTGACAATCTTACCACATTTGTTCCCAATAACCCAAGAATTGGATAAACAAAATAGTTTTGAAAAAAAAAAATCACATTCATTAGAGGTGTAATTCCACACTCTAAGCTAGTATTGCACTATATTGGGATGGCCTTCAAATCAGAGTCTCAGCTTCAAAACCCTTGCATCCAAACTTCTAACATTGAAATACATAATTAAATGCATCAGAAGAGAACAATGCATAAACCTAATGGGTCTCTTACTTTCTTTAACATCCATCAAACCCTCATGCATTCTATCAATTAGATATTGAATGTAATCATAATTAGTATTTGCATGGGAATTTTGGATATCTAGGATAATCATTAAAAGGTTAGCAGGCAACATCTCTAGATCACCATCTATTCCTAGAACCCTACACAAACCATGGCACAAGAATTTCATATAAAAATTGAAGTTTTTGAATTCATAAGGGGTCTTCATGTTGGTAGGGAGAGGGGCTACATATTTACCCTATTTAGGCATGTGCTTGCTTATTTGATTCTTCACCAACCCCACATTACTCATGTATTTTTGCCTATCTTTATTTAGGTCAATTTAATTTGAGGAGGCAAAGAAATCAAAAGCCTTCATAAAAGAACCTCTATCTAAAGTTACGAGGGTAGACTGGTCCTCCTTTTTTATTGTTTTTGAGATAGGGTCATACAATCTAGCCAGCTCAATAATAAGTTCAACATCAAGAAAGACATCAAGGACAATTAACTTAGCCATTCCTAAGGCCCAAGTGTTGCAAATTGGTATAGCCTTACCCCTATTATTGTAAAAGTAATTGCAAATGGTGTAACCTGATCTGGAGGGAGTGATAGGGTCTTTGCAATTCTCCATTAGATCTTCAAAGGCCTCATCAATCACCTTATTATTTTGGTTGGACCTTGAAAGCAGTCTGACAAACTCATTTAAGTAGTTGGGTTTCCCCTTCTCCTCACCACTGTGTTCGTTAGCTTATCCATTGGATGACACCATGCTTGCCTCTGGTTGACTCATCTTAGAAGTATGAATATCTCCTAGCTCTACAAATTCTACTCACTTCACACAGCTCCGCTACTACTCTAAAATCACAATTCAATTTAGAAAGCTTCAAAAACAAAACCAATAAGGCTCTATCTATTTATCATTGAGAATTGAATGCGTGATGTTGCCAAAATCATTACAAATCCATCTTCAATCACTTTTGCATTCAATTCTGCATATTACCAACTTCAAATCAAGGCTATTCATGGTGTGGATGTTGACAAGTTGATTAAAAACTCAAAAATAAAGCACAAAAGCAATGATTACGGATTTTAGCTTTAAAAACCTCATTAACTGATAACAAACCTCATTTAAATCTGATTGGATGTCATTTTAATTTTTTCCAGCTTGGCAGGGTACTTTTCCACATAGGCAACAACACATAATCCTTCATTAATGAATTCTTAACCTAACTTGATTCATAGATCCAGTGAACAAAGGTTCTCGCGATCTCTAAATAAAATTCCAACCTTAGGTTAAGCTTGGATAATCAGCAAGAGAGCCATTCGCATGATCTTGAAATGATTTCCTAATTCATGGTTTCTTTTGGAGATTTGGTGACCACTGTTGATCCCAAAGATGATCAACGGTCCCCAGATTAAGCTTTGAAACTCATGACAACTCTACCACTATTCAAAGAATAAGCAACAGAAAGCATTCTCCAATTCTCGTAATTTGAAAATCAACCATGGTTTAATTCAGAGAATAGGTGACCAAAGACTTCACCCATTCTTGCAACCCTTTTCTTAACCTAGCAACAATTCAGAGATCCAGTGAACACTTCCTTTCCTTAACCCATACACTTGAAACCTTTACCATAGTCAAATCTAGAGATTCAATGACCACTGCAATCTCTTAATCTTGGAATGCCTTGCTTAACTCATGTTTATCATGAGACTCAACAAACAAGCTAATCTTGTAGTCTCTAAATGAAATGCTTAACCCTGGGTTTCTTACGAGATTGGGTGACCAAAGGTATTCATTGATTCACTGAATGCTTTCCTTAACTTGAGTTTTATTCAGAGATTAAGCACTGGCCGTAGATCTTGGGAATAATCAAAGGTTGTCATTGAGTCGCCAAAACATTTAAACCTTTATCATATAATCTTGAGATTCAGAGAACGCTAGATTTATTAAGTCTCCCAAAGTTTGAAACATTAACTACATCATTCTGAGATCAAGTGACTAAAGGAAACACACCTCTATTATTTCTTTGTTCACAAAATCACTAAATGACTTAGAGAATTACTAAATTATCATGAGATTGCATGAATTCTTAATTCACTAAGTTGCCAAATGATTTGAAACTTTGCCAACTTTTCAAGAGATCTAGTGAATGAAGAAAACTTTATACTTTTCCAAATTACTTTATTGGAGCCGCCAAACTTAGTGAACATTAGATTTAAGACTTACTCGTTGAATTGCCAAATAACTTGTTGTAGGGCCCATTCATTGTGAGATTAATACATCATCGTTGATCTAGGAAATGATCAACAATCCTCACTGAGACGCCAAAAAGCATAGAGCATGACCGCCCAATTCAGTGATTAAGAGATAACCGCCACGCCCATTCACTGAATGTTGAGAGAAAACTACCAGGGATTAAGAGAGTAGGAGACCACATAGTCACCGAATCACTGGATAAAAGACTAACCGTGGCATAGACTGGGAGATTTAGCAACTAAGGAAAAACTTAACAAGGACTCACACATAGTTGCTAGTTCATTGAAAGAATTAGTGACATGAAAAGATTATTGCGCAATTCATTGAACACTAAGGAAAAGAAAGACCATCTGCACAATCTCACAACTTAAGTGGCCCAAAAAGGTAACACAAAAATATAAGAAATAGGGCACACATAGGATTATTGAAGGAATAAAAACCCTACCAAAGGCAAAAAGACCTAGGGCAAGGATTTACAAGCATAAACATGTCAGACATTGAGAAAGTTCAAACCCTAAACTAGATGAAGACATTTAGAGAGACAAAAATAATGACCTAAAGAAAAATTCTTAGAAAACCAAAATTTTAACCAACAATGGCTCTATCTAAGGATGCTTGAATGCAATTTCATAGCAAGAAACCATGAATCTTTGCGTGGCAGACCACAAAACCCTAAGTTAAAGCAGGAAGCAAACACATAATAGAAACAAACACACCTGTACATACTTACAAAGGCTACTATGCATAGAAAAGATTTGAGAATTAATTGAAGAAATACTTCAAGAATTGTCCATGCACTAGCAATTCATGTTCCTCACCATCCAAGTTTCTTAAAAAATATGAATCATTTCCATGCATCTGATGAATAATTAAAGGTCCTAACCATAGGGATTCAAACTTTTTATGTTTACCTTTATCTTCAACCCTGGCATTCCATTTAAGAACCATATCACCAGGTTGGAACTTTCTTATAATAGCTCAGTTCTCAAAAAGATAATTCATTTTCTATTGTAACTTCACATTTTCCTTTTGACCTTCCCTTCTGATTTCATCTAGTTCAACTAACTAAATCATCCTATCTTGCAATGGATCACTAATTTCCATATCTTCTTCTTGTATCAAATGGTAAATAGGTAACAAATTGTTTATAGGAAGTCTGGACTTTACTCCATAAACCATCTCAAAAGGAGATTTCCCTATTGCTTTCTTCTCAACAATTCGATCAGCCCACAATGCCAATTTTAACTTTACATGCCAACTCCTTTTGTTCTTTTCTAGAGTCTTCTTTAAAATCTGTAGAATACTCTTATTACTAGATTATGCCTATCCATTAGCTTGTGGATGGTATGGGGATGAATATGAAAGAACTATTCCCATTTCTGAACAAAAATCAGTGAACTCTTATGACCTAAAGCTCATGACATTGTCTATCACCAGTTTCATGGGGACACCAAACCTAGTGATTATGTTATTCATTAAAAAATTAGTCACTACTACACTAGTGGCCTTTTTAGTTGGAATTTCTTCAATCCACCTTGTCAAATAATCAGTAGCAACCAATATCCAACTATGTCCTCCACTTGATTTCTCAAAAAATTATTCAATAAAATCCATGCCCCACATAGCAAAAGGAGCTTTTGCAACAATAGGATTCAATAACAAGGCACCTGAGAATTTAAACTTTTTTGAGAACCTTTGGCAAGGCTCACATTTCTAGACAAATTAATGGGTGTCACTAAATAATATAGGCCAGTAGTATCCAGCCCTTAGAATCTTATGAGTTGTAGATCAAGCTCAATTATGCCCTCCACATAATCCAAAGTGCATATCACCCAAAATATTTTCAGATTTCCCCTTGTCTAAACAAAGAAGCAATATTCCATCATTATCCTTCCAATATAAATCACCTTGTATCAGCACATACCTCTAAGCCTACAATCTCAAGCTTCTCCTTTGATTATCATTCAACTCCTGTTGGCAACTAGCATGTGTGAGAAAATGAACAATATGTGTGTACCATGGCTACATCTCAATACTAGTCACATTTCCTCCACCAATGGCAACATTATTTACTTGTACAAGGTCCATATTCTCTTCTTTCATCAGCTTAGCAAGTCCAAAACCTCTTACAAGCTTGGTAATATGGAGTTCTAGATCAAATTCTTGAATTCTATTGATCCATTTGCATCTTTTTCCTATGACTTCACTTTGAACCAAAATGTCCTTTATTGCAGCAAGAGGTACATATGCATTAACTTTAGCACAAACAAGATAAGGTCTAAAATATTTTACTACCTTGACTAGTGCATATGATTTCTTTTCCATTAGTTCATAATTTAATTATGTTGATTGCACTGAGTTACTGAAGAAAGCAATTGGGTGTTCAAATCCTTCCTCATCCTTTTGTAATAGAATGGCTACAATAGTGTGAAAAGATGCAAAAGAAAACAAAAAAAGGGCTTGGAATAATCAAGAGATATCGGTACAGGAGCTTCTTGGATTGCTTTTTTTATTTTTTCAAAAGATGCCTAAGCTTCACAATTCCAATCAAACTTTACACCTTTCTTCAAAAACTTGACTATGGGCTTGACTAGTTTTGCAAAATTAGCAATAAACCTTCAGAAAAAATTGATCTGTCCCAAAAAGGATTGCACACCTTTAACATTTTTCAGAGGAGGGACCTTTTTGATTGCCTCAACCCTTTCAGGGTCAATTCTTACTCCTTCTTTTGACACTATATGTCCAAGCAATTTTCCTTTAGTTACAACAAATTGACACTTCTTGGGATTTAATGAAACACCAAATTCTAATGCATTTACAAGAACCTTTTCCAAATTTTTACAATGGTCTTCAGCCTTCTTGGAGTATACAGTCAAATCATCTTAATACACAAACATAAGGACATTAATCAATTCTTTAAAAGAAACATCCATTTCCCTCTGAAAGGTTGCTCCAACATTTTTCAAACCAAAAGGCATACAGACATAGATGTAGGTTCCCCATGGAGAGGTGAATATTGTCTTAAACTATTCAGATTCCTTCACTAAGACCTAGTTGTAGCCTAAAAAACCATCCATCATAGACAATAAATCACAACCAGTCACTCTATGCAGCATAGCCTCCATATTTGGTAGTCCATAATTATCTTTTAGTGAAGCAACATTCAGGTTTCTAAAATCCACACAAAGTTTGATATCACCATTCTTTTTCCTAACTGGCACAATATTTGAAATTCAAGAAGAATGCCTAATAGGCTCAATGATACCAGCATCCCTCAACTTTGTTAATTCATCTTGCATCTTCGTTGCTAATAGGGGATTGATGGGCCTCTATTTTTGCCTAAAGGGTTTGGTGTCCTCCTTTAGAGGGACCTCATGTTGAAATAAGTCTTCTCTATAGGCTTTGAGGTCATCATAAGACCAAGAAAATACATGCTTGTACCTTTTCAATAGTCTTATCAAATTTCTCCTAATCTCCTTGCTCACCTTTTTTCCAATGTATATCATTTGAGGAGATGTCTCTTAACACAAGTTTATTCCTTCTAGGTCCTCAATTTTGGTATTAGAATTTTGTGACATATACCCATCATTTATCTTAAACATGCCTTCTAACTCCACTAATCCCTTAGGTATGTGATTTGAAGCTAGTTGGACAATCTCATTTCCCATGACACATTCCTTTTCATCAACAATCTACTGTGAAGCATTAAAATCTATTTTCTACCCATCATACTAATCTAAACCTTGAATAAATTTAAGGATATCAAAGTTATCCTCAAAAACTTGCCAATTATACACATTGTCAAGTACTATAGGCCTACTTTTGACTTCCAACATTGATACACCAATCAAATTAATATCATTATCTTTTGGGGCAACATTGGGAAGGAAATCAGTCGATGTTATTTGACCTTTCTACGCAAAGGATATCAAAAGCTTCAAAGAATTCTAATCTATCCCAGACAACATGTTTGTACAATTTTAGTCTATCATCTTTAGCAGCATACCTAGATCTAATTTGGGCTATGATAAATTAGGAATCACCATGGACTTTTAAACATTTTATACCATGTTTTATAGCAACATCTAAACCCAATATCAAAGCCGCATACTCAGCAATGTTATTAGTACATTGGAAGGTTAACATAAATCAGTACGTGAATGTAGTACCTGATGGGGAAATAAGCACAACACTAGCTCCTGATCCTTCTTTTGAACATCCTCCATCAAAATACATTTTCTAGAGTCCACCTTGTTGTAGTATCAGCTCATCTTCAATTGGATTATTATTTTTCATCTGGGGTACTATCCCTTCCACAATGAAGTTTTCCATGTCAATATCTACACAATAATTCAACTCCTCTGGTGCAACTATCTTAACCATTACTGAAGAATGAGGTTCCCTATAAAACTTCACTTTTTTTCCATTAACAGGAATGGTATCATATGATAGATCCAATTGCAATTTCCCTCCAACTCCAGCAACCCACTATCTTGACAACAACATGCCATAATGAGGTTTAATATCAACTACAACCACATCCATTTTATATGTGGCTTCTGGGAATGCAACAATCTTCACTTCTATCCCTACCAAGGCTCCCACAACAAGCACTACTCTATTATCCATGGCATAGCACCTACCATTGGATGTATCAACTTTTAACCCTAGCCCTTTCATCACATGATATGGCATCACAGTGGCAACAGCACCAGAATCAATCAAACAATTTTTTAGCAAAAAATTATTTACAATCAATGTAACATAGAAAGGATCAATAGAAGATGGTTCTTGTGTGACAATGTTTCCAACACAAAAGTTAGAAATATCTTTAGTCACTTCAGGTCTATCCACTGCATTTCCCTTTTCTAACATAATAGGATCTACACCTTATTCACTTATTAGAGCCAGAGATGTTGTCTTATGCTCTTTAATCTTTAACATTTCCAACAAAGGAATAGAGACCTTCATTTGAGAAAAGGTATGTCTCATGTCAAAAGTAGGGGGATCAATAGAAAGATCATAAGTATCTTTTATTCTACCAACCTTCTTCTTGATCTTGTCAGTAACAACTTCCTCAATTTTTTTATTTTCAATAATAGGTTCATCTCTCCTATTATTTCCATCTTTACCTTTGATGGAACTTGGTTTAGAGGTCTCTTTAATCTAAGGATCTTCTTTACAAAATACTGATCTTGGTACCCCTTGATCAGTATCTACTCTTCTCTTCCTCAAATTTTATGAGGACCTAGCTTGTGAAATGGTAGCCACAGTTAAAGTTTTGATTTCTTCTTCACTAGGTCTTCTCCACTGAGTCCCATCCACTTCTGATTTGATCATATTGGCTTAACACATATCAAAATCAGACTCATCATTATCATATTGGGTAAATATATGTTGCTCATAACCAGGGAGAATCCTCCTCTTATGGTCAACATTAGCACAAATTTCTTCATCATCTGAAGACAAGATTTCTTCCACCTTTTTAGTGGTAAACATGTTAATTGCAAGCTTTTCAAATTCTTCATAATCTCCTGCATGTGGGTTGTCAGCTTCTTCTTCCAAAGCTTGAGCTACTGCACACTGAAAAGGTGAATGAGGCATGTTACATGCCACACACCAAGGAATAATTTCCACATTATGTGTGGTATTTTTCTTTAAGGGATCTGGGGTATCCCTTCCCTTTTGAGTTTCATGATTGTCAGAGACAGGTTTTTGATCTTTCCAGTTTGTCTTGTAAGGCATATCTTGCAATCTTGAGAACCTTTCTTGCCTTTGATAAGGTGGTCTAGTGTACTGATAGTTTCTCCCACCCTTTTCAAATTTGTTTGAGAGATCCTTGAACACACTTGCTAGCTTGTCAACTTTGTCATCATCTTTTGTTGGTCTTGTAGTATGTGGCTTAGTTTCCTTCCACAACTTTCCCTCATCCCTTTTATACATCTGACCTGATGCCTTTCTATTTCTCTCAATATTTATTGCCAATTTAAAAGCATCTCTCAAAGTATGGGGGCTCTTATCTCCTAAAATATATGACATCTTACCATCTAAGGCATTAAAATATGTAGTCAAGCAAACAACATCATCTAGCCTTAAGACTTTGAACAATTTGTACATGGCCTTTTGGAATCTACCATTAAACTCTAACATGCTCTCATTTTGAAGCTTTTTGATATTGTTAAACTCATTGAGCATGTAGCTCAAGTTAACATGCTCTACATATTGTTCCTTAAAGCTTCTAACAAATTCATCCCAGGATGCAATGCTATTCTTAGGTAGACCTCTATACCAATCCCTAGCATCCTCATTTAGTGATTGAACAAAAATATTCATTACAACATCTTCATGTTCAATCTCATAGTCATTAATTTTATCTGTAAAGAATTTCAGATGCTCTTCATAGGTAACAACATTGTTCCTAGTAAACATAGGGATTTTCTCTCTTATCTCATTTGGGATAACATTAGGTTGGCTAGGGATACCATCAAAGAATAAAGGCATATCTATGTCCAAATGGACTCGTCTTCTTTGGAAATTTGGTGGGATTTGTGTCCCTCCTCCAATAGTTTGACTAGGCACACTCCCAACGGGTCCACCAAACAATGGGGCTACTAGAATGGTACCTGAAATTGGTCTAGGTGCAACTGGCTTGGGATTAGAAACTTGGGGAATGGTAACTGTACTATAGGGTTGATTTGATTGCACTTTCACCAAAGTGACAGGGACTGAGCTACTAGTAGACATATTCATGTTAGCATGTAAAAAAGCTATTTTCTTTTCATTTCATCTACAGCTGCCTCCAATTCCAACTTCTCAAGCTAGAAAGCTAAATCCTCCTTAGCCTTTCTAGCCTTTTCAAATTCCAAGATTTCTTGGGACACAATGTTAGGGACTACAACATTCTTCTTAGTTTCATTGATACTTATACCAACCACCTTTTGTTTTCCTTTATCAGAGACATCCCTTTTTGCATTTTTAAGCTCTTCATTCCTTTTTATTTCTGATGGGTGTAATTGTCTAAGAACATGACCCTCTCCATCAAATTCATCTTTCTATGGAGAAGGTTTACTACCATCAGCTTGTTTTCTTAAAGCTCCCATATCACCAAACAATTCAGTGTCAAGACCTTGGATATTTTCATTTAGTCTCTCAACCTTGATCTCATTATTCTTAGTTTTTCTTATGAGATCCTATCTTTCCATAAGGATCTCATAAATCTATTGTTCCCTCACCTTTGTTATATTATAAATCTCTAATAATTGATCCCATTCTTTCTTCCTTAAAGAAATTACTTCTTCATGTAATTTCTCAAAATCATGAGAAACAGTTTCTGCAGTGAAGGTGTATCTAGTTTATCTAAATTGTCTCGTGCAGGAAAGAAACTAGTGTCCATGAATTCTTCTTCCCAAGGAGGACTGACTGAGTTAGGGTTTATTTTTCTTAGAAACTTGGGATCTTCAGGAAAAAAAGGGGCCTCTCTTGGGATATGTGTCAAAACACGCTCGTTAGATGGTCTAGGAGCACTACAATTAAACATACCTCATTTAGACCATTTCTTTCTAGTAGGGGTATGGAGCTCATCACCCATATTGGTGTCTGGGTGATCCTTATAATATGATCTAGTATTTCTCTATCTACTCATGGTAATTTCGACAAAAACCTAGATAATTTTTTTTACACTTTAAAAGAAACTAGAGGACACAGAGTCAAAGTCACCACCTACAAAAAAATGGGAATAAAATAATTATAAACTGGTCTGCAACAAGGACAATGAATGGTTTAGCATGAATATAACAGATCCATTGCACATTATTTGGTTCATCCCCAATAGAGTCACCATTTTTGTTAGAGCTTGAACTTGTAGATGATAAAAAGGATTCAAAAACCTCTCAAATCAAAACTCTAGCATTCCCAACAGATGCATCTAACCAAATTCAAACACTCAGGTGCTAAGATTGAAAAACCTTCTTCTCATTAAGTTTAACACTCAGGTGGGTGTACCTTTCAGAAATGTTTCTATAAAGCTTTATAACAATGATCTATGTGCTTGACATAGATTTGTACAATTCCAAAACATACTACAACTTTAAATGAACAAGTTTTTTCATTGATTGATGGTGAACATATGCAAATTAAGCCAGGACCAGTGCCATATCCTAGGGCATTAGAGTCAAAACTCCACTTCAACAAAAAATTATCAAAAAAATATTCTTAAACTTATATGATGTGCCTTACACTCCACTCTCCCAATTGTAAATTCTACTATCAAATTCATACATGGATATTGAACTCCCAGAGATGTCCCTTAAGGTTTATTCTTTCCTTGAAAGAAACTCAAGCTTAACCCTTATATCTACCTTGTAAACAATACACTAAAATGCCTTACAAATTAATACATAAAATAATTCAAGCATCCATATGTGAAGACAACCAAAATAAACAAAGAAATTTTAGTATATTGTATTGATATTGCAACTATATTAGTACATTCTTGACAGAGAATCATAAGACAAAAATACTAATATTAGAACTCACCTTACAAAGTAACTTCCACCACCCTTACAAATGAAGATAACCTACTATATATATCACTAGCTATCTTGGAATCCTCAAAGAAAGGATGCAACAAGCTTTGGATAGCCAAGAGAGTAACTTGCACTACAGACAAACATACAAAATATGATGACTATAGACTAGACAAACAAAGAGTAGCTTTCAAACAAATGGAAACTATAGCTGGCACCTTTGTCTGATGATATTTTTGAACAGGTGTCTGAGGTTTTTTAATGAATGATGATGACCACTATAGGCTAACTTACATCATTCTATGTATGATTACTTGCTCTTCATTTATTTCTAGATCAGGTGCCAGGTAGGGCTCACTCTTACTCTTTTACTTCTAGCTCTACAACAGTTGGCTTCTCCTTTTGCTTCTTTGTACTCTTGTCCCAAGCTACCACATCATCATCTAAGGGCCAATAATACCCCTACAAGTCTTGTAATGATTTCAACTGCAACTCCCACCTAGAGTCAATGATGCCTTTAATATCTGTAACAAACTTTGTGCAATCATTTTCAATTTTTATCAAGTTGTCTATTATGTTGTTACATCCTTGTAATTCTAAAGAATCATCACCTCTGAGGAAAGCCTCTTGCTTAATTATTACTAGGCCCATGCTTGACTTCCACTCATCCACATTGATAAAACTCCCATCATCACTGTAAACAAAGGGCAAATACTTACTATAATTTTTATCAAACATAGCCATCCTAGCCTTTATCTGATTTGACTTTCCTTTGAAAAACTTAGAAATGACACTGACCAACCCTATCTTTTCAAACACTTTTGTAACTACCTCAGGGATATCAGGCCTATGTGGCTGTAGGACATCAAGCTTCTCAAACAACATACTCCTCCCGGACCAGATACTGTAAAGTGGCTCTAAAGTAGCCAATGATTCATTCACCTTCTCATTTTCCTTATGCAATAGAACAAGTGATTGATGGACTGAGTCCATTTTCTCCTTTATTCTTTCTAGTCTATGTTGCACAACATCTTACATGGTCTTCAAATCTGCCTCAAGCCTTACCTTTTCTAGATCTTCTGATGGTTTGTCATGAATTTCTGCCTCTGGCTACAAAGGGGCTTCAATTTGAAAAGGAGGAGGAGGAACCACCTTTGTAGCTTCTACAAGCTTAATCTTTAAATCACTTAGTTCATCCTCCATTTGTTTGATCATCATCAAATTCAAGTCCTTGTCCTTATCCACCTTCATTGAATTCTCAAATAACTTGGTATACCTATTAGATAACTGAGCTTTTTTGCTTCATTGAGGTGGAAAAAGTGTGTTACCTCCTTGGATACCTCAAGATTAGTTGTATTCTAGATATTCTAGATAATCTTATCTCCTTCCATCCTATCTTCAATGCTAACCAAGGAAGGCTTCTGAGTCCTAGGATATCTAGGATAATCATTAAAAGGTCAGCGGGCAACATCTCTAGATCACCATCTATTCCTAGAACCCTACACAAACCATGGCACAAGAATTTCATATAAAAATTAAGGTTTTTGAATTCATAAGGGGCCTTCATGTTGGCAGGGAGAGGGGCTACATATTTACCCTATTTAGGCATGTGCTTGCTTATTTGACTCTTCACCAACCCCACATTACTAATGTACTTTTGCCTCTATTTCTTTAGGTCAATTTCAGTTGAGGAGGAGGAAAAGAAATCAAAATCCTTCATAAAATAACCTCTATCTAAAGCTACCAGGGTAGACTGGTCCCCTTTTCTGATTTTTTTTGAGATAGGGTCATACAATCTAGCCAGCTCAATAATAAGGTCAAGATCAAGAAAGACATTAGGGACAATTACCTTAGCCATTCCTAAGGCCCAAGCATTACAAATTGGTATAGCCTTACCCCTATTATTGTAAAAGTAATTGAAAATGGCGTAACCTAATTTGGAGGGAGTGACAGGGTCTCTGCAATTTTCCATTAGATCTTCAAAGGCCTCATCAGTCGCCTTCTTGTTTTGGTAAGACCCCGAAAGTAGTTTGATAAAATCATCTGAGTAGTTGGGTTTTCACTTCTCCTCACCACTCTATTCTTTAGCTTGTCCACTAGACAATGCCATGCTTTCATCTGGTTGACTCATCTTAGAAGTATGAATATCTCCTAGCTCTGCAAATTCTACTCACTTCACACAGCTCCGCTACTACTCTAAAATCACAATTCACTTCAGAAAGCTTCAAACATAAAACCAATAAGGCTCTGTCTATTTATCATTGAGAATTGAATGCATGATGTTGCAAAAATCATTACAAATCCATCTTCAATCACTTCTGCATTCAATTCTACATATTACCAACTTCAAATCAAGGCTAGCCATGGTGTGGATGTTGACAAGTTGATTAAAAATTCAAAAATAAAGCACAAAAGAAATGATTATGACTTTTGGGTTTAAATCCCTCATTAACTGATAAAAACCCTCGTTTAAATCTAATTGGATGTCATTTTACTTTTTTCCAGCTTGGTAGTGTACTTTTCCACATAGGCAATGGCACATAATCCTACATTAATGAATTCTTAACCTAACTTGATTCAGAGATCCAGCGAACAAAGGTTCTCGCGATCTCTAAATAAAATCCCAACCTTGGGTTAAGCTTGGGTAATCACCGAGAGATCCATTCGCATGATCTCGAAATGATTTCCTAACTCATGGTTTCTTTTAGAGATTCGGCGACCATTGTTGATCCCAAAGATGATCAACGGTCCTCATATTAAGCTTTGAAACTCATGACAACTCTACCGCTATTCAGAGAATAAGTGACAGAAAGCATTCTATTGTTCTCATAATTTTAAAATCAACCATGGTTTAATTTAGAGAATAGGCAACCAAAGACTTCACCCATTCTCACAGCCCTTTTCTTAACCCAGCAACCATTCAAAGATCCAGCGAAGACTGCCTTTCCTAAACCCATGCACTTGAAACCTTTACCATAGTCAAATCTGGAGATTTAGTGACCACTACAATCTCTTAATCTTGGAATGCCTTGCTTAACTCATGATTTATCATGACACTTAGCAAACAAGTTAATCTCATAGTCTCTAAATGAAATGCTTAACCCTGGGTTTGTTACGAGATTGGGCGACCAAAGGTATTCGCCAATTTGCTAAATGGTTTCCTTAACTTGAGTTTTTCTCAGAGATTAAATGTTGGCCATATATCTTGGGAATAATCAAAGGTTGTCACTGAGTCACAAAAAATTTTAAACCTTTATCATATAATCATAAGATTCAGCAAACAATGGATTTGTTAAGTCTCCCAAAGTTTGAAACATTAACTACATCATTCTGAGATTAGATGACTTAAGGAAACACACCTCTATTATTTCTTTGTTTGCTAAATCGCTAAATGACTTAGAGCTTTACTAACTAATCATGAGATTGCACAAATGCTTAATTCACTTTGTCACCAAATGATTTGGATCTTTGCCAAATTTTCACGAGATCTAGCAAATGAAGAAAACTTTATCCTTTTCCAAATTACTTTAACGAAGCCGCCAAACTTAGAGAACGTGAGATTTAAGACTCAGTCACTGAATAGCCAAATAACTTGTTGTAGGGCCCATTCATTATGAGATTAAGTCATCATTTTTGATCCAAGAAATGATCAACGGTTCTCATTGAGTCACCAAAAAACATAGAGCATGACCGCCCAATTTAGCGATTAAGAGATAAGCGCCACGCCCATTCAATGAATTTTAAGAGAAAACTGCCAAGGATTAAGAGAATAGGAGACCACATAGTTGCTGAATTGCTGGATAAAGGACTAACCACAACATAGACTGGGAGATTCAGCGACTAAGGAAAAACTTAACAAGGACTCACACATAGTCGGTAGTTCACTGAATGACTTAGTGACATGAAAATATTATTGCACAATTCAGCAAACACTAAGGAAAAGAAAGACCACATGCAAAATCTCACAACTTAAGTGGCCCAAGAAGGTAACACAAAAATATAAGAACCAGGGTGCACATAGGATTTTTGAAGGAATAAAAACCCTAGCAAGGGAAAAAAGACCTAGGGTTAGGATTTACAAACATAAACATGACAGACATTGAGAAAGGTCAAACCCTAAACCAGATGAAGACATTTGCAGAGACAAAAATAATGACCTGAAGCAAAATTCTTAGAAAACTGGAAGTATAAACAATAATTTGAAAAATGTTATGTTTCTAAGAAGCTAATGGTTTGACAGGTATCGATGATTTAAATATTGTTATAGTCAAATGTTATTGGTCAAAATTAATTGGATAAAGTGCATGGATAGCTATAAATAATTTTTTAATGTTTATATCATCAAGATGAGTGTGTAAAGATGATTTGAGCAAGCTTATTGGTCAAGAAGGAAAATATTTGATGAAATAATTTAATTTCTTGATTAAATTCAAAAATCAAAAGGCATGGATAGTGAATCTAAAATAGAATATAGAGATATGTGATATGAAGCCAAGTATATGGTCAAATTGTAAAGGTATTATGTTTTAGGGTTTTCTATAGTGGTGCAAACCTAAGAGCAAAGGAAAGTAGTATATGTTGGAAAAAGAAGATGGTGAATGTGTTGTTGATCATGTGTCGGTGAAAAAGGAAGAAGAGACAGAAGGTGTGGTCCAAACAAGTGTTAGAGAAGAATGTGAAGATTGTTGTTTGAGCTATAGAGGATCTGATCAAGAAAAGGAGGTTTCTACTTCACAGATCATTCTTACCTTTTATTTCTTGACAACTAGAACAAAGTACTAGAAATAATCAAGTGAGGTGGATCCTGATAGATCTTCATTGTATTGTAAATCCTATATGGTGGAACTGTAATAAGTGTTCTGGGTCATCTAACAAGGTACAAGCCTATTGTGATCTTTAGGTAAAGCCTCTCACAAGGTTACATTTTGTCATGTATATGTAAATGTCTTTCATAGGTTAAATCATTTCACGAAGTGTAGTTCAAAAGAGTATAGAGTTGTGGGTGCCATCCCCAACATGGTCTTTCCCTATTTTGGGTTTCCACGATACCAAAAATCTTGTGTCTTTATGTTGAATGTTTTGTGGTTTCACATTTACATTTGATTTTTGAGTTGATTCTTTATTGGTTAAGTGAAAAGTGTTTAAATGTCAAAATCATTAGATTAATGATTCACCCCTCTCCCCCTCTCAGTAATCTCATCATAGTAAAGTTAATGATTGGTATCAGATCTTTGGTCCTTAGAGAAGAAGTTTAATAGCTTGAGGTAGAGATCCTAACAAGATGATGAGAAAGGAAGTTCCTAAGTTCAACAAGGATAGTTACATAGTATGGTGTGGAAGGATGAAGTTGTACCTAAAAGGAATGGGTGATCAGTACTAGGATCATGTGATTACAAGATATGTTCTTCCTAATGGAACCATTTCTGCTAAACAGTTGAGGGAAAAACAAGAGCACACTACAACTATGGAAGCAATAGAAAGTACCTTATCATATGCATAGTATATTAATGTGCAAGATCTTGATATTGCTTATGATATGTGGGAGAAGTTGAAAATATTCTATGGAGGATATTCACATATAAAAAAAGCTAAGGTTGACAGCTTAAAGCGAAAATTTGATGACTAAGGATGACTGAAGGAGATAAATTTGAGACATATAGTCAGAGAAACAAGGAGGTAGTGAATGAAATCAGAGGAGATGGTGGAGCCATCACTGAAGATGATAGGGTAAGAAAAATATTGAGAACTTTATTGCCACATTATGAAATTAGAGTTTCTACTATATAAGAAGTAAGGTCTTTAGGGATTATATCGGTTATTGTTGATTCTTTGGTTGGAAAGTTAACTACCTTTGAGTTGAGAAATTATGATAATAGCATGCCTAGAACTAATGCAACATTTAAGGCCTATCTAAAATCTATAAGGAATTAGAAGCTTTGTTTTCTAGAAGGTTACCTAGAGGAGAGGGAAAGTATAAAAAAAAATCACCCTTCAAATGCTTTGTATGTAGTAAGATTGGACATATTGCATCAAGGTTCCCTAAGAACAATAAGAAAGAAAAGAACAAGAGATATAAGGATAAAGGAAACAAAGCATGTTCTATAACTAAGGAAGGTGTTACAAATGATGATGATGCTAAGGATATTACCTTTTTGGTTGTGAAAGAAGACAAGATAGAAGGTAGTGAGACTGCATTGTTATCAACTATGAACAGCAGTGAGAATTGGATTATTGATAGTGGTTGCACACATCACATGACCAGTGACAAGAGAACATTAATTGATATTGAATAATTTGATGAAGGATCAATTAAGTTTGGTAATGACATCCCCTGTATGGTAAAAGGTAAAGCCACTATAGTAATGAATGATACTACAAACTATGATGATGTCTACTAGGTATCAGGACTGAACTACAAACCATTGAGTGTTTCTCAAATAAATCAGAAAGGATTTGATCTAGAATTCGGTGGAGGAATATGAAAGTTAAAGAACAAAAGAGGAAATATTATTGCTACTAGGGAATTGACAAGAGGTAACTTATTCTACTTGAATCCATATGTTAAGAATATTGGTGATTTGGCTGAGTTAGATATCTGTATGTTTTCATTATGGAAACATATGACCTACATGAAGACCGCATATGATAGAGAGCAAGTATGACAGACCACAAAGAAAAATTGTCTAAGTATGTGCAGTATTTTCCCAGTGTACCTAGGAGATAGTTTTGATTGGTGATGTCGATTGGAGTAAGTTCAGTACTTGTGCACTTGAGCGTAGATACTATGATGACTATTGAAGACTCACCTAAGAGAGAAAGTCTGTACGGCATGTACGGAAGAAGCTATGGTAGTTTTACTAAAGACAGTGTTAAGCTAACAGGATAGAGGAGAAGACAAAATTGGTAAAGAATTAAGGGATTATTTTATTTATCAAAATAATGTCTTAATAATATAAAGGGACAACATCCTAGATGTTAACCATTAGGTAAATATGTATTTTTTTGTAAAGATTTATGTTTTGTAAAGCCGACTGTAAAATTTATTATCCCTAATAACTTGTATAAATGTAAGGCATATAGAATGCGAAGTATATAAAAAAAAAGAGATATGATATGTGAATGAGATAGATGATATAGCGAAAGATATTGATGCAAAGTTGTGAAGAAATTAGTATAAGGCTATGTACCTTACCCTTTTGTAATCATTAATCATTGTACATTACTTGTTTGGGCAGTGGGCTCATCTTGTAATCATTTGTAATCAATACTACCAAATCTTAGTAGGGTTGAGGCTTCTAACAAGGCCTATAGTCCCTTAATAAGGACTGAGACACTATATGTATGTAACATGGTCCTAATAGGGTCAACATCCTTAACAAGATACTTTTGATTAGTGGATCTTTGTGGGTACCATCCCCACCAGGATTTTCCCTTGGCCAGGGTTTCCTCAAGAACAAATAATGTGTTATGAGTTCATTTTCTTTATTTCTATGCATGTTATTTAGTTTACTATGTTATGCATGTATTAAGATAATCTGTTATATCCATAATTGGGTGAAAGAAAAAATTTGTAGAATACTAATTCACCCCACCCCCTCTCTCTCAGTATTCCCTATGTCTAACAATTGGTATTAGAGCTTAGTTACTCGAAAAAGGATTATTCAAAAAAATCCTAGTAGCTTGAGTAAGATCTCTATGGATATGGATCAGCTAAAGAAGAATCTTGAAGAAGCTCTTGAACAAATTGATTTACTTATTGAAGAAAGAGATACTCTGAAAGGAAAATATGATGATGCAAAGAACCTCATTGAAATACTGAAGAAAAAGCTAAAGGAACTAAAATTAGAAAAGGAATCTACAATTCAAGTTGAAGATTGTGATGATAATCTAGAAAAAGAAAATGAAATCCTTAAACATGAACTGAAGGTAGTAAATATGAAGTTGAGTTTGAAAGATGGAAATAGCAAGAATGAATAAAATCTAAAATCTGAGAATGAAAATCTAAAATCTGAGAAAGAAGATCTGAAATCTAAACTTTGTAAAGTGACATCTGAACTTGTGAAAACCAAATTGCAGTATGCTGAACTTCAAAAGTACAATACTATTGTGAAAGGTGAATTGACTCAATCTAAGCAACAACTTGAGAGACTATATTCTACTAGTGAGAAGATTGATGAATAAATGTCTTATCAAAAGTCATTCTATGATAAAACTAGTCTTGGATTTAACACATCTAAAGTGAGTGAAGAAAGCAAGGAACCAGATCTGAAAGTTTCTGAAAACATAGAAGAAAAGAAATCTGATGAAGTTGAGAAATCTGAAGATACACCTAAACAAGAAGAACCACCTAAACAAGAAGAATCACCTAAAGGTATGCAGATATAATTTAAAGGTAGATGTTTTGCATGTAATACTTTTGGTCATATGAAGAAAGATTGTAAAGGTAAGAAATTTAAACCTCTTAATGGTTATTGTTATAATTGTCATGGTTTTAGACATAGACCTATTGAATGTAGGAAGCCTAAATTTAATGAGAATAATAATAGTAGTAGAATTTTTACAGATACTAACCATGCAGATAAGAAACCTATTGAAGATATGAATAGAAGAAATGCAGTGGTATGTTATAGATGTAAAAAGGTTGGACACATTGCCAGAAGTTGAAGATCACAAATCAACTAGACTAGACCGAGATATGGAAACAATGGAGTAGTTTTTCAGATATGCAACAAATTTGGTCATACAACAAGGTTTTGCAGGATGAATAACATGAGAAACCCTAACCTTAGAAGTCATGAAAGGAGAAATGAGAATACAAGAAATAGTCATGGAGGTCGTTGTAGTAATTTAGAAGAAGTGAAGTTTATTAAAGCCACAGATCAAGGAGACACATTCAGAACTGAAGGTAATCAGAAATGTGATGTATCTAATGGTAAGAGTGAATCTATACCTAACCCATCTCAACG
Source organism: Chamaecyparis obtusa (assembly GCA_027943335.1). Classification (NCBI taxonomy): domain Eukaryota; kingdom Viridiplantae; phylum Streptophyta; class Pinopsida; order Cupressales; family Cupressaceae; genus Chamaecyparis; species Chamaecyparis obtusa. Next base: position 2,292,945 of record BSBK01001307.1, on the reverse strand, counting down.
TACTTAATTCATGAAAAATCTAGTAGAATAGGAACTTAGGATAGTGTAGAAGTTAGTATAGGATGAATTGAGTCTTGCACAGTTGATGCAAGGTAGTATATGATGTAATGATGCTATGGTTAAGAGCGCATAAGATAATATGATGTTATGCAAGATCGCAAGAAGTTTTAAGTTTTGCAGGTAATCACGAACAAATTTTTGAAAAGAAGTGGCAAAAGAATTGAATGCGATGTTAGAATCTTGTGAGATTCAAAGGTTAAAAGGTTATGATCAGTATTATTTGATCATTAAAGAGAACACAAGTGTTAAGGAGATCAAGGGAGCAATGATTGGAAGCAGTTTGCAAGGATTTGGTGAAGGAATTTTTTGTTAGATCTACACAAACCCTAAATCATAGAATTGAGGTATTTTACTAAGAAAATATATTAGTCAGTTAGAGAATTTGTAGAAGATATGGATATTTCATTGATTCAAAATGTAAGAGATAAGATCAGACCTAAGATTAAAATGGAACCAATAGAACCCTTGGAAGAAGACCCTAAATTGGCTTTATCATCCGTACCAAACAAAGTTCTACATATAGAGAATGTTAGAAGCTATTTGGGATGTAAAATTAAAACCCTCAGTGATAGCGATTTTACTAAAGAGTATGAGAAGCTTTACAATCAGGATATGTGATTGAGAGTAGGGTTTGAACATTTGAAGGTTAATGAATTCATAAGGTATTCTTTATAGTATGAATTTGATGATGAAGAATGCACTAAGATAATTATGAGAAAAATACATAATGGAAATTTTTGGTTAGATGACAGAGTGATAGACATTACGGCAGACCTAATTCATGAATTAACCGGTTTGTCTAAATTTGGAGTCATATCGTTTAATGAAAAGAATGTGAAGAAAACTATATTAGATAACACTAAATCATCTTACAATGGCAGAGGTATAGTGATTAGCAAGATACAACATGATGATGTTAGGTATTTGCGCAAGATCCTTACAGCTAAATTTTATGCTAATTCAAGAGAAGATGACATGGTAGTTGGAATGATTCATCTAGCCTATTTGATGTGTGTTGATAAAGTACAAGTAGACGTGTGAAATCTTGAGAATTCAATTATTTGAGAACTTGGAGAAGATAAAGAAGACTAAGATTTCCCAGTTTAGATTCTCATCATTGATCTTTTCCATTTGATAAGAAAGATTTCCATTTACTATTGGTAATGATTGGAATGATTGTAAGATCACAATGGAAAGGATAAACACAGTATATAGGAAACATCTTATTGACAAGGTCAATGAGAGTGTAGTTTTGGTGATTAAAACATTTCTGAATTTGATGAAGAACAGATCAAGGATCCCTCAGTCAATTGTTGAAAAGTATAAGAATGAGATATGCTTTATGGTTGACACTGACTTTACATTTATTGAAGCATTTGAACATAGAGTAGAGTTCATAGACCCTCTTGGCTATGAAATTTCTGAAATTGAAGTAGAAGAATATGTGAATAGATTGCTTAAGAACAAGTTGGATATACACAACAACAAATTTGGGACTTTTGAGGAGAAGTTCAACTTCGTAAAGTCTATTCAGGAAGAAAAATAGTCAAAGAAAAGAGTAGAAAGTACAATTAAGAAGATTCTAAAGGACATAGGAATGATAAAAGAAGAGTTTATGATTGCAAAGAATACAGCAACAGCTATTAGAGATATTAGACAAAAGGAAGTTTTGTCTGTTCCACCCCTATCAGTGGTTGAAACTAGAAATTTGAAGCATAAGGTGAAAGTAGAGCAAGAAGTTAGGAAATCTACAAGATCATCTTCAACTCCACTAGGGAAAAGAGTGAAAGAAATAGCTACTGGACTAGGTAAGAGACAGAAGACAATAGTGCCACCTATACAAAGGAAGATAGCAGAAATAAAAGATGATGAAGATATTCAAGTGAAAAAGAAGACATGGAAACCAAAGATTGAGAAGGTAAATGAACAAATGTTTCATGATATAAGTCAGAATATCAGAAATGATATTAACAATTTGGATGTTTGTATAAAATACTTGAGAAGGAATTTGGATAGAGGTAAAACTTTGTAAATTTAGTGTACAAAATCTGAAAATCATGTTTTAGAAGTAGTTGAGAAGATTAAGGTTAAAGAAGAAGAAATTCAGTCAGAGACAAATCTTTTAGCCAGCCCTAATGTGAAGATATTGGATATTGAGAAAAGAATCAGCAAAATAAATGATGAAAGGACAAGAAATTGAAAATATTCACTCTTCAAAGATAGCACATTTCAATAAAGATAAGCATTGTTGAAGGATAGTTGGAAGAATGTCTTGCATCGAAGACATATTTTGAGAAGTTTAGTTTTGCAAACCTTCAAGCATGTGAGATCACATCTTATGGATTGTGTGCACTACTTAGTGTTGCAGATTCCATTAAGAAGGCATGAGAGAATGAGATAGAGAGAATTAAAGTGAATTTTTTAGATTTTGTTGCAAGCCTACCGGCTCTACAATTCTGAATCAAGGTATATAACATTTTTTTGAGATCACAGTTTTTGGCACCCTTTTTTTTGCAATTATTGTCAAATGGGGAGAGGTATATACCAAAAAATTGATGTATGTATGATAAGGAAGTATGCTCTTAGGGGGAGTATAGAATATAGAAAAGACTTATGGAGTTATAAGGACAGCGAATATTTTTTTTTTTGTTATGGCCACAATTTTGAGTTTTGAAGTTTTGAGACTTAGCCAATTTTCTCATATGTTGCCACCAATGACAAATGGGGAGATTTTTGAAAATTTGGATGAGTTATATATCTAGATGTTTTCATTATGGAAACATATGATCTACATGAAGACTGCATATGATAGAGAGAAATTATGATAGAGCGCAAAGCAATTTTATCTAAGTATGTGCAGTATTTTCCCAGTGTACACAGGAGACAATTTTGATTGGCGATGTCGATTGGAGTAAGTTCAATGCTTGCACACTTGAAAATAGATACTATGATGACTATTGAAGACTCACCTTAGAGCGCAAGTATGTATGACATGTACGAAAGAAGTTATGGCAGTTTTACAAAAGATAGTGTTAAGCCGACAGGACATAGGAGAAGACAAAATTGGTAAAGAATTAATAGATTATTTTGCTTATCAAAATAATGTGTTAATAATATAAAAGGATGACATCCTAGATGTTAACCCTTGGGTAAATATGTATTTTTGTGTAAAGCTTTATGTTTTGTAAAGATGAATGTAAAATTTATTATCCCTAATAACTTGTATAAATGTAAGGCATATGGAATGTGAATTATATATAAAAATGATGTGCTATGTGAATGAGATGGATGATATAGAAAAATATATTGATGCAAAGTTGTGAAGCAAGTAGTATAAGGTTGTGTACCTTACCCTTTTGTAATCAGTAATTATTGTACATTACTTGTTTGGGCAGTGGACTCATCTTGGAATCATTTGTAATTAGTACTATCAACTCTTAGTAGGGTTGAGGCTTCTAACAAGGCCTATGGTCCCTTAATCAGGACTGAGACACTATATGTATGTAACAGGGTCCTAACAGGGTCAACATCCTTAACAAGATACTTTTGATTAGTGGATCTTTGTGGGTTCCCCACCAAGGTTTTCCCTTGGCCAGGGTTTCCTCAAGAACAAATAATGTGTTATGAGTTCATTTGCTTTATTGCTATGCATTTTATTTAGTTTAATATGTTATTCATGTATTAAGATAATCTGTTATGTCCATAATTGGGTGAAAGAAAAAGTTTGTAGAATACTGATTCACCCCCCTCCCCCTCTCAGTATTCCCTATTTCTAACAAAGAAATGTCTAATTGGAAAGGTAGAAGATATTTGGTTATGGAATAAGCGGTTTTGTCATGTTAATTTTGATAACCTAATCAAATTTAGTAAGATTTGTTAGAGGTCTTTTCTACCTTGTGAAACTTGATAATGTTGTCTATAAAGATTTTTAATTTGGGAAGCTTGCTAGTTCTACATTCAATAGTAAAGGCTACACATCTAAGAATATACTTGATTTGGTGCATACTGATTTATATGGTACTATGAGAACTCAAAGTTATTATGGAGATAATTACTTTATGTTGTTCATTGATGAATATTCAAGGATGATGTGGGTTTTTTTTCTTAAAGAGAATTTAGAAGCTTTTCATATGTTTAAAATTTACAAAGAAATATTGGAAAAGGAAACTGGTAGGAGCTTAAAATTCTTAAGGTCAGATAGAGGTGGATAATTTATATCACATTAATTTTTTTCCTATTATGAAGAACAAGGGATTAAAATACAAATGTCTACTCCTAAGACACCATGTCAGAATGGAATAATTGAAAGAGGAAGCAGGTTAATGGTTGAATGTGATAGGACTTTGATGATACAAAAGGGTGTTGAACAAATATTTTGGAGAGAAGCTATTAGCATTGTTGTATACACTTTGAATAGAGTCTTGATCAAGAAAGGAATAGGAAAGACACCTTATGAACTATGGTATGGACACACTCTTAATGTAATTTATTTCAAAATCTTTGGTAGTAGATGTTGTTAGAAAGTAAAGTCCACCAACACAACTGAGAGGGGGGAAAATTAGTTGTGAGCTTAATTAACTTAAATTCAACTCTATCAAATCTTAAACTTGTAATTTATAATAGAAATAACCATAAGATAATAAACATACACAATAAAACAAGATTTGTTAACTAGGGAAACCCTTGATCAGAGGGAAAACCCTAGTGGGAATGATGCCCACAAGATGATGTACTAATATAAAAGTTCCTTGTGAAAGGATAAACCCTTTTAGAAGTCTTTTACAATACAATTAGTACATATGAGTCCCTGTGAGGATAATTTGGATCCCTGCTAAAATATCCCAACCCTATGAGGATTTGATGAGAAACACAATGAAGACAACCTAACCCACTGTCCAAATTGCTTCAAGACTATCTTCACTAAACAATCTTCAGGATAGCATATCCAAGGGTGAACTAACTAAAACAACAACTCTATTTTCTTGTATATTTCCTTTGAAGTCCTCAACATACCAACAACATCATCTCCTACTCTGATAAAAAATATTTTACATTTAAATCTCGCAAAATATTTCATGACCACATAATACCTTCATGATACCCTTTCCTTTATACCAAGTCCTAATGATTATTGAGTCAGAAAAAATACTTTCTCAATTTACAATTAATATTATAGGACATCAATAAGAATTTATAATGCAGGCTTCATTACATCTAAATTTTGGCATTAAGTATGTTTGTCATTAGTGACAACACTTATTTAGATTCTGTGTGCTTACCGAGTTTCATAGTGTTTACCGAGTAGACCGAGCTTCGCAGTGCTTACCGTGTTATCATTACTAAGTGATGAGATGAGTAGTGTTTACCAAGTGCCAGCATAGTAAATAAGGAATTCAGTTTCTAGCGAGTGACACTGTATCTACTAAGTCTCCAGTGTATACCAAGTTTGAAACTATGACCGAGTGGTTAGTATGGACCGAGCCTCCACTCCTACCGAGAGCATGACGATGTCGAGTATTGCAGTGGATGCCGACTATCACAAAGTCACTGAGTTATTTTGGAGGAAATTTGTAACTATATTTGGGCCGACTCAGTAATATTTGTGTTGACTTATATTTTAGCAGCCGACTTTGTAATTATTTTGTAATTATTTTGGATTGATATATAAGCAATGTTTTGTATCATATCAAAAGAGTAGTAATGTGTGAAAAAGAGAAGAAAGGTAGAGATCGATGAATTACAAAGGGCTATAGCAGTATAAGGAGTAGTAGAGAGATATCTATCACAAAAGGTGATCAGTACATCAAAGACTCTCAATCAGCAAGTACAGTTGCAAGTAAGAGATCTACTGTTTCATCCTAAAAGGTGAATCAACTTGAAATCCTTTAACAGGGTAGACTTAACAGTCTTTTGTAAAATCTCTTAACCGAGTGCATACTTCATTGTATGTTTGTAAATCCTCTAACAAGGTGGACCTAGCAGTCCTACTTGCTCCTAATAAGGAAGATCATCATAAGTGATCATTGTAAGCCTTAACCGGCCAACTTTATACTGCAGTATTGAAGTATTGTGGGTATCATCCCCACCCCAGTTTTACTTTCTATTTGGAAGGTTTCTAGGTAACCAAATCTCTATGTTCAAAGTGTTATGAATGTTTTATTCTTTTTGTTACTCATGCATGCAGTTAGCTTATTGATCTAAATGTTATTTGGAATATTGTTAAGATTTGCAATTAGTAAAAAAATTTCAAGTTACTGATTCACCCCTCCCCTCTTAGTCACTTCGCTAGTCTTGAATATTTCCAACAATTGGTATCAGAGCTTTGTGGTTCTCAAGATAAAGCTTGACAGCTTGAGCAAATATTCAGGACAATGGAGATATTTAGACTTAACAAAGTAATTGAAAATGAAAAGCTTGATCTAGAAATGGCCATCGCTCAACTCAAGGAAGCAAAAGAGCATATTTTCCAATCCCTAAAAAGAAGGAAGGAACTTGCAAATCAGATGAATGACCACCAGTATGTTGAAGAAAAGATTGACTATTTTTTCCCTTCAAGCAGCTCAGATGAAGCAAACAATACAATCAAAGAACTCCTAGAAAAGAATGGATCTCTGAAAGAAGAAGTAAGAAAATTGAAAAGAGAACAGGAAATTCAATCAACAAGATTTTGTGAAATCTTGGAACAAAGAAACAAGATGAAAGATGAAATAGATGGAAAGAATAATGAAATCTAGAACCAAACTATTCAGCTAGAAAACCTTATTGATCAAGTCTCTAATGCAAATGAAGAAATCTTGACTCTAAGATCATAAAATGAAAGGATAACAAAGGAGCTGAGATTTGAAAAGAAAATCAGTTTAAGATTGGTGAATGACCTAAACACTGAAAGAAAAATCAATGAGAGAATGATGAAATCTCAAGAAGATATGTATCAATTGCATAAGCAAAAATGAAAAGCAGGACTTGGATACAAAGAGGAAGGTGAATCCTCTAATCAAGGTACTCAAAAGAATCAAAAACCTACTTGTAATCATTGTGGAAAATTAGGTCATACTTCAAACAAATGTTGGAGCAATGGAAAAGTAAAATTCAATGGAAAATTCTACAATTGCAATCAGCATGGTCATAAAGAAAATGAATGCAAGTAGAAACCAAGATTTGAAGGCAAATGTCAAAAATGTAACAAACAAGGTCACAAGGCATCAGAATGCAGATCTAAAAGATCCAATCCAACAGAACAAATTGTGAAAGCAATATTTGGTTGGGATTACAACACTTGGTGTAGGTGTGATTACTGTGGAGATGATGCAGGAGCATCCTAGGTGTAAGAGCAATCTTGCATCACCCAAAAACATTTCTATTTTTATATTCAATAAGGGTTATTTTGTGCAGAGCTGCTATTTATGGAAAGTTACTATTTTTGATAATTTTTGTATGTGCTCAGAATGATCTGATTTCTTTTTTGGAGGTTCATTTTGGTCATATAAGTCTTCCAGTAAAGTTTCATTGCCAAATCAAGTGTATATTGGAAGATATTGAAGATTTTCGGTATTGGCAGCAGGGTACAGAAACTTTGAACTTAGTTTTGAAGGCTTTAGACGCCCCGAATGAGGTCAAAAATTTGGGTGACAGGCGCTTGCGCCAGTCAAGCCTGTAGAGCGCTTCGTGGCATTTCCGAAATGGGGTTATAATAGCCGATCGGGTCAACTGGTGATGACTTATGGTCTTCGGAAGTTGGTCCACCTGAAATGGCAGAAAATAATTTTTTTCAAAATTTTTGTTCGGGTTTCAAAGGTTATCTTGAGCCGACTATGATGTAATAAAATGTAAAATAAAATAATTCTAAGTTTGGTCGGCTTTATTGGCTAAATTCTGGAACCTTCCCAGGCGGTGGAAAATTGCCTATATAAGGAAGGCTGTATTATTGTCTTAGGCAGTTCAGAATAATTCTGGGTAGTAGATCTGAGTAATAATTCGAGGCTTTGTCCTACAGAATATTGTGACGGAATGCCCATGTGGCTTTGCATATTGTAATTCTGAAAGTTTGTAATTCCACATTTGTGGAGATAATAAAAAGCCAATTTTTTGTTCTTGCATATTATTCAAATTATTGTTGTTGTTTCTCTATTTTTGTTATGTGTTTGTGGTATTAAGGGGAGCACCCTTCATCAAGTGGTATTAGAGCAAGTTTTCTTGAGTGTGTAAATAGATCACCGACTGTGAGGCAGTTTGCACCAGGATCGTGGTTAGGGTTTCAGTGCGCATCGCGAAAATGCCTCCACGAAGAGAATGTGGTGGAAGAGCTGGTGCTGTGACACCTGAGGTTAGAGAGATGCAAAGACAAGTGTGAGCATTGCAAGAAGAGATTCACAGAGAAATGAATCTTAATGTCAGAGATGAAAGCGAGGATGAAGCCGAAGAAGAATATCAAGAAGGAGAAGCTGAAATTGTGAACCAGGAGGAAGAAAGACTTTTTCAGGTGATTTCTAAGATTGGGAAAAGACCTAAGATTGAGGTTCCTACATTTTCTAGAAATCTTAAACTAGAAGAATTGATCGATTGGATCAATGAATGTGAGGAATATTTTTAGTATGAAGATGTTGAGGATCTTGATAGGGTCAAATTTGCGAAGGCCAGATTGAAAGGTCATGCGAAGATCTGGTGGCAAAAAATTCAATTGGAGCGAAATAGAAGAGGGAAAGATAAAATCACAAGATGGGATTGGATGGTGGATAAATTGAAGCGACAGTTCATTCCTATTGATAATGAGCTTGACCTACTGAAGAAAATACAAAATTTGAAGCAAGCAGAAAGATCTGTTCAGGAGTATACAGAGGAGTTCTATCGACTTCTCATCAGAACAGGCCATCCAGAAGCTGATAAGCAGAAAGTTGCCCGATACCTTAATGGGTTAAGGCCAAGCATTCAGGAGGAGCTGAATCTGGTTCGAATGAACAGTATTGAAGAGGCATACCAGTTTGCCCTAAAAGTAGAGGAAAACCTGAACAAGAAGTTTGAGAGCAGACAAAATGGAAGAGGTCGCGGTGGATGATCTGGTGGACGGTCATATGGTGGCTGAAATGAAGATCTGAAAAAGAAGGATGAGGCCAGTAGCAGTCAGAATCAGAGAGGAAATAATTCCAATCGTTTCGAGGATCAGAGTAATAGAGATCAGAGAGGAAGAGGAAGAGGAAGAGGACAAGGAGTTGGAAGAGGAGGCTTCCGTGGAACATGTTTTCACTGTGGAGAAGAAGGTCATAGGGCATTTGAATGTCCTCAGCGCCAAGGCAGAACAGACGGGAGAAATGAAGGCCAGGCCAGAGTTGCACATGTAGATGAAGATGCTAGATCGTCAAATTCTGAAGATGTTGAAAGAGGAGAAACGCTAATTAACAGAAGAGTCTTGCTGAGTGGTGAGAATGAACCTAAACAAAGGAGGAGCCTGTTTCATACTAGCTGCAAGTGTGAAGGTAAATGTTGTGATGTGATTATTGATAGTGGAAGCACTGACAATTTAGTGTCAGAAGAGATGGTGACAAAGTTGAAGCTCAAGAGACAGAAACACCCACATACATATCAGATTGCTTGGGTACAGGATGACCACAAGGTCATGGTCAATGAACAATGCCTAGTGAAGTTCAAGATTGGCGGATACCAAGATGAGGTATTGTGTGATATCATATCTATAGATGCATGTCATATGTTATTGGGTAGACCATGGCAGTTTGACAGATGTGTTGTACACGATGGCCGTGCGAATACCTATTTCCTGACAAAGGATGGAGTGCGACATAAGCTAAAGCCATTGAAGGAGACTGAAGAAAAGGTATTTGGTAATGCAAGAATAACATTTGTTGATGGAAGAAAATTCCTAGATGGTATGAGGCATGAGCATGTGTATTTTGCTTTAATTCTAAAAGTTGGTAAAGAAGAAGCAGAGGATGTACCTGTAGAGGTTGCAGATTTGTTGAATGAGTTTCAGGATATTGTATCTGATAATGTACCTGATGGATTACCACCGATAAGAAAGATCAGTCATCAGATGGATATTATTCCAGGAGCCAGTTTGCCAAACAAGGCAGCACACAGAATGACACCAGCAGAAAGTGAAGAGTTGAACAGACAAGTACACGAGTTATTGCAGAAAGGGTTGATTCGAGAGAGTCTGAGTCCCTGTGCTATACCAACGGTATTAGCACCAAAGAAAAATGGAGAGTGGAGGATGTGTATAGATTCTAGAGCAATAAACAAGATCACAATCAAGTATAAGTTTCCATTGCCACGAATGGATGATATTATAGACTGTTTAAGTGGAGCTATGTATTTATCAAAGATAGATCTCAAGAGTGGATATCACCAGATTTAGATCAGAGAAGGTGATGAATGGAAGACTGCCTTCAAGACAAAAGAAGGACTATATGAGTGGTTAGTCATGCCTTTTGGGCTAACCAATGCACCGAGCACTTTCATGCGGCTCATGAACGAGGTTCTGAATAAATTTTTGAGTAAGTTTGTCATTGTTTACCTAGATGATATTTTGATTTTTAGCAAGACATTGGAGGAACATATGATGCATATTCGTATGGTGTTTGAGAAGTTGAGAGAGAAGAAATTATTGATTAATTTAAATAAGTGCAGTTTTGTGAAGAAAGAGTTAGTGTATTTGAGATTTGTAGTTTCAGCAGAAGATCTAAAAATGGACCAAGAGAAGGTACAGGCTATCCTTGAATGGCCTACTCTAAGGAGTGCTACTGAGGTAAGATCTTTTCATGGTTTGGCTAGCTTTTACAGAAAGTTTATCAAAAAATTTAGCAGTATTTATAGACCCTTGACTGAAACAATGAGAGGGGATAGAAAAGAGTTTAAGTGGACTAATGGGGCAGAAAAGAGTTTTCAATTGTTGAAACAAAAAGTTACAGAACAACTTGTTTTAGCACTTCCAGATTTTAATAAGGTTTTTCAAGTAGATTGTGATGCTAGTGGTACTGCAATAGGAGCTGTTATGAGCCAAGAAGGTAAACCTATTGCTTATTTCAGTGAGAAGTTAAATGATGCCAAGAGAAAATATTCTGTCTATGATCAGGAATTTTATGCTATAGTTCAGGCATTAAAGAAGTGGAGACATTATTTTCTTCCTAAAGAGTTTGTCTTGTATACTGATCATCAAGCTTTGCAATATTTGAATAGTCAAGAAAAGTTGAATCAGAGGCGTTTGAAATGGGTTGAGTTTTTGCAGAGTTATACATTTGTTTTGAAACACAGAAGTGGAAAGTCTAACAGGGTTGCAGATGCTCTTAGCAGAAGGCAACTATTGCTGACAAAGATGCAGATTGAGGTGGTTGGGTTCAAGGAACTCAAGAATTTGTATCCAGAGGATCCTGATTTTGGTGAAGCTTGGAAAGCTTGTAAAGAGCCTGTTACTCTAGATAGGATGAAATGGCTGGATTTCATCATCCAAGATGATATAATATTCAGAGGGAGTCAGTTGTGCATTCCACGAAGTTCTATGAGGGAGAATCTCATCAAGGAGAAGCATAGTGGAGGATTAGCTGGACATTTTGGTCGTGATAAAACCCTTACTTTGGTTGGTGAGAATTATTATTGGCCATAATTGCAGCAAGATGTGAAGAAGTTTGTATAGAGTTGTAGAGTATGTCAGATAGTGAAAGGAGTGAAGCAGAATACAGGTTTGTATCAGCCATTACCTATACCAGAGAAGCCTTGGGAGGATATCAGTATGGACTTTGTTCTTCATTTACCGAGGACTCAGCGGGGACAGGATTCAATTTTTGTGGTAGTTAACAGATTTTCAAAGATAGCACATTTCATTCCCTGCAAGAAGACTAATGATGTTGTTCATGTAGCAGAATTGTTTTTCAGAGAAGTAGTGAGACTTCATTGTTTGCCAAAGACCATAGTTTCAGATCGGGACACTAAGTTTGTTGGATATTTCTGGCGTACATTATGGAAGAAGTTAAAGACAGATTTGAAGTTCAGTTCATCACATCATCCACAGAATGATGGACAGACAGAGGTGGTGAATAGAAGTTTGGGAAATTTGCTGAGATGTTTGGGTTGAGATAAGCCAACAGGATGGGATTTGATTTTACCACAGAAAAAATTTGCATAAAATAATTCTGTCAATAGAAGCACTGGTAAATCACCATTCCAGATTGTATATGGTAGTAGTCCAAGAAATGCATTTGAATTGAGGAAGATAGATAAAGGAGAAATAAGTAGTGCTGAAGCTAAAGATTTTACAGAACACTTGAAGAACATCCATGGAGAGGTGAGGAAGCATATTATCAAGATGAACGCACAGTACAAGGCTAAGGTAGATGAGAAAAGGAGGTATAAGGAATTTCATGTTGGTGATGAAGTCATGGTTCATTTGCGGAAGGAGCAGTTTCCAATTGGTACATATAAAAAGCTGAAAATGAAGAAGTTTGGACCATGTAGGATACTGAAGAAACATGATTCAGGAAACGCATATGAGGTAGAATTGCCTACTGAGCTAAATACTTCATCAGTGTTTAACATTTCAGATCTGACAGAGTATCATGAAAGAGGTGTTGAAGATGAGATCACAGCAGCACAGTGGAATATTTCAGCAACTAGTTCAGACACTAAGGAGATCGAAGATATACTCGACAGTCGTGTTGGCAGAAGCACAAGGAACAGGACATATGAAAAATATCTGGTCAAATGGAAAAGATGACCTATTGAAGATTCATCATGGCTGACAAAGGAGGAGGTTAGCCGTCTTAGTTTTCCTCTACACACCTAAGTCGTGACAGGGTCACTTCTCAAATTACCCCGGGTGTCTGAATCAGGAGCATCCTGGGTGTAAGAGCAATCTTGCATCACCCAAAAATATTTCTATTTTTATATTCAATAAGGGTTATTTTGTGCAGAGCTGCTATTTATGGAAACTTACTATTTTTGGTAATTTTTGTATGTGCTCAGAATGATCTGATTTCTTTCTTGGAAGTTCATTTTGGTCATATAAGTTTGCCAGTAAAGTTTCATTGCCAGATCAAGTGTATATTGGAAGATATTGAAGATTTTCGGTATTCGCAGCAGGGTACAGAAACTTTGAACTCAGTTTTGAAGGCTTTAGAGGCCCCGGATGAGGTCAAAAATTTGGGTGACAAGTGTTTGCACCGGTAGAGCCTGTAGAGCACTTCGTGGCGTTTCCAAAATGGTGTTATAATAGTCGATCGGGTCAACTGGTGATGACTTATGGTCTTCGGAAGTTGGTCCTCCTGAAATGGCGGAAAATAATTTTCTTCAAAATTTCTGTTTGGGTTTCAAAGGTTATTTTGAGCCGACTATGATGTAATAAAATGTAAAATAAAATAATTCTAAGTTTGGTCGGCCTTATTGGCTAAATTCTGAAACCTTCCCAGGCGGTGGAAAATTGCCTATATAAGGAAGGCTGTATTATTGTCTTAGGGAGTTCAGAATAATTCTAGGTAGTAGATCTGGGTAATAATTTGAGGCTTTGTCCTATAAAATATTGTGAGGGAATGCCCATGTGGCTTTGCATATTGTAATTCTGAAAGTTTGTAATTCCACATTTGTGGAGATAATAAGAAGCCAATTTTCTGTTCTTACATATTATTCAAATTATTATTGTTGTTTCTCTATTTCTGTTATGTGTTTGTGGTATTAAGAGGAGCACCCTTCATCAAGTGGTATCAGAGCAGGTTTTCTTGAGTGTGTAAATAGATCACTGACTATGAGACAGTTTGCACCAGGATCGTGGTTAGGGTTTCAGCGTGCATCACGAAAATACCTCCACGAAGAGAACGTGGCGGAAGAGCTAGTGCTGTAACACTTGAGGTTAGAGAGCTGCAAAGATAAGTGCGAGCATTGCAAGAAGAGATTCGCAAAGGAATGAATCTTAATGTCAGAGATGAAAGCGAGGATGAAGCCGAAGAAGAATATCAAGAAGGAGAAGCTGAAATTGTGAACCAGGAGGAAGAAAGACTTTTTCGGGTGATTTCTAAGATTGGGAAAAGACCTAAGATTGAGGTTCCTAAATTTTCTAGAAATCTTAACCCAGAGGAATTGATCGATTGGATCAATGAATGTGAGGAATATTTTGAGTATGAAAATGTTGAGGATCTTGATAGGGTCAAATTTGCGAAGGCCAGATTGAAAGGTCATGCGAAGATCTGGTGGCAAGAAATTTAATTAGAGCGAAATAGAAGAGAGAAAGATAAAATCACAAGATGGGATCGGATGGTGGATAAATTGAAGCGACAGTTCATTCCTATTGATTATGAGCTTGACCTACTGAAAAAAATCCAGAGTTTGAAGCAAGCAGGAAGATCTGTTCAGGAGTATACAGAGGAGTTCTATCGACTTCTCATCAGAACAGGCCATGCAGAAGCTGATAAGGAGAAAGTTGCCCAATACCTTAATGGGTTAAGGCCAAGCATTCAGGAGGAGTTGAATTTGGTTCGAATGAACAGTATTGAAGAGGCATACCAGTTTGCACTAAAAGTAGAGGAAAAGCTAAACAAGAAGTTTGAGAGCAGACAAAATGGAAGAGGTCACGGTGGACGATCTGGTGGACAGTCATATGGTGGCCGAAATGAAGATCCGAAAAAGAAGGATGAGGCCAGTAGCAGTTAGAATCAGAGAGGAAATAATTTCAATCATTTCGAGGATCAGAGTAATAGAGATCAGAGAGGAAGAGGAAGAGGAAGAGGACAAGGAGTTGGAAGAGGAGGCTTCCGTGGAACATGTTTTCATTGTGGAGAAGAAGGTCATAGGGCATTTGAATGTCCTCAGTGCCAAGGCAGAATAGATAGGAGAAATGAAGGCCAGGCCAGAGTTGCACATGTAGATGAAGATGCTAGATCGTCAAATTCTGAAGATGCTGAAAGAGGAGAAACGCTAATTAACAGAAGAGTCTTGCTGAGTGGTGAGAATGAACCTGAACAAAGGAGGAGCCTGTTTCACACCAGGTGCAAGTGTGAAGGTAAATATTGTGATGTGATTATTGATAGTGGAAGCACTGACAATTTAGTGTCAGAAGAGATGGTGACAAAGTTGAAGCTCAAGAGACAGAAACACCCACATCCATATCGGATTGCCTGGGTAGAGGATGACCACAAGGTCATGGTCAATGAACAATGCCTGGTGAAGTTCAAGATTGGTGGATACCAAAATGAGGTATTATGTGATATCATATCTATGGATGCATGTTATATGTTATTGGGTAGACCATGGCAGTTTGACAGATGTGTTGTACACGATGGCCGTGCGAATACCTATTCCCTGACAAAGGATGGAGTGCGACATAAGCTAAAGCCATTGAAGGAGACCGAAGAAAAGGTATGTGGTAATGCAAGAATAACATTTGTTGATGGAAAAAAATTCTTAGATGGTATGAGGCATGAGCATGTGTGTTTTGCTTTAATTCCAAAAGTTGGTAAAGAAGAAGTAGAGGATGTACCTGTAGAGGTTGCAGATTTGTTGAATGAGTTTTAGGATATTGTATCTGATAATGTACCTAATAGATTACCATCGGTAAGGAAGATCAGTCATCAGATGGATTTGATTCCAGGAGCCAGTTTGTCAAACAAGGTAGCACACAGAATGACACCAGTAAAAAGTGAAGAGTTGAATAGACAAGTACACGAGTTATTGCAGAAAGGGTTGATTCGAGAGAGTCTGAGCCCCTGTGCTGTACCAGTGGTATTAGCACCAAAGAACAATGGAGAGTGGAGGATGTGTACAGATTCCAAAGCAATAAACAAGATCACAATCAAGTATAGGTTTCCACTGCCACGAATGGATGATATTATGGATTGTTTAAGTGGAGCTGTGTATTTCTCAAAGATAGATCTGAAGAGTGGATATCACCAAATTCAGATCAGAGAAGGCGATGAATGGAAGACTGTCTTCAAGACAAAGGAAGGACTATATGAGTGGTTAGTCATGCCTTTTGGGCTAACGAATGCACCGAGCACTTTCATGGGGCTCATGAATGAGGTTCTGAAAGAATTTCTAGGTAAGTTTGTCATTGTTTACCTAGATGATATTTTGATTTTTAGCAAGACATTGGAGGAACATATGATGCATATTCGTATGGTGTTTAAGAAGTTGAGAGATGAGAAATTGTTGATTAATTTGAAGAAGTGCAGTTTTGTGAAGAAAGAGTTAGTGTATTTGGGATTTGTAGTTTCAGCAGAAGGTCTAAAAATAGACTCAGAGAAGGTACATGCTATCCTTGAATGGCCTACTCCGAGGAGTGCTACTGAGGTAAGATCTTTTCATGGTTTGGCTAGCTTTTACAAAAAGTTTATCAGAAATTTTAGCAGTATTTGTGGACCCTTAACTGAAACAATGAGAGGGGATAGAAAAGAGTTTAAGTGGACTAATGGGGCAGAAAAGAGTTTTCAATTGTTGAAACAAAAAGTTACAGAATAACCTGTTTTAGCACTTTCAAATTTTAATAAGGTGTTTCAAGTAGATTGTGATGCTAGTGGTACTGCAATAGGAGCTGTTATGAGCCAAGAAGGTAAACCTGTTGCTTATTTCAGTGAGAAGTTAAATGATGCCAAGAGAAAATATTCTGTCTATGATCAAAAATTTTATGCTATAGTTTAAGCATTAAAGAAGTGGAGATATTATTTGCTTCCTAAAAAGTTTGTCTTGTATACTGATCATCAACCTTTGCAATATTTGAATAGTCAAGGAAAGTTGAATCAGAGGCATTTGAAATGGGTTGAGTTTTTGCAGAGTTATACATTTGTTTTGAATCACAGAAGTGGAAAGTCTAACAGGGTTGCAGATGCTCTTAGCAGAAGGCAACTATTGCTGACAGAGATGCAGATTGAGGTGGTTGGGTTCAAGGAACTCAAGAATTTGTATCCAGAGGATCCTAATTTTAGTGGAGCTTGGAAAGTTTGTAAAGAGCCTGTTACTCTAGATAGGATGAAATGGCTAGATTTTATCATCTAGGATGATATGCTATTCAGAGGGAGTCAGTTGTGCATTCCACAAAGTTCTATGAGGGAGAATCTCATCAAGGAGAAGCATAGTGGAGGATTGGCTACACATTTTGGTCATGATAAAACCCTTGCTTTGGTTGGTGAGAATTATTATTGGCCACAATTGCAGCAAGATGTGAAGAAGTTTGTACAGAGTTGCAGAGTATGTCAGATGGCGAAAGGAGTGAAGCAGAATACAGGGTTGTATTAGCCATTACCTATACCAGACAAGCCTTGGGAGGATATCAGTATGGACTTTGTGCTTGGTTTACCCAGGACTCAGTGGGGACACGATTCAATTTTTGTGGTAGTTGACAGATTTTCAAACATGGCACATTTCATTCCCTGCAAGAAGACTAATGATGCTGTTCATGTAGCAGAATTGTTTTTCAGAGAAGTAGTGAGACTTCATGGTTTGCCAAAGACCATAGTTTCATATCGAGACACTAAGTTTGTTGGATATTTCTGGCATACATTATGGAAGAAGTTAAAGACAAATTTGAAGTTCAGTTCATCACATCATCCACAGACTGATGGACAGACAGAGGTGGTGAATAGAAGTTTAGAAAATTTGCTGAGATGTTTGGTTGGAGATAAGCCAACAGGATGGGATTTGATTTTACCATAGGCAGAATATGCATACAATAATTCTGTCAATAGAAGCACTGGTAAATCACCATTCTAGATTGTATATGGTAGTAGTCTAAGAAATGCATCTGAATTGAGGAAGATAGATAAAGGAGAAATAAGTAGTGCTGAAGCTGAGGATTTTGCAGAGCACTTGAAGAACATCCATGGGGAGGTGAGGAAGCATATTATCAAAATGAACGCATAGTACAAGCCTAAGGTAGATGAGAAAAAGAGGTATAAAGAATTTCAGGTTGGTGATGAAGTCATGGTTCATTTGCGGAAGGAGCGGTTTCCAGTTAGTACATATAACAAGCTGAAAATGAATAAGTTTAGACCATGTAGGATACCTAAGAAACATGATTCAGAAAATGCATATGAGGTAGAATTGCCTACTGAGCTAAATATTTCACCAGTGTTTAACATTTCAGATCTGACAGAGTATCATGAAGTAGGTGTTGAAGATGAGATCACAGCAGCACAGTGGAATATTCCAGCAACTAGTTCAGACACTAAAGAGATCGAAGATATACTGGACAGTCGTGTTGGCAGAAGCACAAGGAACAGGACATATGAAGAATATCTGGTCAAGTGGAAAGGATGACCTATTGAAGATTCATCATGGCTAACAAAGGAGGAGGTTAGCTATCTTGGTTTTCCTCTACACACCTAAGTCGTGATAGGGTCACTTTTCAAATTACCCCGGGTGTCTGATGCAAGAGCATCTTGGGTGTAAGAGCAATCTTGCATCACCCAAAAACATTTTTATTTTTATATTCAATAAGGGTTATTTTGTGCAGAGCTGCTATTTATGGAAAGTTACTATTTTTGATAATTTTTGTATGTGCTTAGAATGATCTGATTTCTTTCTTGGAGGTTCATTTTGGTCATATAAGTCTGCCAATAAAGTTTCATTGCCAGATCAAGTGTATATTGGAAGATATTGAAGATTTTCGGTATTGGCAACAGGGTACAAAAACTTTGAACTCAATTTTGAATGTTTTAGAGGCCCCGGATGAGGTCAAAACTTTGGGTGACGGGTGCGTGGGCTGGTCAATCTTGTAGAACGCTTCGTGGCATTTCTGAAATGGGGTTATAATAGCCGATCGGGTCAACTGGTGATGACTTATGGTCTTCGAAAGTTGGTCCACCTGAAATGGCGGAAAATAATTTTCTTCAAAATTTTTGTTCGGGTTTCAAAGGTTATCTTGAGCCGACTATGATGTAATAAAATATAAAATAAAATAATTCTAAGTTTGGTCGGCCTTATTGGCTAAATTCTGGAACCTTCCCAGGCGGTAGAAAATTGCCTATATAAGGAAGGCTGTATTATTGTCTTAGGCAGTTCAGAATAATTCTGGATAGTAGATCTAGGTAATAATTCGAGGCTTTGTCCTATAGAATATTGTGAGGGAATGCCCATGTGGCTTTGCATATTGTAATTCTGAAAGTTTGTAATTCCACATTTGTGGAGATAATAAGAAGCCAATTTTCTGTTCTTGCATATTATTCAAATTATTGTTGTTGTTTCTCTATTTCTATTATGTGTTTGTGGTATTAAGGGGAGCACCTTTCATCAAATGGTATCAGAGAAAGTTTTCTTGAGTGTGTAAATAGATCACCGACTGTGAGGTAGTTTGAACCAAGACCATGGTTAGGGTTTCAGCGGGCATCGCGAAAATGCCTCCACGAAGAGAACGTGGCAGAAGAGCTGGTGCTGTGACACCTAAGGTTAGAGAGCTGCAAAGACAAGTGTGAGTATTGCAAGAAGAGATTCACAGAGGAATGAATCTTAATGTCAGAGACGAAAGCGAGGATGAAGCCGAAGAAGAATATCAAGAAGGAGAAGCTGAAATTGTGAACCAGGAGGAAGAAAGACTTTTTCGGGCGATTTCTTAGATTGGGAAAAGACCTAAGATTGAGGTTCCTACATTTTCTAGAAATCTTAACCCAGAGGAATTGATCGATTGGATCAATGAATGTGAGGAATATTCTGAGTATGAAGATGTTGAGGATCTTAATAGGGTCAAATTTGCGAAGGCCAGATTGAAAGGTCATGCGAAGATCTGGTGGCAAGAAATTCAATTGGAGCGAAATAGAAGATGGAAAGATAAAATCACAAGATGGGATCAGATGGTGGATAAATTGAAGTGAAAGTTCATTCCTGTTGATTATGAGCTTGACCTACTAAAGAAAATGCAGAGTTTGAAGCAAGCAGGAAGATCTGTTCAGGAGTATACAGAGGAGTTCTATCAACTTCTCATCAGAACAGGCCATGCAGAAGCTGATAAGGAGAAAGTTGCCCGATACCTTAATGGGTTAAGGCCAAGCATTCAGGAGGAGCTGAATCTAGTTCAAATGAACAGTATTGAAGAGGCATACCAGTTTGCCCTAAAAGTAGAGGAAAACCTGAACAAGAAGTTTGAGAGCAGACAAAATGGAAGAGGTCGCGGTGGATGATTTGGTGGACGGTCATATGGTGGCCGAAATGAAGATCTGAAAAAGAAGGATGAGGCCAGTAGCAGTCAGAATCAGAGAGGAAATAATTCCAATCATTTCGAGGATCAGAGCAATAGAGATCAAAGAGGAAGAGGAAGAGGAAGAGGACAAGGAGTTGGAAGAGGAGGCTTCCGTGGAACATGTTTTCACTGTGGAGAAGAAGGTCATAGGGCATTTGAATGTCCTCAGTGCCAAGGAAAAATAGAAAGGAGAAATGAAGGCCAGGCCAGAGTTGCACATGTAGATGAAGATGCTAGATCGTCAAATTTTAAAGATGCTGAAAAACGATAAACGCTAATTAACAGAAGAGTCTTGCTGAGTGGTGAGAATGAACCTAAACAAAGGAGGAGCCTGTTTCGCATCAGGTGCAAGTGTGAAAGTAAATGTTGTGATGTGATTATTGATAGTGGAAGCACTGACAATTTAGTGTCAGAAGAGATGGTGACAAAGTTGAAGCTCAAGAGACAGAAACACCCACATTCATATCAGATTGCTTGGGTACAGGATGACCACAAGGTCATGGTCAATGAACAATGCCTGGTGAAGTTCAAGATTGGTGGATACCAAGATGAGGTATTGTGTGATATCATATCTATGGATGCATGTCATATGTTATTGGGTAGACCATGGCAGTTTGACAGATGTGCTGTACACGATGGTCGTGCGAATACCTATTCCCTGACAAAGGATGGAGTGCGACATAAGCTAAAGCCATTGAAGGAGACCGAAGAAAAGGTATGTGGTAATGCAAGAATAACATTTGTTGATGGAAGAAAATTTCTAGATGGTTTGAGGCATGAGCATGTGTGTTTTGCTTTAATTCTAAAAGTTGGTAAAGAAGAAGCAGAGGATGTACCTGTAGAAGTTGCAGATTTGTTGAATGAGTTTCAGAATATTGTATCTGTTAATGTACCTGATGGATTACCACCGGTAAGGAAGATCAGTCATCAGATGGATTTGATTCCAAGAGCCAGTTTTCCAAACAAAGTAGCACACACAATGACACCGGTAGAAAGTGAAGAGTTGAACAGACAAGTACATGAGTTATTGCAGAAAGAGTTGATTCGAGAGAGTCTGAGTCCCTATGCTGTACCAGCGGTATTAGCACCAAAGAAGAATGGAGAGTGGAGGATGTGTACAGATTCCAGAGCAATAAATAAGATCACAATCAAGTATAGGTTTCCATTGCCACGAATGGATGATATTATAGATTGTTTAAGTGGAGCTGTGTATTTCTCAAAGATAGATCTGAAGAGTGGATATCACCAGATTCAGATCAGAGAAGGTGATGAATGGAAGACTGCCTTCAAGATAAAGGAAGGACTATAAGAGTGATTAGTCATGCCTTTTGGGCTAACCAATGCACCGAGCACTTTTATGCGGCTCATGAACGAGGTTCTGAAAGAATTTTTGGGTAAGTTTGTCATTTTTTACCTAGATGATATTTTGATTTTTAGCAAGATATTGGAGGAACATATGATGCATATTCGTATGGTGTTTGAGAAGTTGAGAGATGAGAAATTATTGATTAATTTGAAGAAGTGCAGTTTTGTGAAGAAAGAGTTAGTGTATTTAGGATTTTAGTTTCAGCAGAAGGTCTAAAAATGGACCCAGAGAAGGTACAGGCTATCCTTGAATGGCCTACTCCAAAGAGTGCTACTGAGGTAAGATCTTTTCATGGTTTGGCTAGCTTTTACAGAAAGTTTATCAGAAATTTTAGCAGTATTTGTGGACCCTTGCCTAAAACAATGAGAGGGGATAGAAAAGAGTTTAAGTGGACTAATGGGCCAGAAAAGAGTTTTCAATTGTTGAAACAAAAAGTTACAGAACAACCTGTTTTAGCACTTCCAGATTTTAATAAGGTGTTTCAAGTAGATTGTGATGCTAGTGGTACTGCAATAGGAGCTGTTATGAGCCAAGAAGGTAAACCTGTTGCTTATTTCAGTAAGAAGTTAAATGATGCCAAGAGAAAATATTCTGTCTATGATCAAGAATTTTATGCTATAGTTCAAGCATTAAAGAAGTGGAGACATTATTTGCTTCTTAAAGAGTTTGTCTTGTATACTGATCATCAATCTTTGCAATATTTGAATATTCAAGGAAAGTTGAATCAGAGGCATTTGAAATAGGTTGAGTTTTTGCAGAGTTATACATTTGTTTTGAAACACAGAAGTGGAAAATCTAACAGGGTTGCAGATGCTCTTAGCAGAAGGCAACTATTGCTGACAGAGATGCAGATTGAGGTGGTTGGGTTCAAGGAACTCAAGAATTTGTATCCAGAGGATCCTGATTTTGGTGGAGCTTAGAAAGCTTGTAAAGAGCATGTTACTCTAGATAGGATGAAATGGCTAGATTTCATCATCTAGGATGATATGCTATTCAGAAGGAGTCAGTTGTGCATTCCACGAAGTTCTATGAGGGAGAATCTCATCAAGGAGAAGCATAGTGGAGGATTGGCTGCACATTTTGGTCATGATAAAATGCTTGCTTTGGTTGGTGAGAATTATTATTGGCCACAATTGCAGCAAGATGTGAAGAAGTTTGTACATAGTTACAGAGTATGTTAGATGGCGAAGGAGTGAAGCAGAATACAAGGTTGTATCAGCCATTACCTATACCAGAGAAGCCTTGGGAGGATATCAGTATGGACTTTGTTCTTAGTTTACCGAGGACTCAGCGGGGACACGATTCAATTTTTGTGGTAGTTGATAGATTTTCAAACATGGCACATTTCATTCCCTGCAAGAAGACTAATGATGTTGTTCATGTAGCAGAATTGTTTTTCAGAGTAGTGAGACTTCATGGTTTTCCAAAGACCATAATTTCAAATCGGGACACTAAGTTTGTTGGATATTTCTGGCATACATTATGGAAGAAGTTAAAGATAGATTTGAAGTTCAGTTCATCACATCATCCACAGATTGATGGACAGACAGAGGTGGTGAATAGAAGTTTAGAAAATTTGCTGAGATGTTTGGTTGGAGATAAGCCAACAAGATGGGATTTGATTTTACCACAGGCAGAATTTGCATACAATAATTCTGTCAATAGAAGCACTGGTAAACCACCATTCCAGATTGTATATGGCAGTAGTCCAAGAAATACATCTGAATTAAGGAAGATAGATAAAGGAGAAATAAGTAGTGCTGAAGCTGAGGATTTTGCAGAACACTTGAAGAACATCCATGGGGAGGTGAGGAAGCATATTATTAAGATGAACACACAGTACAAGGCTAAGACAGATGAGAAAAGGAGGTATAAGGAATTTCAGGTTGGTGATGAAGTCATGGTTCATTTGCGGAATGAGCGGTTTCCAGTAGGTACATATAACAAGCTGAAAATGAAAAAGTTTGGACCATGTAGGATACTGAAGAAACATGATTCAGGAAATGCATATGAGGTAGAATTGCCTACTGAGCTAAATATTTCACCAGTGTTTAACATTTCAGATCTGACAGAGTATCATGAAGAAGGTGTTGAAGATGAGATCACAGCAGCACAATGGAATATTCCAGCAACTAGTTCAGACACTAAGGAGATCGAAGATATACTAGACAGTCGTGTTGGCAGAAGCACAAGGAACAAGACATATGAAGAATATCTGGTCAAGTGGAAATGATGACCTATTGAAGATTCATCATGGCTGACAAAGGAGGAGGTTAGCCGTCTTGGTTTTCCTCTACACACCTAAGTCGTGATAGGGTCACTTCTCAAATTACCCCAGGTGTCTGATGCAGGAGCATCCTGGGTGTAAGAGCAATCTTGCATCACCCAAAAACATTTCTATTTTTATATTCAATAAGGGTTATTTTGTGCAGAGCTGCTATTTATGGAAAGTTACTATTTTTGATAATTTTTGCATGTGCTCAGAATGATCTGATTTCTTTCTTGGAGGTTCATTTTGGTCATATAAGTCTGCCAGTAAAGTTTCATTTCCAGATCAAGTGTATATTGGAAGATATCGATAATTTTCGGTATTGGCAGTAGGGTACAGAAACTTTGAACTCAGTTTTGAAGGCTTTAGAGGCCCCGGATGAGGTCAAAAATTTCGGTGATGAATGCTTGCACCGGGCAAGCTTGTAGAGCGCTTCGTGGCATTTTCGAAATGGGGTTATAATAGCCGATCAGGTCAACTGGTGATGACTTATGGTCTTCGGAAGTTAGTCCACCTGAAATGGCGGAAAATAATTTTTTTCAAAATTTCTTCTCGGGTTTCAAAGGTTATCTTGAGCCGACTATGATGTAATAAAATGTAAAATAAAATAATTCTAAGTTTGGTTGGCCTTATTGGCTAAATTCTGGAACTTTCCCAGGCGGTGGAAAATTGTCTATATAAGGAAGTCTGTATTATTGTCTTAGGCAGTTCAGAATAATTCTGGGTAGTAGATTTGGGTAATAATTCGAGGCTTTGTCCTATAGAATATTATGAGGGAATGCCCATGTGGCTTTGCATATTGTAATTCTGAAAGTTTGTAATTCCACATTTGTGGAGATAATAAGAAGCCAATTTTCTGTTCTTGCATATTATTCAAATTATTGTTGTTGTTTCTCTATTTCTGTTATGTGTTTGTGGTATTAAGGGGAGCACCCTTCATCAAGTGGTATCAGAGTAAGTTTTATTGAGTGTGTAAATAGATCACTGACTGTGAGGCAGTTTGCACCAGGACTATGGTTAGGGTTTCAGCACGCATCGTGAAAATGCCTCCATGAAGAGAACGTGGTGGAAGAGCTGGTGCTGTGACACCTGAGGTTAGAGAGCTGCAAAGACAAGTGCGAGCATTACAAGAAGAGATTCGCAGAGGAATGAATCTTAATGTCAGAGATGAAAGTGAAGATGAAGCCGAAGATGAATATCAAGAAGGAGAAGCTGAAATTGTGAACCAAGAGGAAGAAAGACTTTTTCGGGTGATTTCGAAGATTGGGAAAAGACCTAAGATTGAGGTTCCTACATTTTCTAGAAATATTAACCCAGAAGAATTGATCGATTGGATCAATGAATGTGAGGAATATTTTGAGTATGAAGATGTTGAGGATCCTGATAGGGTCAAATTTGCGAAGGCCAGATTGAAAGGTCATGTGAAGATCTGGGGGCAAGAAATTCAATTGGAGTGAAATAGAAGACTGAAAGATAAAATCACAAGATGGGATCAGATAGTGGATAAATTGAAGTGACAGTTCATTCCTGTTTATTATGAGCTTGACCTATTGAAGAAAATTTAGAGTTTGAAGCAAGCAGGAAGATCTGTTCAAGAGTATACAAAAGAGTTCTATCGACTTCTCATCAGAACAGGCCATGCAGAAGCTGATAAGAAGAAAGTTGCCTGATACTTTAATAGGTTAAGGCCAAGCATTCAGGAGGAGCTGATTCTGGTTCAAATGAACAGTATTGAAGAGGCATACCAGTTTGACCTAAAAGTAGAGGAAAAGCTAAACAAGAAGTTTGAGAGTAGACAAAATGGAAGAGGTCACAGTGGACGATCTAGTGGACGGTCATATGGTGGCCGAAATGAAGATCTGAAAAAGAAGGATGAGGCCAGTAGCAGTCAGAATCAGAGAGGATATAATTCCAATCGTTTCGAGGATCAGAGTAATAGAGATCAAAGAGGAAGAGGAAGAGGAAGAGGAAGAGGACAAGGAGTTGGAAGAGGAGGCTTCCGTGGAACATGTTTTCACTGTGGAGAAGAAGGTCATAGGAAATTTGAATGTCCTCAGTGCCAAGGTAGAATAGACAGGAGAAATGAAGGCCAGGTCAGAGTTGCACATGTAGATGAAGATGCTAGATCGTCAAATTCTGAAGATGCTGAAAGAGGAGAAACGCTAATTAACAGAAGAGTCTTGCTGAGTGGTGAGAATGAACCTGAACAAAGGAGGAGCCTATTTCGCACCAGGTGCAAGTGTGAAGGTAAATATTGTGATGTGACTATTGATAGTGGAAGCACTGACAATTTAGTGTCAGAAGAGATGGTGACAAAGTTGAAGCTCAAGAGACAGAAACACCCACATCCATATCGGATTGTCTGGGTACAGGATGACCACAAGGTCATGGTCAATGAACAATGCCTAGTGAAGTTCAAGATTGGCGGATACCAAGATGAGGTATTGTGTGATATCATATCTATGGATGCATGTCATATATTATTGGGTAGACCATGGCAGTTTGACAGATGTGTTGTACACGATGGCCGTGTGAATACCTATTCCCTGACAAAGGATGGAGTGCGACATAAGCTAAAGCCATTGAAGGAGACCGAAGAAAAGGTATGTGGTAATGCAAGAATAACATTTGTCGATGAAAGAAAATTCCTAGATGGTTGAGGCATGAGCATGTGTGTTTTGCTTTAATTCCAAAAGTTGGTAAAGAAGAAGCAGAGGATGTACCTATAGAGGTTGCAGATTTGTTGAATGAGTTTCAGGATATTGTATCTGATAATGTACCTAATGGATTACCACCGGTAAGGAAGATCATTCATCAGATAGATTTGATTCCAGGAGCCAGTTTGCCAAACAAGGCAGCACACAGAATGACACCAGCAGAAAGTGAAGAGTTGAACAGACAAGTACACGAGTTATTGCAGAAAGGGTTGATTCGAGAGAGTCTGAGTCCCTGTGCTGTACCAGCGGTATTAGCACTAAAGAAGAATGGAGAGTGGAGGATGTGTACAGATTCTAGAGCAATAAACAAGATCACAATCAAGTATAGGTTTCCATTGCCACGAATGGATGATATTATGGATTGTTTAAGTGGAGCTGTTTATTTCTCAAAGATAGATCTGAAGAGTGGATATCACCAGATTCAGATTAGGGAAGGTGATGAATGGAAGACTACCTTCAAGACAAAGGAAGGACTATATGAGTGGTTAGTCATGCCTTTTGTTCTAACCAATGCACCGAGCACTTTCATGCGGCTCATGAACGAGGTTCTGAAAGAATTTCTGGGTAAGTTTGTCATTGTTTACCTAGATGATATTTTGATTTTTAGCAAGACATTGGAGGAAAATATGATGCATATTCGTATGGTGTTTGAGAAGTTGAGAGATGAGAAATTGTTGATTAATTTGAAGAAGTGCAGTTTTGTGAAGAAAGAGTTAGTGTATTTGAGATTTGTAGTTTTAGCAGAAGGTCTAAAAATGGACCCAGAGAAGGTACAGGCTATCCTTGAATGGCCTACTCCAAGGAGTGCTACTGAGGTAAGATCTTTTCATGGTTTGGCTAGCTTTTACAGAAAGTTTATCAAAAATTTTAGCAGTATTTGTGGACCCTTGACTGAAACAATGAGAGGGGATAGAAAAGAGTTTAAGTGGACTAATGGGGCAGAAAAGAGTTTTCAATTGTTGAAACAAAAAGTTACAGAACAACCTATTTTAGAACTTCCAGATTTTAATAAGGTGTTTCAAGTAGATTGTGATGCTAGTGGTACTGCAATAGGAGCTGTTATGAGCCAAGATAGTAAACCTGTTGCTTATTTCAGTGAGAAGTTAAATGATGCCAAGAGAAAATATTCTGTCTATGATCAAGAATTTTATGTTATAGTTCAGGCATTAAAGAAGTGGAGACATTATTTTCTTCCTAAAGAGTTTGTCTTGTATACTGATCATCAAGCTTTGCAATATTTGAATAGTCAAGGAAAGTTGAATCAGAGGCATTTGAAATGGGTTGAGTTTTTGTAGAGTTATACATTTGTTTTGAAACACAGAAGTGCAAAGTCTAACAGGGTTGCAGATGCTCTTAGCAGAAGGCAACTATTGATGATAGAGATGCAGATTGAGGTGGTTGGGTTCAAGGAACTCAAGAATTTGTATCCAGAGGATCCTAATTTTGGTGGAGCTTGAAAAGCTTGTAAAGAGCCTGTTACTCTAGATAGGATGAAATGGTTGGATTTCATCATCCAGGATGATATGCTATTCAGAGAGAGTCAGTTGTGCATTCTACGAAGTTTTATGAGGGAGAATCTCATCAAGGAGAAGCATCGTGGAGGATTAGCTGGATATTTTTATCGTGATAAAACCCTTGCTTTGGTTGGTGAGAATTATTATTGGCCACAATTGCAGCAAGATGTGAAGAAGTTTGTACAGAGTTGCAGAGTATGTCAGATGGCGAAAGGAGTGAAGCAGAATACAGGGTTGTATCAGCCATTACCTATACTAGAGAAGCCTTGGGAGGATATCAGTATGGACTTTGTTCTTGGTTTACCGAGGACTCAGCGGGGACACGATTCAATTTTTGTGGTAGTTGAGAGATTTTCAAACATGGCACATTTCATTCTCTGCAAGAATACTAATGATGCTATTCATGTAGCAGAATTAATTTTCAGAGAAGTAGTGAGACTTCATAGTTTCCCAAAGACCATAGTTTCAGATCGGGACACTAAGTTTGTTGGATATTTCTGGCGTACATTGTGGAAGAAGTTAAAGATAGATTTGAAATTCAGTTCATCACATCATCCACAGACTGATGGACAGAGAGAGGTGGTGAATAGAAGTTTGGGAAATTTGCTGAGATGTTTGGTTGGAGATAAGCCAACAGGATGGGATTTGATTTTACCACAGGCAGAATTTGCATACAATAATTTTGTCAATAGAAACACTGGTAAATCACCATTCCAGATTGTATATGGCAGTAGTCCAAGAAATGCATCTGAATTGAGGAAGATAGATAAAGGAGAAAGAAGTAGTGCTGAAGCTGAGGATTTTGTAGAACACTTGAAGAACATCCATGGGGAGGTGAGGAAGCATATTATCAAGATGAACGCACAGTATAAGGCTAAGGCAGATGAGAAAAGGAGGTATAAGAAATTTTAGGTAGGTGATGAAGTCATGGTTCATTTGCGAAAGGAGCAATTTCCAATTGGTACATATAACAAGCTGAAAATGAAGAAGTTTGGACCATGTAGGATACTGAAGAAACATGATCCAGGAAATGCATATGAGGTAGAATTGCCTACTGAGCTAAATATTTCACCAGTGTTTAACATTTCAGATCTGACAGAGTATCATGAAGGAGGTGTTGAACATGAGATCACAGCAGCATAGTGGAATATTCCAGCAACTAGTTTAGACACTAAGGAGATCGAAGATATACTAGACAGTCGTGTTGGCAGAAGCACAAGGAACATGACATATGAAGAATATCTGGTCAAGTGGAAAGGATGACCTATTGAAGATTCATCATGGCTGACAAAGGAGGAGGTTAGCTGTCTTGGTTTTCCTCTACACACCTAAGTCATGACAGGGTCACTTCTCAAATTACCCCAGGTGTCTGATGCAGGAGCATCCTGGGTGTAAGAGCAATCTTGCGTCACCCAAAAACATTTCTATTTTTATATTCAATAAGGGTTATTTTGTGCAGAGCTGCTATTTATGGAAAGTTATTATTTTTGGTAATTTTTGTATGTGCTCAGAATGATCTGATTTCTTTCTTGGAGGTTTATTTTGGTCATATAAGTCTGCCAGTAAAGTTTCATTGCCAGATCAAGTGTATATTGGAAGATATTGAAGATTTTCGGTATTGGTAGCAGGGTACAGAAAATTTGAACTCAGTTTTGAAGGCTTTAGAGGCCCTGAATGAGGTCAAAAATTTAGGTGACCGATGCTTGCTTCGGTCAAGCCTGTAGAGCGCATCGTGGCATTTCTGAAATAGGGTTATAATAGCCGATCAGGTGAACTAGTGATGACTTATGGTTTTCGGAAGTTGGTCCACTTGAAATGGTGAAAAATAATTTTCTTCAAAAATTTTGTTCTGGTTTCAAAGGTTATCTTGAGCCGACTATGATGTAATAAAATGTAAAATAAAATAATTCTAAGTTTGGTCGGCCTTATTGGCTAAATTCTGGAACTTTCCCAGGCGGTGGAAAATTGCCTATATAAGGAAGGTCGTATTATTGTCTTAGGCATTTCAGAATAATTCTTGGTAGTAGATCTGGGTAATAATTTGAGGCTTTATCCTACAAAATATTGTTAGGGAATGCCCATGTGGCTTTGCATATTGTAATTCTAAAAGTTTGTAATTCCACATTTGTGGAGATAATAAGAAGCCAATTTTCTGTTCTTGCATATTATTCAAATTATTGTTGTTGTTTCTCTATTTCTGTTATGTGTTTGTGGTATTAAGGGGAGCACCCTTCATCAAGTGGTATCAGAGAAAATTTTCTTGAGTATGTAAATATATCACCGACTGTGAGGCAGTTTGCACCAGGACCGTGGTTAAGGTTTCAGCGCGCATCGCGAAAATACCTCCATGAAGAGAACGTGGCGGAAGAGCTGGTGCCGACAAAGAAGATGAAGCTGAAGAAGAATATCAAGAAGGAGAAGTTGAAATTGTGAACCAGGAGGAAGAAAGACTTTTTCGGGAGATTTCTAAGATTGGGAAAAGACCTAAGATTGAGGTTCCTACATTTTTTGGAAATCTTAACCCAGAGGAATTGATCAATTGGAGCAATGAATGTGAGGAATATTCTGAGTATGAAGATGTTGAAGATCCTGATAGGGTCAAATTTGCGAAGGCCAGATTGAAAGGTCATGCAAAGATCTGGTGGCAAGAAATTCAATTGGAGCGAAATAGAAGAGGGAAAGATAAAATCACAAGATGGGATCGGATGGTGGATAAATTGAAGCGACAGTTCATTCCTATTGATTATGAGCTTGACCTACTGAAGAAAATGCAGAGTTTGAAGCAAGCAGGAAGATCTGTTCAGGAGTATACAGAGGATTTCTATCGACTTCTCATCAGAACAGGCCATGCAGAAGCTGATAAGGAGAAAGTTGACTGATACCTTAATGGGTTAAGGCCAAGCATTCAAGAGGAGCTGAATCTAGTTCGAATGAACAATATTGAAGAGGCATACTAGTTTGCCCTAAAAGTAGAGGAAAAGCTAAACAAGAAGTTTGAGAGCAGACAAAATGGAAGAGGTCGCGGTGGATGATCTGGTGGACGGTCATATGGTGGCCGAAATGAAGATCCGAAAAAGAAGGATGAGTCCAGTAGCAGTCAGAATCAGAGAGGAAATAATTCCAATCATTTCGAGGATTAGAGTAATAGAGATCAGAGAGGAAGAGGAAGAGGAAGAGGACAAGGAGTTGGAAGAGGAGGCTTCCCTGGAACATGTTTTCACTATGGAGAAGAAGGTCATAGGGCATTTGAATGTCCTTAGCACCAAGGCAGAACAGACAGGAGAAATGAAGGCCAGGCCAGAGTTGCACATGTAGATGAAGATGCTAGATCATCAAATTCTGAAGATGCTGAAAGAGGAGAAACGCTAATTAACAGAAGAGTCTTGCTGAGTGGTGAGAATGAACCTGAACAAAGGAGGAGCCTGTTTCGCACCAGGTGCAAGTGTGAAGGTAAATATTGTGATGTGATTATTGATAGTGGAAGCACTGACAATTTAGTGTCAGAAGAGATGGTGACAAAGTTGAAGCTCAAGAGACAGAAACACCCACATCCATATCGAATTGCCTGGGTACAGGATGACCACAAGGTCATGGTCAATGAACAATGCCTAGTGAAGTTCAAGATTGGCGGATACCAAGATGAGGTATTGTGTGATATCATATCTATGGATGCATGTCATATGTTATTGGGTAGACCATGGCAATTTGACAGATGTGTTGTACACGATAGTCGTGCGAATACCTATTCCCTGACAAAGGATGGAGTGCGACATAAGCTAAAGCCATTGAAGGAGACCGAAGAAAAGGTATGTGGTAATGCAAGAATAACATTTGTTGATGGAAGAAAATTCCTAGATGGTATGAGGCATTTTCATGTGTATTTTGCTTTAATTCCAAAAGTTGGTAAAGAAGAAGTAGAGGATGTACCTGTAGAGGTTGTAGATTTGTTGAATGAGTTTCAGGATATTGTATCTGATAATGTACCTGATGGATTACCACCGGTAAGGAAGATCAGTCATCAGATGGATTTGATTCCAGGAGCCAGTTTGCCAAACAAGGCAGCACACAGAATGACACCAGCAGAAAGTGAAGAGTTGAACAGACAAGTATAGGAGTTATTGTAGAAAGGGTTGATTCGAGAGAGTCTGAGTCCCTGTGCTGTAACAGCGGTATTAGCACCAAAGAAGAATAGAGAATGGAGGATGTGTACAAATTCCAGAGTAATAAACAAGATCACAATCAAGTATAGGTTTCCATTGCCACGAATGGATGATATTATGAATTGTTTAAGTGGAGCTGTGTATTTCTCAAAGATAGATCTGAAGAGTGGATATCACCAGATTCAGATCAGAGAAGGCGATGAATGGAAGACTACCTTCAAGACAAAGGAAGAACTATATGAGTGGTTAGTCATGCCTTTTGGGCTAACCAATGCACCGAGCACTTTCATGCGGCTCATGAACGAGGTTCTGAAAGAATTTCTGAGTAAGTTTGTCATTATTTACCTAGATGATATTTTGATTTTTAGCAAGACATTGGAGGAACATATGATGCATATTCATATGGTGTTTGAGAAGTTGAGAGATGAGAAATTATTGATTAATTTGAAGAAGTGCAGTTTTGTGAAGAAAGAGTTAGTGTATTTGGGATTTTTAGTTTCAGCAGAAGGTCTAAAAATGGACCCAGAGAAGGTACAGGCTATCCTTGAATGGCCTACTCCAAGGAGTGCGACTGAGGTAAGATCTTTTCATGGTTTGGCTAGCTTTTACAAAAAGTTTATCAGAAATTTTAGCAGTATTTGTGGACCCTTGACTGAAATAATGAGAGGGGATATAAAAGAGTTTAAGTGGACTAATGGGGCAGAAAAGATTTTTCAATTATTGAAACAAAAAGTTACAGAATAACCTGTTTTAGCACTTCCAAATTTTAATAAGGTGTTTCAAGTAGATTGTGATGCTAGTGGTACTGTAATAGGAGCTGTTATGAGACAAGAAGGTAAACATGTTGCTTATTTCAGTGAGAAGTTAAATGATGCCAAGAGAAAATATTCTGTCTATGATCAAGGAGAA
Source organism: Chamaecyparis obtusa (assembly GCA_027943335.1). NCBI lineage: Eukaryota > Viridiplantae > Streptophyta > Pinopsida > Cupressales > Cupressaceae > Chamaecyparis > Chamaecyparis obtusa. Next base: position 2,259,795 of record BSBK01001307.1, on the reverse strand, counting down.
GCATAGTGGAGGATTGACTGGACATTTTGGTCGTGATAAAACCTTTGGTTTGGTTGGTGAGAATTATTATTGGCCACAATTGCAGCAAGATGTGAAGAAGTTTGTACAGAGTTGCAGAGTATGTCAGATGGCGAAAGGAGTGAAGCAGAATACAGGGTTGTATCAGCCATTAATTATACCAGAGAAGCTTTGGGAGGATATCAGTATGGACTTTGTTCTTGGTTTACCAAGGACTCAGCGGGGACACGATTCAATTTTTGTGGTAGTTGACAGATTTTCAAAGATGGCACATTTCATTCCCTGCAAGAAGACTAATGATGTTGTTCATGTAGCAGAATTGTTTTTCAGAGAAGTAGTGAGACTTCATGGTTTTCCAAAGACCATATTTTCAGATCGGGACACTAAGTTTGTTGGATATTTCTGGCGTACATTATGGAAGAAGTTAAAAATAGATTTGAAGTTCAGTTCATCACATCATCCACAGACTGATGGACAGACAGAGGTGGTGAATAGAAGTTTGAGAAATTTGCTGAGATGTTTGGTTGGAGATAAGCCAACAGGATGGGATTTGATTTTACCACAGGCAGAATTTACATACAATAATTCTGTCAATAGAAGCACTGGTAAATCACCATTTCAGATTGTATATGGTAGTAGTCCAAGAAATGCATCTGAATTGAGGAAGATAGATAAAGGAGAAATAAGTAGTGCTGAAGCTGAAGATTTTGCAAAACACTTGAAGAACATCCATGGGGAGGTGAAGAAGCATATTATCAAGATGAACACACAGTACAAAGCTAAGGCAGATGAGAAAAGGAGGTATAAGGAATTTCAGGTTGGTGATGAAGTCATGGTTCATTTGCGGAAGGAGCGGTTTCTAATTGGTACATATAACAAGCTGAAAATGAAGAAGTTTGGACCATGTAGGATACTGAAGAAACATGATTCAGGAAATGCATATGAGGTAGAATTGCCTACTGAGCTAAATATTTCACCAGTGTTTAACATTTCAGATCTGACAGAGTATCATGAAGGAGTTGTTGAAGATGAGATCACAGCAGCACAGTGGAATATTCCAGCAACTAGTTCAGACACTAAGGAGATCAAAGATATACTGGACAGTCATGTTGGCAGAAGCACAAGGAACACGACATATGAAGAATATCTGGTCAAGTGGAAAGGATGACCTATTGAAGATTCATCATGGCTGACAAAGGAGGAGGTTAGCCATCTTGGTTTTCCTCCCCACACCTAAGTCGTGACAGGGTCACTTCTCAAATTACCCCGGGTGTCTGATGCAGGAGCATCCTGGGTGTAAGAGCAATCTTGCATCACCCAAAAACATTTCTATTTTTATATTCAATAAGGGTTATTTTTTGCAGAGCTGCTATTTATGGAAAGTTACTATTTTTGGTAATTTTTGTATGTGCTCAGAATGATCTGATTTCTTTCTTGGAGGTTCATTTTGGTCATATAAGTCTGCCAGTAAAGTTTCATTGCCAGATCAAGTGTATATTGGAAGATATTGAAGATTTTCAGTATTGGTAGCAGGGTACAGAAACTTTGAACTTAGTTTTGAATGCTTTAGAGGCCTCAGATGAGGTGAAAAATTTGGGTGACAGGCGCTTGCACCGGTCAAGCCTATTGAGCACTTTTTGGCATTTCCGAAATGGGGTTATAATAGCCGATCGGGTCAACTGGTGATGACTTATGGTCTTCGGAAGTTGGTCCACCTGAAATGGCAGAAAATAATTTTCTTCAAAATTTCTGTTTGGGTTTCAAAGGTTATCCTGAGCTGACTATGATGTAATAAAATGTAAAATAAAATAATTCTAAGTTTGGTCGGCCTTATTGGCTAAATTCTGGAACCTTCCCAGGCGGTGGAAAATTGCCTATATAAGGAAGGATGTATTATTGTCTTAGGCAGTTCAGAATAATTCTTGGTAGTAGATCTGGGTAATAATTCGAGGCTTTGTCCTATAGAATATTGTGAGGGAATGCCCATGTGGCTTTGCATATTGTAATTCTGAAAGTTTGTAATTCCACATTTGTGGAGATAATAAGAAGCCAATTTTCTGTTCTTGCATATTATTCAAATTATTGTTGTTGTTTCTCTATTTCTTTTATGTGTTTGTGGTATTAAAGGGAGCACCCTTCATCAGGAGAATATAGACACATTGGCATAAATTGTGTAAGGCATCACTTCAGAAAAAAGGATACTACCATAAGATGTTATACATGTACTAAACTTAGTCATATAGCTAAAAATTGCATGAATACAGGCAAAGTTGAAGATGAAAAGAAAGCTAAAGTAGATAGCATCAGGAAGCAGATGAGACAATAGTGGATTCCTAAACCTACCAAGCAAACCAGTCCAAGTAATGAAGTCACTCATGAAGTGGGTGGCTCTATCAATTCCAACTAAGTCTCCAAGAAAGCACTGGAATTGTATCTTCATAAACATATTCCAAAACAATTCCAAAATTGAAAGGAAGAAAGATCCAAATCTGTATGCAAGATACAATAGGATCGCTAAGAAGGTCGGTATCAGTTACCACTGAGCAAGGTCAGGAGTAACCAAATTTCATGTGGTTACCGAGTATAGTCGGAGTAGTATGAATTCTTATATTCATTGAGTTGCGGAGTCTTCACCGAGAAATCAATGCAATAGTGGATGATAGCTTGTCCTATACAATGCTGAACTTAAATACTTCTTTACTAAGCATTAATGGAAAAGTTTTAACAAAAAGCATGAAATCAAGTTCATTTTTCACCGTGAATTTTAGCATATTGAGAGCAGAGAGATTTTCTAAGTGAGATCAAGTGATTCGAAGCAAAATTTGTAGCATAAATTTTTTGAAGAATTTTCTTTGTCTACCGAGCTACCATGGCATCATCCAGCACCAAAGTAAAGAAAGGTTCAGAAAAGTTGGTCCAAGGAGAATGGAAGGCATCAGATTTCAAACTCATGCCCATGGTTGTAGAAACCCTAGACCCGAGTGGAGCTCAATCTCAGATCCCTCCCAAGGTACTTCTTGTTAATGATATTCATAGTCATTTTAAAGGTACAATTCAAGAGCTTGGAACCCTAGAGATAGATGTTGCCCGAAATGAACTATGTGTTGATGGTGTTCTCAAACTGGAGTATAAACATTTGGAAGATAAGTGTTTGACACATATCACACACTTGCCTCAGAGTTTCCAAATAAAATGGATTAGATATATCCTAAGCCGAGTGCATGAAGGTAAAATTTGGCTTGAGCAACCAATGGAAATAACAAAGAAGATGATTCATTAGATCACTGGTCTTCCCACGCTTGCCAAGGAAAAATCTAAAAAAACCCTAGGTCAGGCAGAGCTAGAAAAGAAAACCCTAGCCGAGTGGGATGGTAGAGGTATGAAGATAAGTAGTATAATTGATGCAGAATTGAAATTTGGGACATATGTCATAGCTCACAAGATATACAGTTCTAGTTGGCAGAATAGTGTTCCGTATGAAGCAGTCGACCTAGCTTACAAAATTATGAAGAACAACTTGTCATTTGACCTAGTAGATTTGTTGTTGAAGCAGTTCAACAAAAATATGGAGAGCATTCAAACATCAAAGAACAATCTATGTAAGTTTGGCTCATTATTGGTTTGTTTATTCTTCTATGCTCAAAAGTTTTTCCCATCTAAAGGCACAATAAAATGGAGGAAAGATGTGCCTGTTCTATATTAGATAAATGAGTACATTACTGAAATGGGAGAGAATTTTGTGAGCATAATGGATAACTGTTTTGAATCCTTTAAAGAGAAGATGAATAATAGATTTCGGATTCCACAAAAGTTGGTGGAAGATTATAGCGATGATATTTGTTTTATGGTTGATTGTGACAGAGTGTACATTCAGGCAGTAAGGCCAAGAACTGTATGGGTGAAACCTCTTCCCTATGAGGTAAATATTGATGAAACCAAGGACATAATTGAAGCCCTAATAAATCAACCTGTTGATCCAAAGGCTCCATACTTTGGAACATATGATGAAGCAAAGAGAAGAATAGAACTAAGCATAAATCTTCCATAGGTGGTTAACAAAGGTAGAAAGAGGATGGCCAAGATGCAATCTAGCACACCTCTAATGTTAATCAAGGGAAAAGGAGAGGACATTGAAGAAGAAGAAAAGAATGATAGTGAAGAAGAACAAGTACCTATGAAGAAGAAAGGGAAGGTGACCATCACCAAGGCACCTAAACAATCTACTGCAATCTTCACAAGAAAAACAAGGGGCAAGGCAGGTAAAAATAGTGGTGGTGTAGTATTTAAAAGGCCTCCTCCCATATTTAAAGAAGACATTAAGAGTTTGAGAGAAGGATCTAGAATGGAAAACTTCAAATCTCTCAAGTATAAAATTAGAACAGAGACAGAGCAGAAGGAGATTGAAGATGTTGTTATTGAGAAAATGGGGCAATGGAAGTACTCACCTGATGATATGGCTCCACAAATTCTAGATGTTCTATTGGAGAAAGTCAAGATGAGATGGGAGAATGCAAGGCAAACTATCAAAGATATATATGCTCAAACCTTAAGATAGTTAATGCCAAATTTGAAAAATGATGAAGTTAATAAGGCATTGAAAGAAAATGAGAGTAAGATGACACTTAGATTCAACACTTGTCTGATTCTGATAAAAAATGTAGAATCGGTTGTAAAGAGTGCCACTACTACATGGAAAAACATCTATCATCTTCACCAACTGAGTGTTGAAACTATTGTGATAAAAGATATTGAAGATGATAGTGATGAAGATAAAGAAGAAGATGCTGCCATAGAAATAGTTCAGCTAGATAGTGTTGAAATAGAAGAAGTAGCAGAGGAAAAAGCTACCAAGGAAGCCAAGTAGAATGATGAGGAAGATGATATAGTTTAGATAGCTACAGAAGTAATTGCCTCACTTCCTCACTCTCCAGCGAAAATTTCTACATCTAGCTCGGAGATAGCTTTAGCAAGTGTGATTGTGACAAAACCAATAGATACATCAAATGTCCAATCATCCTCAGCACAGCTCAATGTATCAATGAAAGAAGTGGCTACCACTTCATCTACTGAGCTTTATCCTCCTTCCACCGAGTTGTAGTCTCCAGCATCTACTTCAATACCTTCTACAATTTTGAGTTCCTTAGCAGCAAGTACTTTAGTTTTAGACACTTCAGTAAGTACTTCAGTTTTTTATTCTACAATTGTAAATACTTCAATTTTGGGTTTATCAAGTCTTCCAGTGAGCATTCCATCAGTTGGAAGTTTATCATTTTTCACTGCAAGTCCTACTATATCTACAATAATTTCTACTTCAAAGGCATTAAGTACAATGATAGATGGACCTAAGGTTCAACCGAGCATAAGATTTTTGAGCAGGAGTAAAGATAAAGAAGAAGATATAGATTTGGATGAGTAGATAGAAATTCCAAAATTAGATTTTGCAAATCTTTCTGCAGATCAAATGCAATTGGTTGGTGAACTCCTCAAGAAGAAAGCAAAGCAGAAGAAACTAAAAGAGGAAAGAGATAAGGAATATAATATCATTGAGGATGCCAAGAATATTTTGACAGAAACAATAGGTGTTGAAGTTGATTCCTCTCAACACATTTTGTTATAGTTGGCAGAGGTAGTCACTAAGTTCAATGAGGACTCTTTTGGTCAAGAAAAGTTTCTTGCAAAGGCTGAAAAGAAGTTTGACAATAAAGTGCTTGAGCATATTGCTCAGCAAATAGCTATAAATCAAGCCGAGTTATCTTTAGTTTTGAATAACATTGAATCCTCGTATTCCAAGTTAACATCATTTTTTGTCAAGGTATGTAATGTTGTCAAGTTCTCTAAGGAAATTAAGGACAAATTGAATAAAGTTGATGAGGATCTAAAAGTCAGTGCATAGAAGTTGCAACTTGAACCTAGTTCAAGCTCTACACATCATATGAAAGTCAGATTCCTATTTGATAAGCAGTGAGAGTTATTGGGAGAGGATGCAAGGATCAGGTCCACATTAATAGATATTCAGAACATGATCCTTCCCATCATGGATACAATGCAGAAGCATATTGCACACTCAAAAACATTGATCCATGACAATTAGTTTTCAATTGCAGATCACATGATTGAACTCTCTGCAGAAGTCCAAGTAAAATATTTGTATATACACCTTTGGCATTATTGTCAAAAAGGGGGACAGTATGTGGTGAATGAGAAGAGATATGAGAACAGATGATATAGGAGATATAGGATACTTGTATATATGTATACTGTATGGGGGAGACATAAAATGTATATAAAACGATTGACAAAGACAAATTTTGAAAAATAAATAAAACAAATTCAGCATGATTTTTGTATATAAGTTTTGGGCAATAAGTGTTTTTGTCACTAATGCCAAATGGGGAGATTGTTGGCATTAAGTATGTTTTTCATTAGTGACAACACTTATTTAGATTCTATGTGCTTACTAAGTTTTGTAGTGTTTACCAAGCAGACCGAGCTTCGCAGTGCTTACCGAGTTATCATTACTGAGTGATGAGATGAGCAGTGTTTACCGAGTGCCAACATAGTAAACAAGGAATTCAGTTTCTACTGAGTGACACTATATCTACCGAGTCTCCAATGTATACCGAGTTTGAAACTACGACTGAGTGGTTAGTATGGACTGAGCCTCCACTCCTACCGAGAGCATGATGATGACAAGTATTGCAGTGGATGCCGAGTATCAGAAAGTCACCGAGTTAGTTTGCAGGAACTTTGTAACTATATTTGGGCTGACTCAGTAATACTTGTGTTGACTTATATTTTAGCAGCTGACTTTGTAATTATTTTGTAATTATTTTGGATTAATATATAAGCAATGTTTTGTATCATATCAAAAGAGTAGTAATGTGTGAAAAAGAGAAGAAAGGTAGAGATAGGCGAATTACAAAGGGCTACAGCAGTATAAGGAGTAGCAGAGACATATCTATCATAGAAGGTGATCAGTACATCAAAGACTCTCAATCAGCAAGTACAATTGCAAGTAAGAGATCTATTGTTTTATCCTAACAGGTGAATCAACTTGAAATCCTTTAACAGGGTAGACTTAACAGTCTTTTGTAAAATCTCTTAACCAAGTGCATACTTCATTGTATGTTTGTAAATCCTCTAACAAGGTGGACCTAGCAGTCCTAATTGCTCCTAACAGGGAAGATCATCATAAGTGATCATTGTAAGCCTTAACCGGCCAACTTTAGACTGGAGTATTGAAGTATTATGGGTATCATCCCCACCCCAATTTTACTTTCTATTTGGAAGGTTTCTGGGTAACCAAATCTCTATGTTCAAAGTGTTATGAATGTTTTATTCTTTCTGTTACTCATGCATGTAGTTAGCTTATTGATCTAAATGTTATTTAGAATATTGTTAAGATCTGCAATTAGTAAAAAGTTTTGAAGTTACTGATTCACCCCTCCCCTCTCAGTAACTTGGCTAGTCTTGAATATTTCCAACACTAAACACTTCTATAAGAATGTTAATCTGTAGTTGGCACCCAAAGAAGTAACATGCTTCACATTGTCCACAAGTCTTCACAAAATGAAAAGTAGATTTTTTTGTCTTTATCCAAGCATCTTGAATATTTCTACGACAACATATTAACCTCGTTGAACTAGCTTCAACCTCTCCAAAAATATAAATCTTGAATAACTATCACCAGTTCCTGGAAACTCTCACTTTGAACCTTATTTAGTAAACTTTGCATAACTCAAACATATCTTCATAAGTTTTTCTACGCTTGCAACCACATCATAAAAAAAATTTATGAATCTTGATAAATCTTTGCAAACTCAATTCATTAGTATAAAACCTCTCCAAATGAATCTATGTCTATAACTCTATTAAATCTATCCAAAAAGGATATTTGTTGACATCAATAAAAAATTGAGTCATAAATGTAACATATCAGAACTTAATCATCTCTAATCAACATCCAAGCTTCCCTGTCAATAGAATTCATTAACATTCATGCTAACAATATCCCCTTTTTGTATTGATCAAAACATAGACAAAAAACCATGTAGTGCCATCTTGTAATTATAGTTCAGTAAACTCTCCCATTTATATATATTTCTTCCTCATCTACCTTACTCATTCTCATACTCATATATCCATCATTCAATCTTCCCTTAAGGTTTTGTGCTTAAAAAATTTCATGTATATCTCTCCCCCATTGAAATCAATGACAAAGGTGTTAATATGTCGATTCTCAAAGTTCAATCATCTCCAATACAATCAAAAAAAATGCCTAAGTATCAAAAGATATTGTAGAAAAAATCATGTATAAGAGTCCTTAGTGACTCAACTCAAGCAAAGATACTCCCCCATAGGAAAAGCATCGATCATCAAATCTAGATAAGTAAAGTTCTTTGATCATGTTGAAATGGTGCATTCTTGCATCCATTACTCTGAAGAGGGTTGGGGAATGACCCCAAGCATACCTCTCAGATACTCAAAAGTATCCTTAGCCAAAGGTTTTGTGAATATATCTATTATATGCTCCTTTGTGCTAATATACTCCAATTTAATTTATTTTTTTGCAAGCTTCTCTCTCACAACAAGATACTTTATTGTAATATGTTTGGTCTATGAATGTAATACATGATTCTTTGACATGATAACTTTACTTGTATTAACACAATATATGATAATAGGCTCAGTAAATTTAATGCCAATATCCACTAACATTTTCTTCATCCAAGTGATTTGATTACAATTATTTGCTACTGCAACATACTCTACTTCTGATGTACTCTGTTATATACAATTTTGTTTCTTTCTCAACTAGGAGACTAATCTTCCTCCAAAGAAGAAAGCTCCACCACTTGTACTCTTTTTTTCATCAACATTTCTTCCCTAATATGCATCAGTGTATGCACATAATGTGAAATCATGTGATCTTCCATACCATATCCCATAATCTGATGTACCGTTTAAATATCTAAAAATCCTCTTTACTACTACAACATGTGTATCTTTACATTTTAATTGAAATATAGCTACAATCCTACCTACATTAGCTATATCAGGTCTTGTGTGTGTTAATTATTGTAGTCCTCCAATCATAGATCTATATCTTGTCCTTGATGCACTTGGTGATTCATCCTTGCTTAATAATTTTCATCCTGTTACCATAGGGGTTCAAACTAGTTTAAAATTCTCCATTTCAAACTTAGTCAATAAGTCTTTAAGATATTTTTTTCTGATATGAAAATGCCATCCTTGTTTTGTGTCATTTGCAATACTAAAAATTATTTCATCTCACCAATCATACTCATTTCAAATTAATCTTTCATTTCATCTAAAAATTTCTTACTTTCTTCATCCTTACCTCCAAAGATAATATCATCAGCAAATACTTCAATAATCAGTAATCCCTCATCCTTTTTTCTTAAGTTCATATTACTGACTACATTACCTTTCTTGAATCCAAAACTGATCAAGTGTTTATCTTGTTAGAATGATTTTAGAATAGCTAAGAGGGGGGTGAATTATTTATCCTCGGGTCTAGATGTACCAATTCAACTTTTAAATACTTCAAACAACTTAGATCTCCACAATAGTCCACTCTGTCTCTATAGAATATAACCAATAATAGAAACTTGCAGTCCACTATCCAAAAGTAATCAACTTGTAGAATATGAAGCACTTAATAGTAAAACACATCAAATAACATTCACACAAGTATGAGACCAGGATTTAACATGGAAACCCAATTTGGGAAAAACCACCAGTAACATGCTACCAATTTTCACTCTTGTGAAGTGAGCTCTATGAGGAGACAACCCTACTAAAGGTTACAATACATACTTTTAGGTGTGACCCTTTTAAATGATTTAATAACCTTGTTAGGAGTGGCCTTATTAGAGCACTTAAGATTCCATTAGAATGTCACCTTGATTAAAGGATTTACAAATGACTATTAGGTCAACCTTGATTAATGGTTATCAACTGATACAATGGTTAGAAAGTAACACTGGGTTTGATCTGATACATACAACTCACTTTGCAAATACAAATCCAATGTAGCTCATATTTTGATCCTCTAACTGGTCTTCATTATCATCTCCATATCTGATTTTCTTAGAAACCCTTCAAGAAATCACCTCTTCACAACTCTTTATAGCTCTTCTTAGCCTTTTACTCAAGTTCACCAATCAATAGAATCAACCACTTGCATAACCTACAATTAGGTTATCCGTATACCTACTTCACTAGGTAGCTTGATCTTTTTCCTCTTAATCATTATCGTAGATATTAGTTTTTGGTCAGATTCATCAAATCCTTCCAACATTTCATTCTCCCTCTAACCTTCTAGTTACTTCTCAAAAATTCTCCTTGAATCCATGCATAAAAATGTGTAAACATGGCTTATCATGCATTAAATACTCCATGTCATTCATCCTTATCTTCAATACACTTTACATATTCTAAGAATTCAACTATGTCAGTTGGGAATCTCAATCCCTTCAAAAACTGTAAAATACTAACACTCAGTCATCATTGTGTTCTTCTACTCGACTTCACTGGATAACTCAATCACTACTTAACTTTTCTTCTCATCACTTGCTATCTTTTCTCATTCCAACTTTTGATTCTCAGTCATTGCTGATGCTTGGTCAACATTGTATTTTCTCAACTTATACTGGCACTTTGTCAACACTAGAATCACTCGGCTTATACTTAAGTTCCTTAGTCTTCTTCTCTTTTTCTTGGTCAAGCCTATTCTTTTAGTCTTTCTTTCCTCATTTCTTCTATGCTTCAATTCAATTGTCTTCTTCACTTTGTATTATAGATAAACAACACATTATCTTTCCAATGTGCCAACTAATCAAGTACCCATTGTAGTTTCTCATAACTCAACCTTTTTACTAGGTCTTCTTGTTATCTCCTCTTTTCAAATCCTCTTCATCAATCAAATGATATGGAACTCTACTAAATATAAATTGTCTCACCAATTAAGGTTTGACATCAATGACAATATAACAATTGTTTCAATTGTAGCTTCCAACAATCTCCCTCTTTGGCATTGATGGAAACACCATATGCTTAAGTTACCATACAACCAAAAAAAAATATTATGCATTGAAAAAAAATTTGTCAACTCCTTTTGTGTTCTATTATCATATCTTTATTAATATCTTTAGTTTCATTCTGATTCTATGGTCCAATAATCTCCTCGATCTCATATTTTATTTTCAATCTGAATCTCATCCATGCAGCTCTGGTATGCAAATATCAGCTCCCTCTTTGATAGATATCTCTTTGTTCCTTCAAATGTTCATGTACTTACTGATCATATAATCTCTTCCTCTTATATCTAATCTCTCCCTCTTTCATTCTTTTATCTACTCATGGTAACTTTTACTAAATCTCTCCCTCTTTGACAACAATGCCAAAGACATTTTCAACATTTGCATTCATCTTCACCATGTAGATATCTTCATGTCAGCTTTCTGAACTATATGCTCCTTTTTTCATCTTGTTTATGACTGATCAACATCTTGCGCTTAACTCTTTATAGCTTTAGGCATCTCCTAAAGTGTGACCTACTTGCATCAATTTGTCAGATATTTTGATTAATGCATTCGATGCAACACTCCATTTGATTTAGGTAGCCTCAGCTAGGGGAATCACCCCTAATTTACCTCTTAGATACTCATGTGCAATCTTAGGTAAAGCTTTAGTGAATATATCATCTAACTACTCCTTTGTATTCACATATTCCAATCTCACTTCTTCATCTTGAACTAGCTCTCTCAAGTCATGATACTTGATAGCAATATGCTTGTTCTTAGTGTACATCACAGGGTTCTTTGATATATTAATAGCACTAGTGTTATCATAGAAAATAACAATTGGCTCAGTGATATCTTCCTTCATACCTCTCAACAATTGCTTGATCCACACTATGTTTGAACAATTAACTGTTGCTTCCACATATTTAGCTTCTGTTGTAGATTGAGAAATGAAGTTCTATTTATTTCTTGTCCATGAGACTAATCTCTTTCATAGAAATAATGTAACACCACTTGTATTCTTTCTATCATCCACATTTCCTGCCCAATTTGCATCAGTATAAACTTTCAGTTCAAACTTATCATTCTTCTTGTAGTATAATCCATAATCCTTTGTTCCTTTTAGATATCTTAGTATCCTTTTCACTTCCATCATGTGATTCTCCTTAGGATCTACAGAACATCTTGAAAAAATCCCAACTACAAGTGCAATAGCGGGTCTATTGTGAACAACATATTGTAGCTTTCCAATCATTGACCTATACAAGGTTTGATTCACTTATGTTGTATCATCAATTTTTGATAGTTTGTATCTAGTAGCCATAGGTGTACTTGCTAGTCTTGAGTCTTCCATGCCAAAGGTTTTTAATATCTTCTTGATATATTTAGATTGACTAATGTAGATACCTTTCTTCATCTGATAAACTTGCAAACAAACAAAGAATTTGATCTCTCCAAACATAGACATCTATAATTATTTTTTCATCTCATTAGAAAATGTTTGGCACAATGCATCTTGTCCTCCAAATATGATATCATCCACGAATATTTCAGCTAACAATGTCCCTTTGCCTCTTTCAGTCTTTAAGTACAATTAATTATTTTTATTTGTCCTTGAAAAACCAATTTTTACCAAGTGCAATCTTTTATACCATGCTCTAAGGGATTGTTTCAATCCATACAGTGCTTTTGTATCTTGCATACCATGTTCCTTTTTCTTGGATCAACAAATCCTTCAATTTTTTCAATGTATACTTATGTTTCAACTATTCCATTTAGAAATGCAAATTTGACATCCATCTTATACACTTTGAATCCTTTGTAAGAAGCATATGCAAGTAGAGTTCTAACTCCTTCCAATCTAGAAACTATGGAAAATGTCTCTCCATAGTCAGTGTGTTCTTCTTGTGCATATCATTTGCATACCAATCTAACCTTATTTCTTGTGACTTCTCCATGCTCATTCAACTTGTTTCTAAATACCCACTTGGTTCCAATAATATTCTTTTCCTTTGATCTAGGTATTAGTGTCCAGGTTTTGTTCTTCTCTATTTTCTCAATTTCTTCATTCATTTCTTGAATCCAATCTTCATTATCCAAAGCATCTTTTATTGATTTGGGTTCAAATTCACATAACAAGCATGTTTGGTTTTTCAACTTGTTTCTTGTCATAACTCCTGAATCTTTTGTTCCAATGATTTGATCTGGTTTATGATGTCTTCTCACATATTTTGCTAATGTAGGCTCTAGTCTCCTTTGTTCTTGCTATGTTTATTTAGGTTCATCTAGCAAATTTACTTCAAGTTCATTTTGTATCTCTTCTTCCTCTTCTAATTGCTTGACAATTACCTCCTGATACTCACCATCTCCTTGATGTAACTTGGAAATTTCCTTTTGTTTCTTAACAATTTCTTGTTGTAACTCGGTAGCTTTGTTATTTGGTTCAGGTAAATTATAGGGCTCTCCTTCATTCATGTATAAAAATATTTTGTAATATTTAGGTTCTTTCTCACATTCAACTTCATTCTTTTATGAATATTCATCAACTTTCACATTTTCACTTTCCACAACTTTGTTAGTGTTAGAATTAAAACACTTATAAGCTTTTCTCTTAGTGTAATAACCTAGGAATATGCCTTCATCACTTTTACCATCAATTTTCCATTCCTATTTTTCTTTAGTATATAAAATTTTATTCCAAAGACTTTAAAGTATTTTACATTAGGTGCATAACCATACCATAACTCAAAAGGTGTAGCATGTGTACCTTTCTTGACTTGTATTCATTTCAAGGTATAGACAACTATACTTATAACTTCTCTCCAGTACTTTTTTGCAACATTTTTCTCTATCATCAATGTTCTAGCACAATCCATGATTGATCTATTCCTTCTTTCAACTATACCATTCTATGGAGGAGTCCTTGGTGCAGACATCTATCTCTTGATTCCTCTATCATTCTAGAATGTGTTGAACTCATTAGATATGAAATCACCTCCTCTCTTAGATCTCTAACATTTTAAAATTTTACCTGTTTCTTTTTCAACCCTTGCCAAATACCACTTAAATAGTTGAAAGGAATCATATTTTTATTTAAGAAACATCAGAGTCATCATTCTAGAGTAATCATCAACAAATATAAAAAATATTTATCACCATAGTATCTTTTCACTCTAATAGGTCCACAAAGGTCAGTATGAATGAATTCCAAAATATCATCAGAAGTATAGGTTTTTCTCTTGAAACTAGACTTTGTCATTTTGAACAATTGAGATTGTTTACACATCACATTATCAAGTTTCTTCAATTTTGGTAACCCTCTTACTCTTTTCATCTTACTAATGCTTACCAAATTATCAAAGTTCACATGACACAACCTCTTATGCCACAACCATATATTATCAAATTGTGCAAACAAACATGTCTCATTGGATAGGTTTAGATAGAACAAGTTACCTCTTATTTGTTCTCCACTTCCAATTAGTTCACCAGAAGTATCAAATATCTTATCCTTTTTTTGATGGAATTCAATTCCCTATCCAAAACTGTTCAATTGCTCAAAACTCAAAAATTTATTGTTAGGTCCTTCAACCCAATAATAATTATCACATCCAATCTTATCAGTCAATCTTATTAGTCCTTTACCTTTCACAAAGCATGGTGCATCATTACCAAACTTAACATAGGTTCCTTTGTAATGATCTAAGGTTTCAAACTTACTTTTATCACCAGTCATATGATGTGATAAACCACTATCAATTATCCATCTATCACCTTTACTCACATATGAAATAAGTATAGTTTTATCATCTTCATCAGAATCATCTTTCATGGAAACATAAACAACTTCTACATTATGATCATCAGATTCACTATCAGTTTATTCTTCAGCAATATAAAAAGATTTCTTACCTTTGTCCTTGTAGTCCTTGCACATTTTTTAGTCTCTATCATCCCTTTTTTCTTTGTACTTGATTTCCCTCCTTTCATCCTTGTCATTTTTGTCAAGACACCTTGCAAGAATATGGCCAACTTTGTTACATGAAAAATAGATTATAGGAAGTTTACCATTGAATTTTCCTTTTCCTCTAGGTAGTCTTCTAGCCATTAGTGCCTCAAGCTCATCAAGCACATCATCAGAGGTGTCACTATCACTATTCACACACCTTTCTTTTCCTTTCTTAGACTTATGAAGAACCAATTGAGATTTGAATGCAAATTCAATAGTAGGAGAGGTGAAATTATCAAAATTTGATAACTCAAAAGTAGTAAGTCTACCAACTAGACCTTCCAAAGTTAAGTTGTTACAAGGATCACATCTTAGTTCTTGTATTATAGACACTCCAATAGCATAAATAGGATTTAGGGTTCTCAATACCTTCCTAGTAACAATTTCATCATCAATCTTTCCATTAGCTCCTCTAATAGCATTCACAACCTCTTTAACTTGGCCACAATATTGTACAATAGTCTCACCTTCTAACATTCTCATTTCATCAAACTTTCATCTCAAGCTTTCAGATGTGGATCTTAGTACATTTGTGTCTCCAACATAGATAGTTGTCAGTGTGTCCCACCTTTTCTTTGTAGTGGTACATTCCTTTATGTCTTCAATTCAGGATAACTTAGGGCTGATGTAATCTTGAACATTGCCTGATTTTGTTCTTTCTTTTCCTTCATCTGTTGGGTTGTCAAAGGTGTAGATGTTTTTATGTAGTCATTTTCCAAAAATTATTTTTTTGCATCTCCAATTCCAGCTAGGTGTAGCTTCATCAAACTTTTCCATGTAGGGAAGTTCTCTTTGATTAGCTTTGGTACCTCCTTTTTGTACATCTTGATCTTTAGCTCCAAGTACCTTCAAACTTTTCCTTACAAGCACCATAAGCTCTAATACCAATTGTTAGAATGATTTCAAAATAACTGAGAGGGGGTGAATCAGTTATCCTTAGGTGCAAATGTTTCAACTTTTAAATACTTCAAACAACTTAGATCTCCACAACAGTCCACTTGGTCTCTATAGCATATAACCAGTAACATAAAATTGCAATCCATTTTCCAAAAGTAATCAACTTGCAGAATATGAAACACTTAATAGTAAAACATATCAAATAACATTCACATAAGCATGACACTAGGATTTAACATGGAAACCCAATTTGGGAAAAACCACCAGTAACATGCTACCAATTTTCACTCTTCTTAAGTGAGCTCTATGAGGAGCCAACCTTGTTAAAGTTTATAATACACAATGTTAGGTGTGACCTTGTTAAAGGATATAATCACCCTATTAGGATTGGCCTTGTTAAAGGAATTAAGAACATTCCATTAGAATGTCACCTTGATTATATGATTTACAAATTATTGTTAGGTCAACCTTGATTAAAGGATTTCAACTAATACAATGGTTAGAAAGTAACACCAGGTTTGATCTGATACATAAAACTCACTTTGCAAATACAAATCCAATGTAGCCCATATGTTGATCATCTGACTAGCCTTC
Source organism: Chamaecyparis obtusa (assembly GCA_027943335.1). Classification (NCBI taxonomy): domain Eukaryota; kingdom Viridiplantae; phylum Streptophyta; class Pinopsida; order Cupressales; family Cupressaceae; genus Chamaecyparis; species Chamaecyparis obtusa. The sequence goes on along the minus strand of BSBK01001307.1, from coordinate 2,243,229 downwards.
ATTATCATCTCCATCTCTAATCTACTTGGAGACCCTTCAAGAAATCACGTCTTCACAACTCTTTACAGCTCTTCTCAGCCTTCTACTCAAGTTCTCCAATCAACAGAATCAACCACTTGTATAACCTGTAATTAGGTTATCCTTATACCTCGTTAACTAGGTAGCTTTCTCTTTTTTTTCTTAATCATTACCGTAGACCTTAGGTTTTGGTTAGATTCATCGAATCCTTCCAACATTTCATTCGCCCTCTAACCTTCTAGTTACTTCTCAAAAATAATCCTTGAATCCATGCATAGAAACATGCAAACATAGTTTATCATGCATTATATCCTCTAGGTCATTCATCCTTATCTTCAACACACTTTACATACTCTAAGAATTCAACTGTGTCAACTAGGAATCTCAATCCTTTCACAAACTATAAATTACTAACACTTGGTCATCACTGTGTTCTTTTGCTTGGTCTTCACTAGATAACTCGGTCACTGCTTAACTATTCTTCTTGGCACTCACTATCTCCACTCGGTCCAACTTGTGATACTCATTCACTTTTGATGCTCAGTTGACACTTTATTTTCTTGGCTTATACTAGCACTCATTCAATACTAGCATCACTCAGCTTATACTTTAAGTTCCTTAGTCTTCTTCTCTTTTGCTCAGTCAAGCCTATTCTTTCAATCTTTATTTCCTAATTTCTTCTATGCTTCAATTCAACTATCTTATTCACTTATTATTATAGATAAACAACACATTATCTTTCCAATGTGCTAACTAATCAAGTGTCCATTGTAGTTTTTCATAGTTGTACCTTTTTACTAGGTCTTCTTGTTATCTCCTCTTTTCAAATCCTCTTCATCAAACAAATGATATGGCACTCTACTAGATAGAAACTATCTCACCAATTAAGGTTTTATATTGATGACAATATAACAATTGTTTCAATTGTACCTTCCAACATCTCTAACCTTGCATACCAAGCTCTAGGTTCCTGCTTCAATCCATACAATGCCTTCTTTAATTTGAAAACCATATCCTTTTCTTTTGTTAAATAAAACCCATTAGGTTGTTCAATGTAGACTTCCTCCTCAATTTCTCCTTCAAGAAAAGGTGATTTTACATCCATTTGATATACCTTGAAGTTTTTACTACAAGCATATGCCAAAAATATTCTAACTACCTCAAGTCTAGCCACAAGTGTAAAAGTTTCTTCAAATTCAATACCTTCTTGCTGTGAGTATCCTTTATATATCAATCTTTCTTTATTTCTTAGCACTTCACCTTGATTATTCATCTTGTTCTTGAAAACCCATTTTGTACCAATAACATTCTTGTCTTTAAGTCTAGGGACCAATTCCCTAGTCTTGTTCTTTTAAATCTACTCAAGTTCTTCTTTGATTGCTTTTATCCAATGTTCATCTTTACATGCTTCATTTGTAGTTTTTGGTTCAACTTGAGATATCAAACATAGTTCTTTATTTACCTTGTTCTTTTTCATGACTCCTTTGTTTGTGTTTCCAGTGATTTGATTTGTAGGGTGATTTCTTGCAACATATTTAGGTGTTCCTAGATCATCTATGACTTCATATCTAGGTGATGATTCAGGCTCAACTCTTAGTTCCAATATGTTGGCATTAAGCATGATTGTCATTAGTGACAACACTTATTCTAATAAGTACATACCGAGCAGATCAGTACATACCGAGTAGATCAGTACATATCGAGCAGATCAGTACATACCGAGCATATCAGTACATATCAAGTAGATCAGTACTTACCAAGCAGAGCTTACTGAGTAGAACAGTGCATACCGAGCTCGCAAAGTTTCACAGTGTTTACTGAGTGCTGCACGGTTAAACAGGAAATTTAGTTTCTACCGAGTAACACTTTATCTACCGAGTCTCCAGTGTTTTACCAAGTTCAAAACTATGACCGAGTGGTTAGTATGGACTGAGTTTCCACTTCTACCGAGTGCATGATGATGCTGAGTAACGCAGTGGATGTCGAGTATCAGAAAGTCACCGAGTTAGTTTGCAGTAACCATGTAACTATATTTGGGCCGACTCAGTAATATTTGTGTTTACTTGTTTTAGAGATGACTTTTTAATTATTTTGGAATTGAGTTAGATTGATATATAAACAATGTTTTGTGTCATATCCAAGAATGATGAAATATAGACAAGTATGAAAAAGAGAGAAAGGCAGAGATAAGTGAATTACAAAGGGCTACAGTAGTATAAGAAGCAACAAAGATTTATCCATCATAGAAGGTGATCAGTACATCAGAGAATCTCAATCAGCAAGTACAGTTGCAATTAAGAGATCTACTGTTTCATCCTAATAGGTGAATCAGCTTGAAATACTTTAACCGGGTAGACTTAACAGTCTTTGTAAAAATCTCTTAACCGAGTGCATACTTCATTGTATGTTTGTAAATCCTCTAACAAGGTGGACCTAGCAGTCCTTATTGCTCCTAATAGGGCAAATCATCAGAAGTGATCATTGTAAGCCTTAACTGGCAAACTTTATACTGTAGTATTAAATTTTTGTGGGTATCATCCCCACCCCAGTTTTACTTTCTACTTGGAAGGTTTCTAGGTCACCAAATCTCTGTGTTGTAAGTGTTATGAATGTTTTATTCTTTTTGTTACTCATGGATGCAGTCAGATTATCAATCTAATATTATTAAGATCTAAATATATTAAAAGTTTTGAAGTTACTAATTCACCCCTCCCCTCTCAGTAACCTAGATAGTCTTGAATATTTCCAACAATTGGTATCAGAGCTCAGTGGATCTCAGAATAAAGTTTGACAGCTTGAGAAAAGATTCAGGACAATGGAGATATTCAGACTGAACAAAGTAATTGAGAATGAAAAGCTAGATCTAGAAATGGCCATAACTCAACTCAAAGAAGCAAGAGAGAATCTTTCCCTTTCCCTAAAAAGAAGGAAGGAACTTGCAAATCAGATCAATGACCACCAGTATGTTGAAGAAAAGATTGAAGACTTTTTCCCTTCAAGCAGCTCAAATGAAGCAAATAATGCAATCAAAGAACTTCTAGAAAAGAATGGATCTCTGCAAGAAGAAGTTAGAAAATTGAAAAGAGAACAGGAAATTCAGTCAACAAGATTCTGTGAAGTCTTGGAACAAAGAAATAAGATGAAAGATGAAATAGATGGAAAGAACAATGAAATCTAGAATAAAACTCTTCAGCTAGAAAATCTTATTGATCAAATCTCCAATGCAAATGAACAAAATCTTGACTCTAAGATCATAAAATGAAAATATGAGAGAAGAGCTGAGATCTGAAAAGCAAATCAATTTAAGAGTGATGAGTGAGCTAGATGATGAAAGGCAAATCAATGAGAGAATGTTGAAATCTCAAGAAGATATGAATCAAGTGTATGAACGAAACCTTCATAGGCAAAAAGGAAAAGCAGGAATTGGATACAAAGAGGAAGGTGAATCCTCCAAACAAGGTACTCAAAAGAATCAGAAACCTACCTGTAATCACTGTGGAAAAATTGGTCATACTTCAAACAAGTGTTGGAGCAATGGAAAATGCTACAACTGCAATCAGATTGGTCATAAAGAAAATGAATGCAAGGAGAAACCAAGATTTAAAGGCATATGTCACAAATGTAGCAAACAAGGTCATAAGGCATCAGAATGTAGAACTAAAACACCCAATCCAGTGGAACAAATTATTAAAGCAATGTTTGGTTGGGATTACAACACTTGGTGTAGATGTCATTACTATGGAGAATATGGACACATTGGCATGAATTGTGTAAGGCACCACTTGAGAAAAAGGGATTCTACCATAAGATGTTATAATTGCACTAAGCTTGGTCACATAGCTAAAAACTGCATGAATTTAGGCAAAATTGAAGATGAAAAGAAAGCAAAAGCAAATAACATTAGGAAGTAGATGAGATAGAAGTGGATTCCTAAACCTACTGAGCAAACCAATCCTGAAGTCACTAATGAAGGGAGTGGCTCTATGAGCTCTAACTAGTCTCCAAGAAAGCACTGGAACTGTATCTTCATAGACATATTACAAAATAGTTCCTGAACTAAAAAGAAGACAGATCCAAATCAATATGCAAGATACAGCAGGATCACCAGAAGGTCGGTATCAGTTACCACCGAGCAAGGTCGGGAGTAACCTAACTTCATTTGGTTACCGAGTAAGGTCAGAGAAGTATGAATTCGTATGATCACCGAGTTGCGGAGTCTTCACCAAGCAATTAATTCATAGTGGATGACAGCCTGTCTAATTCTATACCCTAATTTTTACTGAGCATTAATGACAAAGTTTCAACAAAAGGAGTGAAATCAAGTTCACTATTCATCGCAAACAAAAGTCTCCTAGTGTAGTCAAGCATTTCGAAGCATATTTCAGCAAGATATTCTCTTTCCTCAAAGAATTTATTGTGTTCACTAAGCTACCATGGCATCATCCAGTGCTAAAATGAAGAAAGATTCAGAAATGTTGGTTCATGGAGAATGGAAAGCACCATATTTCAAACTCATGCCCGCAGTTACCGGAACCCTAGACCCTAGTGGAGCTCAATCTTGGATTCCTCCTAAGGTACTCCTTATTAATGATATTCGTAGTCATTTTAAGTGTACAATTCAAGAGCTTGGAACCCTAGAGATAGATACTATTCATGAGGAACTATGTGTCGATGGTGTTCTCAAACCGGAGCATCAACATTTGGAAGATAAGGGTTTAGTTCACATCACACACTTGCCTTAGAGCTTTCAGATAAAATGGATCAGATATATCCTTAGTCAAGTACATGAAGGTAAAATATGGCTTGAGCAACCAGTAGAGATTACGAAGAAGATGATTCACCAAATCATTGGTCTTCCCATGCTCGACAAGGCAAAATCTACAAAAACCCTAGGTCAGACAGAACTGGAAGAGAAAACCCTAGCTGAGTGGGATGGTAGAGGTATGAAGATAAGAAAAATTACTGATGCAAAATTGAAGTTTGGTATACATATCGTAGCTCACAAGATATATAGTTCAAGTCAGCAGAACAGTGTTCCATGTGAAGCAGTTGACCTAGCGTATAAAATTGTAAAGAACAATCTATCATTTGACCTAGCAGATCTTTTGTTGAGATAGTTCAACAAGAACATGGAGAGCATCAAAACTTCAAAGAAAAATCCATGTAAGTTTGTCTCACTGTTGGTTTGTTTATTTTTCTATGCTCAGAAGTTTTTCCCATCAAAAGGCATGGTAGTATGGAGAAAAGATGTGCTGGTTCTTTATCAGATGAATCAATACATTTTAGAAATGGGTGACAATTTTGAAAGCATAATGGATAACTACTTTGAATCATTTAAAGAGAAAATGAACAATAGATTCCGGATTCCACAAAAATTGGTGGAAGATTACAAAGATGATATTTGTTTTATGGTGGATTGTGATAATCTGTATATACAGGCAGCAAAACTAAGGATTGTACATGTGAAACCTCTTCCCTATGAGGTAAATATTGATGAAACCAAGAATATTATTGAAGCCCTAATTAATCAACCTGTTAACCCAAAGGAACCATATTTTGGGACATATGAAGAAGCTAAGGAGAGAATTGAGATTAGTATAAAGCTTCCACAGGTGGTTAACAAAGGAAGAAAGAGGTTGGCAAAAATACAAGCTAGCACACCTCTAATGTCAACCGAGGAAAAAGGAGAGGACCTTGAAGAAGAAGAAGAGAAAAATGATGAGGAGGAAGAAGAACAAGTACCAGCAAAGAAGAAAGGAAAAGTATTTATCACCAAGGCACCCAAGCAACCCTCTACAGTATTTACAAGAAGGAGTGCAAGAGGCAAGGCAGGCAAAGTCAGTGAAGAAATAGTATTCAAAAGGCCTCCTCCTTCATTAAAAGAAAAGATCAAGGATATGAAAGAAGGCTCTAGAATTGCAAACTTCAAATCTCTAAGATATGAAATTAGATCTGAGGAAGAGCAGCAGGAAATTGAAGATGTTATCGAGAAAATAGGAAGATGGAAATACTCACCTGAAGAGATAGCTTCTCAAATCCCAGGAACTCTGCTGAACAAAATTAAGTTAAGATGGTCCAATGCAAGACAAACTGTCAAGGACATCTATGCTCAAACCTTGAGGCAATTAATGCCAAGTTTGAAAAATGCTTAAATTAATAAGGCATTGATAGATAATGAAATTAAGATGACACTCAAATTCAACAGTTGTTTGATTTTGATCAAAGATATTGAGTCAGTTGTGAAGAGTGCCACTGCCACATGGAAAAACATCTATAATCTTCACAAACCGAGTGTGGAAACAGTGATAATCAAGGATATTGATGATGACAGTGATGAACATGAAGAAGATACCCAGGTAGACAAGCAAAGTGATGAGGAAGATAATATTGTTTGGATAGCTGCAGAAGTCATTGCCTCACTTCCTCACTCTCCAGGAAAAGTTGCTACACCTAGCACAGAGATAACTTCAAGTATGATTATGACAACTTCCACAGATACATCAAATGTGAAATCATCACTACCACAACTCAATGAATCATCGACAAAAATGACTACCACCTCTTTTATCGAGTTGCAATCTCCTGTATCTACTTCAGTACCTACTTCCATATCAAGTTTTCCAGCAGTAAGTACCTTAGTTTTGGATACTTCAGTAAGTATTTCATTTTTTTATTCTACAATTGTGAATACTTCAGTTTTGAGCCCTTCAAGTATTCCAGTCAGTAGTCTATCATTTTTCATAGTTGGTCCTACAATGTCTACAATAACTTCTACAAAGGCATTAATTGCAATAACAGTTGATCCTAAGGCTCAACCGAGTACAAGATTTCTGAGTAAGAATGTAGAAGAGGATATAGACTTAGATGAGGAGATAGAGATTCCAAAATTAGACTTTGCAAATCTTTCAGCAGACCAAATGCAAAACATTGGTCAACTCCTTCAAAAGAAAGCAAAGCAAAAGAAACTAAAAGAAGAAAGGGACAAGGAATATAAAATTATTGAAGATGCAAAGGATATTTTGTCAGAAGCATTAGGTATTAAAGTTGATTCCTCTTAACATATTTTGTTACAGTTAGCTGAGGTAGTAAACAAGTTCCATGAGGATTCCTCTGTGTCAGAGAAGATTATTGAGAAAGCCGAGAAGAAATTTGACAATAAAGTGCTTGAGCATGTTGCTCAGCATATAGCTATTCATCAGGCAAGATTATCTTCAGTTTTGATAGATATTGAATCCTCCTATTCCAATATTACCTCACTTGTTGCTAAGCTATGTAATGTTGCCGAGTTCACTAAGGAAGTCAAGGAAAAATTGAATAAGATTGATGAGAATCTGAAGGACAGTGTACAGAGGTTGCAACTTGAACCTAGCTCAAGCTCTGCACATCATATGAAAATAACATTCCTATCAAATAGGCAGTCAGAATTATTAAAAGAAGATACAAAGATCTGGTCAACACTGCTAGATATTCAAAATATGATCCTTCCCGTCATGGACATAATGCAAAAGCACATTGTTCACTCAAAAGCATTACTCCATGACAATCAATTTTCCATTGCAGATCACATGATTGAACTCTCTGCAGAAGTCCAAATTGCACTCCAAACATGCAAGATTCTACATGAGAATTGGGACAGAACTCTGGCACTAATCATGAAGGTGCATTCTGATTTTCTTTCACATTTTGGATTCTCCCTGTAAAATACTTGTATATACACCTTTGGCATTATTGTCAAAAAGGGGGAGACAATGTATAGGAAAAAGTGTATAATATGAAAGGGGGAGAAAGTACTCTATATAAGGGAGTCATGAAATATATAAACAGTGGTTTGACAAAGATAAATTTTAAAAAATTAAAAATAAAAGATTCAGCATGATTCTTGTATATAAGTTTTGGCTATAAGTGTTTTTGTCACTAATGCCAAAGGGGGAGATTGTTGGCATTAAGCATGATTGTCATTAGTGACAACACTTATTCTGATCAGTACATACTGAGTAGATCAGTACACACCAATTAGATCAGTACATACCAAGCAGATCAATACATACCGAGTAGATCAGTACATACTGAGCAAATCAATACATACCAAGTAGATCAGTACATACTGAGTAGATCAATACATATCGAGCAGATCAGTACATACCAAGTAGATCAGTACTTACCGAGAAAAGCTTACCGAGTAGAACAATGCATACCGAGATCGCAAAGTTTCACAGTGTTTACCGAGTGCTACACGGTTAAACAGGAAATTTAGTTTCTACCGAGTAACACTTTATCTACCGAGTCTCCAGTGTTTTACCAAGTTCAAAACTATGACCGAGTGGTTAGTAAGGACTGAGTTTCCACTTCTACCAAGTGCATGACGATGTTGAGTAATGTAGTGGATGCCGAGTATCAGAAAGTCACCAAGTTAGTTTGCAGTAACCGTGTAACTATATTTGGGCCAACTCAGTAATATTTGTGTTTACTTGTTTTAGAGCTGACTTTGTAATTGTTTTGGAATTGACTTAGATTGATATATAAACAATTTTTTATGTCATATCCAAGAATGATGAAATAGAGACAAGTATGAAAAAGAGAGAAAGGCAGAGATAAGCAAATTACAAAGGGCTACAGCAGTATAAGAAGCAGCAAAGATTTATCCATCATAGAAGGTGATCAGTACATCAGAGAATCTCAATTAGCAAGTATAGTTGCAAGTAAGAGATCTACTGTTTCATCCTAACAGGTGAATCAGCTTGAAATCCTTTAACCGGGTAGACTTAACAGTCTTTGTAAAAATCTCTTAACCGAGTGCATACTTCATTGTATGTTTTTAAATCCTCTAACAAGGTGGACCTAGCAGTCCTTATTGCTCCTAACAAGGAAAATCATCAGAAGTGATCATTGTAAGCCTTAACCGGCAAACTTTATACTGCAGTATTGAATTTTTGTGGGTATCATCCCCACCCAAGTTTTACTTTCTACTTGGAAGGTTTCTGGGTCACCAAATCTCTATGTTGTAAGTGTTATGAATGTTTTATTCTTTTTGTTACTCATGCATGCAGTCAGATTATCAATCTAATATTATTAAGATCTGAATCTGTTAAAAGTTTTGAAGTTACTGATTCACCCCTCCCCTCTCAGTAACCTAGATAGTCTTGAATATTTCCAACACCAATATAAGTTCTTCAATCTTCAAATCATTTTCAATTTCATAAAATAATTCCTGCTCCTCATTCTAATTAATGTTAGTCATTTTTATTTTATCTTTATTAGACTCATAATCAAGAATCCTCTCCCGAATTTTGAACTTTTCATCAACCTTCACATTAGTACTCTCAACAATAGTCCTCAATATTTGATTAAAACATCTATATGCTTTACTTTTCAATGAATAACCAAGAAAAATTCCTTCATCATTTCTAGCATCAAACTTTCCAATATCATCTTCTCTTTTGATAGAACATTTACTTCCGAAGATTCTAAAATATTTTATAGTATTCATATGCCCAAACCAAAGTTCATAAGATGTCTTACTAGTACCTTGTCTAATCTAAACTCTATTCATCATGTAAATTATTGTGTTCACTGCTTCTCTCCAAAAGATATGTGATACATTACCTTCAAGCATCATAGCTCTAGTTGCCTCATTAATTGATTTGCTCCTCCTTTCTGTTATACCATTTTGTTGTGATGTCATAGGTGTTGAAATTTATATCTTAATTCCACTTTCTTCACAAAAAATGTTAAACTCATTTGAGTAAACTCTCCTCTATCAGATCTCAAACCTTTAATCTTCAATCTAGATTCATTCTCAACTCTATTCTTCAATAACTTAAACTTCTCAAATGCTTCAGATTTCTCTTTAAGAAATGCTACCCACATCATTCTTTTAAAGTCATCAATAAAAATCATGAAATACCTTTCTCCATAAAATCCTCTTTTCCTTGTAGGCCCACATAATTTTGGAATTAGAAGAGATAGGTACTAAGAGGGGAGGGGTGAATCAGTGCCTTCAAAAACTCAACTTGTAAACCTTTTTGAATTATAACTATAAACAGTGATAGCCGACCAATATAACTTGAATCTAATTGCATGAATCATTTATCCACTTGACATAAGTAAGTAAACAACATGTAATCCATAACACAATCACATGACACAAGTATTTTGGTAATGTAGAAACCCCTATAAGAAGGTAAAAACTACGGTGGGGATGACACCCACAAATTATTCACTACTGCAGATAGAAAAGGTTTGCCTATTAGGGCTACAAGGTTTGATCACTTCTGGTGATCTCACCCTGTTAGGAGTGACATGTTAGATCAGCTAGATCTACCTAGTTATAGGATTTTAACAACACTAATGAAGTGTGCACTCGGTTAAGAGATTTACATAAGACTGTTAAGTCTACTTTGTTAAGAGATTTTATCCAAAAACTCTATTACAATTGTCAAAAAGAAATAGGCTTTTATCTGCTATTTGACACTCAATTGTCTGATATAGATCTATAAGCTCTAATAAAATATCACCTTACTTGTGATGAATATTTTCTCTGAACTACTCAGTAGCCTCTGTTGATTTTGCTCAATCTGAAATCTACTGTACTCGGTTCTACTCTATTAACTAATAGACTTGAAGATAGGAAAATGCTTCAAGTGCTCTGTGATTCATATATCAGCTCATACCAAAAAATGATGTGAACACACAAATATATAGTGTTCTATTTTTTCCGCTTTAACAAAATTAGGTTACACAATATAGTCATAACCCTAAGATCTACGGTGTACAATAATAACCTAGATCAACTATTACAAAAGATATACATTTTATTTAATGAGTATCATTACATTAAATGTTCCTCAATCTTGGTAAAATGTTTTATAAACCGTTGTAACCATTTACATAGAAGAATGTGCCATTCCTAATTACTATGTCATTTCCTATGATCCTCATTAAACACTATGTAAACTAATCGATGTATAATGCGATGCTTGGTGTTTACTATCTATTGATGTCGGTGTCTGGTGGTGCCTGGTAAACTATATGTTTCTCAGTGTACTACTTTACCGACTAGTCTATTCTACTTTATGTTACCGATTAGCTCATTGTAAGTAACCGACTGATATCTTTACAAACCTTTGGTACTAATGACAACCTTAAAAGCTCAATAGAGATAACAATCTCCCCCTTTGGTATTAGTATCAAAACTTAAAATGTATAAAGACAAAAGTTTCTATGTAACTTATATCTCCTTATATCTCCACCATATACATATACACATCAAAAAAATTTCTAAGTACTAAGTACTCCCCCTAGGTGCATGCTCCTGGTAATATATAGTATACTAGCAACTATGTACATATTTGGCATAATAGCTGATACATTGCTTTCTCCCTTTTTTATAGTAATGCCAAATACAAAAAAAATAGTATACTCACAACTTGTCAAAAATTGATTGATGGGTTTTCTTCACTGACTCCAAGAGGTTGTCCCATTCCTCTTTCAAGTTGGCGAGAGCGATGTGCTCAAGACCGACTTGTGCATGCATGTCAAAGATGTTATCTAACACCAAAATTTCTAGTGTTGTAACTAGTAGCTTGGCTTTGACAATATGTGCTTCAAAAAATTTCAGGTATGGAATGAGTTCAGTTTGCAACTCAGTGACCTAATCTGTTATATGCTCTTCTTGTTTCTTCAAATCTACTATCAACCGCTAGAGTTCTTGAACTCAGTGAATATGCTTTAAGAAATCATGAGGCTCAGTTATAGCTGCATTTGTACTCAGCTATATTTCTGCTTCCAATCCTTTGATCTTTTCACTGACTTCAATAGTGAAGGTTTCTATAGTACAAAGTCTCGATAAATATTGACAAATTAACTGAGTGATGGATTTCATTTCAGTGATTACCTTATATAATTTGACCTTAAGTAATTGCCACTTCTTGGCTGATTTTCTCTGCTAATTTGTGTTGTATTATGGATTCTTCCCTTTCCTTAATTTGTTTGTCTGCATCAGTGTCTGGGGTGTTGATCTTCCTTGTGAGTGTAGCAAGTTGATCTATAATAGGTCTATCCTCATTAATGTGTATCTCAGGTACTACCTATTGGAGGATATCTCGCACATCATTTAATACTTATTTTCTTTTGTGTTCTTGCTTTAGCTTCTCTTGCACTGCCTTTCTTGAACATAACTCCCCTTATTTACTCAAGTCCTTAGGACTTAGGGTCCTTGGGTCACACTCAGGGATAATGATCACTTCATCAAGGGTGACCGGCCCTTTTCCTTTCTTCTTCTTTTTCTGTGCTAGAGGTGATTTCTTCTCAATGATAGCAATAGATCTATCTCTAGTCTTTGGAGTGTCCTTCCTAGTTAAAACATGTTCTTCCTTCTTCTGCTCCTTGGTAATGGTAAGCTCAGTTGATATAGTAGGAGTCTTGATTGTGGTGTTCAGTGGGATCACCTCTACTTCCTTTGGTTCTTGTGTTTCCTTTGCTTCATCTATTTCCTTTGGTTCGGTGGAAGGTCACTCTATATGTGTATGCTCATCTGTCTTAGTAGGTTTCTCTATATTTTGATCCCCTATGATATCTTTGTTTTGCTTAGGATCTATGCCATTGGGTTTTACTTGGGAAAGAATTTCAGCTACTTCAGTAAGTACAGGAAGTTCACCCAGTAGTGATGTAAATAGACTTTCAGTGTCTAGTGCTTCATCTTTGTTTGGTGCAATATTTACATCTTCATCATCTTGGTCATCAGAATCACCATTGTGATGTCTTCAACGAGTACATCATCATCGGTGTTCTTCTCCAGTTGGATTTCAACTTTATTTAGTGCATCCTATGAAACTTTTATTTCTTCCTTGTCCTCGATTATATCAATTGCCTGGATAACTGATATACCGGTATGCTTTGATTTCTTTGATGTTCCCTCATCAATGTAAATACCTTTACCTTTATAATTTTGTCTCTTCTTAGACAGGTTCAGAAATGCTTGTTGCTCAGCTTTTTCTTCGGCCTTCAAAATTGATGTCCATATAGAATCAGTAGTGATATCCATATCTACTACATTGTCATCCATGATCATTAAGGATATATTCTTGATCATAAAGTTTGCTTGGTATTTGATCAAGTATTCACTAACTTGTCCAAAGCTTAAATTTGCAGCTGCCTGAACTAGAGAGCATTCTCTCTTTCTCTTCTCAGTGTCTAATGCAATAGCCCATTTCTCAATAATTGTATCATCCAATTTCTTTGGTAATGCATAGGCAAACTCCATTGGAACTTTCTTAAATTTTATCATCATTTGGATGACAGCCTCTTCAATTTTAGTTTGATCTTCTTTTGACATTTTGTCAAATATGTCTAGTAAGGGATCAGCGAGGTCTCCATGTTCAATTATGTCCTAAATGACTTCATCTATTGTTTTGGCCTTGTTACTAACCACTTTGAATTGATTTACATCATCCTTTGTCTCTGTATCCTCAAGATCTTCCTTATTTCTAATGAATTTCCTCCTTTTTTTAGGTGCCTCAACTACAACTTTGTTCTTTCTCTTAATGTATTTCTTTGTTGGTGTAGCTACTCTTCTTTTTGTTACTTTTACTACTTGTTCCTTCTCAGTAGGTGGTGCTATAGTTGATGATCATGTCTTCATACCTTAATGTATAGGTGACTGCTTCTTTGTAGGAATTTTAGGTGGAGGAACTTGTGTAGGATCTACTTCTTTGTCAGACTTGGTCTCCTCATTATCATATGGTTTGTCAGATAATTGTAGCTAACCTTCAGTTTCCTATTCAACTGGTGTCCCTTTAGATGTCTCAGACTTATCTCCATATTTAGCAGTGAGATCTTTCTTCATCTTCTTTACCTTTCTAGTTATTTTACCGATCTTAATATTTGTAGATATTCTAGCTTTGGCTTCTTCATATACTCCGAACCTAGTGGCAATGGGATCCTTTGATACTGCAAGTAGTGCATTAATAGATTTCAATGTGAAATCATGGTTTATTACATATCCCATCAGTGCCAACAATTTTATCCTAGGCTCAACTGCTTTTATCAAGGTGTAATTGGTGTTGACCACAAAACATATGTCATTCTCAAATTTTTGAACTAATTCCCTCATAATTCTACTTCTTTTATGCATCTTAGAATGAAATTCTGTGAAATATGCATTAAACTCTACATTCAACTTATCTCCTAAATTCTTCACCATTTCACCAATCTTTTTTGTTATCGGTACATCCGATATCCAATTTACTTTACCAGTGCCAGGCGCATACTTTTGTAAATTGAGGAATATGAATGCAAGTAGAGATTCATACTTACATGTGTTAGATTTATTTTTCCTTATGGTCTTCATATTCTCCTGAAGTTGATGAAATAGTACCTTGGCAAGATCAACTTGGTGACCTTTTACGACAATTTTGTGCACCATGTCTATTGCACTGTAGGGTATGTTGTTGAGTCTGCTCAATTGAAATAGCTTATACCCGATCACATGTGCTGCAAATTTTACTGTTGGGTCCTTGATTGTCAAAATCTTCAATGCTCGACCATCCCATTATGCTCCAGTATATTTCTTAACATCTTGTCGTGAAGAACTTTGGAAAGCCTTAGCTTTTTCGGTTGTAGGGAGCCTAGTAACCCTACTAATTATTTTCTTGTTGGCCTCAATTGGTTTATCTAGCCAAAATTTGTCATCATGATATCTGCTTAAAATGATTCTAATCCAATCCAATTTAAATGATTGCGGAAAGTGTGTAAAACATGATAACCCTAATTCCTCAATCCTCTTGTAATCTGATTTCATTTTTCCATTGGGGCCACAGAGTAGTTGATATGCTACAATAGTTTCAAAATCTCCAACTTCTTTGATTTTGCAGTGAATATAAGACCTTACATCTTCTATCAATAAAACCCTTTCTGGTATGCTCAAAAATGCACCCATTATATCTATCTATGTTGCAACCTTTGGATGTGGCTTAAACTTTAGTTTGTCAAAATTTTCCCTAATGATTAGATTAACTTCCTCTTTAACACTTTGAGTTTTTCTTGCAGATGATGTAGATGCCATAAATTAATTCTAGGGTTTCAAAAAGTAGCAGGATAAAAAGTGTTTGATCACAAATGAACTTACTTGGTATCATGAAGAGTGATGTCGATTCGATCTAGCATAGCCTTGAATCCTTCAAAAAATCTTTTAGCTCGAACTCTGCTCTTTGAATTCTCCGCTCTTCAAAATCGCATTGTAGAAATGAACTCTGTTC
Organism: Chamaecyparis obtusa; assembly: GCA_027943335.1. Classification (NCBI taxonomy): domain Eukaryota; kingdom Viridiplantae; phylum Streptophyta; class Pinopsida; order Cupressales; family Cupressaceae; genus Chamaecyparis; species Chamaecyparis obtusa. The sequence continues at coordinate 2,227,957 of BSBK01001307.1, read as the reverse complement.
CCATGTATTTATAGACTTTTGATGTTCCCGCTCAAACTTTTATGTAATAAATGCTCCATCTAACTTTTGGTGCGAAATAGCTGTCAGCTCGATGACAACTAAAAATTTCATCCACTCGATTAACATAGGATTTCTTCATCGGTTGATACATATGCTCGGTTAACCTTAGATAGTGATTACCAATGGGTAACCATCTCTTGGTCTCTCTTTTTTCAATTGTATAACATTGTTAGCTTATGACAACTAAACCATAGTGCATATTTATTCATGCTGATTTGGTATAGAAACATTATGCATAAGCAACTATATGTAAAATGTGATCTTTTGAAATATCAGTCCCATACATACCTATTTCACTTTAAGTGGAGGTACCGATGTCACCCAATCCAGTGGATGAGGTTTCACTGACAATGTTACTTGACTCAGCGTTCTCATTAGATGCCTTCTTCCACATAGTGTTCCTTAACTTTGTGATATCTGCAATAGTATATCCATTTTAAAATATATGGTTCTCATCTGGTACTCGATCTCTGCACTTCTTGCTTAAATGACCGACCTTATGGCAGTGCATACAAGCCATCCCAAAGTTTGTCCAATTTCTTGATTGTCCAATCTGACTCTTTCTATAATAGTTTGCTGCAACGTGTCCATATCTACTTCATACAACACAATTAGTCCATGTATTATAATCCCAAACATAAGATTTACCTTGTCTCTTTGGTTGATATGCCATGCGATGTGGTTTCTCCTTAGGTGTCCAAACTTGTTTCATTTTCACCCTACAGTCTCGTGCAGTGTGTCCATGCTTGTTACAAGTATAGCATATTTTCTCCATAGTAGTATTATTAGCAAGATCATTTTGCTTAGCTCTACACTCATAAGCAGGATGTCCAAACTTACCACAATAGTAACAATATCCATTAAACTTAGGAGTGATAGGAGTTTTACTTTGTGCTTTGCTTCTACACACATTAGATGTATGTCCTAGTTTTCCATAGTGATAACACATCAACATCTTAGGTTTCTGATTTTGACTGTTGTTGACTTGTTCTGCTTGTTGTGATGTTTCTCCTTCACCTGTGTAGCCTATACTAGCTTTGCTCCCAAATCTTCTCTTATTAGTCAAAAAATCATCAATCTTCTTAGAGCTGTCCTCAGCAAGTTTCTTCATTTCATTTTGCTGCTATTGATTTTTCACTTCATTTCTCACTTCTCATTCTCTTCTCTGAGTCTTGAAACATCTTCTAGTTTCCTTAACAATTCTGCATTCACTTGGTTTACTTCTTGATTCAAAGTCATCACTTGATTAGTTATTTGGAAATGTCGGTCAGTGAGTCTTTGTATCTCACTCTCTTTAGTTTGAAGTTGTTCACTCATTTGTCTTTGGTCATCGATTGCCAAATTTATTTCTTGCTTGGCTTGATTTTCTTTGTTCATTGTTTCTATCATTCTCACCATCTGAGATTCTTGACCGATTTGTAGTGCTTTCACTTGATCAGTTAAATATTGATTATTTTTAGATAGATCAATGATTATGCTTTCAGATCCATCGGAGATGCTTCCAAAATTGGATCCAACATGCTTGAGCATTTCATCAATAGGTTCTTCATGGTAACCGATCTCATTCTAAAGAATGGCTAGGTTCTTCCTTTCAACCAGTAATTTCTTCAGTCCTTCCTTGGCTTGCTTATATTGTTCCACAAACATTTGCATTTGTATCTTCTGATTCTCAATAGTCTTGTCAAGCTTATATCTCTCCATGACTTACATCTTTACCCTTTAGTGGTTAAACTATTCAATAAGAGAACTATGCTCTGATACCAATTTTTGGCATTAGGAGAGATAGGTACTAAGAGGGGAGGGGTTAATTAGTGCCTTCAAAAACTCAACTTGTAAACCTTTCTGAATTATAACTATAAACAGTGATAGCCAACCAATACAACTTGAATCTAATTGCATGAATCATTTATCCACTTGACATAAGTAAGTAAAAAACATGTAATCCATAATACAATCACATGACACAAGTATTTTGGTAACGCAGAAACCCTTGTAAGAAAGTAAAAATTGCGGTGGGGATGACACCCAAAAATTATTCACTACTACAGATAGAAAAGGTTTTCCTGTTAGGGCTACAAGTTTTGATCACTTCTGGTGATCTCACCCTGTTAGGAGTGATATGTTAGATCAGCTAGATCTACCTAGTTATAGGATTTTAACAACACTAATGAAGTGTGCACTCGGTTAAGAGATTTACATAAGATTGTTAAGTCTACTCTGTTAAGAGATTTTATCCAAAAACTCTATTACAATTGTCAAAAAGCAATAGTTATTTATCTTCTATTTGACACTCAATTGTCTGATACAGATCTATAAGCTCTGATAAAATATCACCTTACTTGTGATGAATCTTTGCTTTGAACTGCTCAGTAGCCTCTGTTGATTCTGCTCAATCTAAAATCTATTGTACTCAGTTCTTCTCTATTAACTAATAGACTTGAAGATAGGAAAATGCTTCAAGTGCTCTATGATTCATATAGCAGCTCATACCAAAAAATGATGTGAACACACAAATATATAGTGTTCTATTTTTTCCGCTTTAACAAAATTAGGTTACACAATATAGTCATAACCCTAAGATCTACGGTGTACAATAATAACCTAGATCAACTATTACAAAAGATATACATTTTATTTAATGAGTATCATTACATTAAATGTTCCTCAATCTTGGTAAAATGTTTTATAAACCGTTGTAACCATTTGCATAGAAGAATGTGCCATTCCTAATTACTATGTTGTTTCCTATGATCCTCGGTAAACACTGTGTAAATTGATCGGTGTATACTGTGATGCTTAGTGTTTACTGTCTATCAGTGTCGGTGTCTGCTAGTGCTCAGTAAACTATCTATTGCTCAGTGTACTGCTTTACCGACTAGTCTGATCTACTTTATGTTACTGGTTATCTCATTGTAAGTAACCAAATGATATCTTTACAAACCTTTGGTACTAATGACAACCTTAAAATCTCAATAGAGATAACACATAATTTTATATGCACAATCTCCAAATTTACTAATGTGGTAAACATTTTTCTTGGAATTGAATGCTTTCTATGTTTAGCCATAACACATTCCTTGCAAACCATGTTAGTAGGCATCAGAATCTTAGGCAAGTCTTTAACTGCATTAGATGATCTGATCTTCACAATGTTATCAAAATTGATATGAGAATATCTCTTATTCCATAGCCAACTTTCATCCACTTTAACAGTCAAACATGTCATTTCAATAGGTGTCACCTGAAATACATTACCTTTTATCATTATTTTTGTTCCAATCAGTTTTCCATCGCTATCTTTAATAATGCAAGTCTTCTCCATGAAATATAACTTGTATCCTTTGTCCATAAGTTTTCCAGCACACATAATATTATGTTTCTATCCATTGACAAAGTAAACATCTGCAGTGTTAGTCTTTCCATCAAGTGTAATAGATGTTTTTCCCTTAATCTGACATGGTGCATTATTTCCAACTCTAACAATACCTCCATCATATCTATAAGTTCAAAAAAACTATCCACATCTCCAATCATATGATAAGAACATCCACTATCAATTATCCAATCAGACTTTGTTTGTTCTACATGTGAAACTAAATTTTTTCTTCTTTTCCCTCTTCTTCATCAGAATTTTCATCTTTAATAGAAACAAATCCTATTTTATCTTCATTTTCATCATCACTTTCTAAAAAATTTACATCCTTAAATGTAATTTATCCTTCTTCATCAACATAACAACAATTATTTTTCTTAGGTTTATAAGGTTTTCTATATCTGATCTTATTTTCTCTCTTAGGACATTTAGATGAAAAATGACCAAATTCTTTACATTTCCAATAAGAAAAATATTTCTTACCTTTAGGTTCTCTCCTTACAATCAGTGCCATTGTATCATAAAACTTCCTTTCTTCTTCTTTCTTAGCTACCCAATCTCTAGCATAATCTCCATTGGTACTTTCACTTCTTGTTAACATAGATCTGCCCTTTTTTACACTAAAAGTTGTTTCCACTCTAGGTGATCCTTCCTATTGTTCATGTGCATGTAACTTTTCAAGTTGAAACTCTTTGTTAAAATCAGGTGTAATCATTTCTTCAATGATTTTTTCTTTGTATTCATAGGCCAGTGGTAGAGATTTCACTATCTTCCATATGAATTCATTATCTATTTCCCATCCACCACAATTCTTAATTCCTACAAAAATCTCAGTAATCCTGCTAAAGTAACCTCTTATAGTTTCATCTTCATGCATCTTAGCACTTTCAAACATACTAATATAATTTTTTAATTTAGCATTCTTCAAATTTTATTCTCCTTCAAAAATATTTTCCAATTTAGTCCAAATCTCAATAGAAAGTCTTGTATCTTTTACCTTAGTATATTCTACATCCAGAAGAGATGATAGAATAGCCTCTCTAGCAAGCATATTGTACATGTATATGTTATTTTCTTCATCTATACATGAATCAAGCTTTTCTTCTTCTACAACTATCTTCTTCATCTTGATAATCATCCAATAGTCAATTCCCATGCATATAAAATGTGTCTTCATTATTTCTTTCCAATTGTCAAAATTAACTCCATCAAACTTTAGACATTATTTCTTGAAAAATGTAGTAGCCATGGATCTCCTTAAGTTGTTAAAATTTTCCTTCAAGGACCTGATGCTTTGATACCAGTTGTTAGAAAGTAAAGTCCACCAACACAACTGAAAGGGGGGGTGAATCAGTTGTGCTCTTAATTAACTTAAATTCAACTCTATCAAATCTTAAACTTGTAATCAATAATAGAAATAACCATAAGATAATAAACATACACAATAACACAGGATTTGTTAACTAGGAAAACCATTGATCAGAGGGAAAACCCTAGGGGGAATGATGCCCACAAGATGATGTACTAATATAAAAGATCCTTGTGAAAGGATAGACCCTGTTAGTGTTGGAATCATTTGTCGTTGTGCCCAAAGCTTGAACTATCAATCTATGATACAAATGTCATATTTAACCTGACCCAAAGGAGGCAGTTAAGCCATGTCACAAGTCCCCAAGGAGGTGTTGACCACCAAGTCAACAATCTCCCCCTGAGCAAGGACTAAGCCTTGAGTACCCACTGAAGGGGGACTCCAACCCGTGACCTAAGGCTCTAATACCAATTGTTGGAATCATTTTCTATTGCACCAAAAGCTCAAACTATCAACATCTGATACAAATGTCAGATTTAACCCAACCCATGGGAGGTGGTTAATACATGTCACAAGTCCCCAAGGAGCTATTGACCACCAAGTCAATAGTTAGAAGTCTTTTACATTATAATCAGTACATATGAGTCCTTGTGAGGATACTTTGGATCCCTACAAAAATATCCCAACCCTGTGAGGATTTGATGAGAAACACAACGAATACAGCTAAACCCACTATCCAAATTGCTTCTAGACTCTCTTCACTAAAAAATCTTTAGGATAACAAATCCAAAGGTGAATTGAATAAAATAAAAACTCTCTTTTCCTGTACAGGTCCTTTGAAGTCCTCAACATGCCAACAACAACATCTTGTTCTCTAATTATAAATATTTTTCATTTAAATCTCGTACAATATTTCATGAGCACATAATACCTTCATGATACCCTTTCCTTCATACTAAGTCCTAACAATTATTGATTCGACCAAAAGGATTTCTCAATTTACAAGTAATACTATAGGACATCAATAAGAATTTATAATACATGCTTCATTACAGCTAAACACTTCCATAAGAATATTAATCTGTAGTCAGCTCCCAAAGAAGTAACACACTTCACATTGTCTAGAAGTCTTCACAGAATCCAAAGTAGATTATGTTGTGTTTATCCAAGCATATTGAATATGTCTACAACAACATATTAACCTCACTAAACTAGCTTTAACCTCATTGAAACAATAAATCTTAAATAACTATCACCAGTTCCTGGAAACTCTCACTATGAACAATCTTCAGGAAACTTTGCATAACTCAAACATATCTTCATAACATTTTATGAACTTGCAACCACATCATAAAAACACATTTATGAATCTTAATAAATCTTTGCAATACTCAATTCATCAATATAAAACTTTTTCAAATGAATCTATGTATGTAACTTTGTTAACTCTATCCGGAAAGCATATATGTTGGTATCAATGACAAACCTAATCATGAATGTAATATATAAGAACTTAATCATCTCTAATCAACATCCAATCATTCATGCTAATAGATACTTTATTAAGAAGGATGAAAATATAGGAAATTTTAAAGCTAAAAGTGATGAAGGAATTTTTTGGGGGTATTCATCTAAGAGTAAATCCTATAAGTGTTTAAACAAGAGGAAAAATAAGATCATTGAGAGTGCTAATGTAAAAGTGGATGATTTTTTTGATGAAAATGATGAATCAAGAAGGAGGAAACCTAAATATTACAATGGGATAACATATATGCAACCAGTGATGGAAGATGAACTTGCTAAATGGAATGAACAAAGATAAGAGTAACAAGAAAATGATGGTACACCTATTTAGAATGAAGCTAAGAAATAGATATATGAGCCTACCTTACCAAGGTATCTTAAGTTAAATCACTTTCCTTAGAAAATAATTGGAGATAAGAATGTTGGAGTATTAACTAGAAGGAAGGATGGAGAGAGTACTTTCTTACTTTCTAAGTTTGAGTCTAGAATTCTTAAGGATGCATTGAAAGATGATGATTGGTTGAATGAAATGAGAGAAGAGGTAGAATAGATAGATAAGAATGAAACTTGGACTCTAGTACCCTGACTAGTAGAAAATAATGTGATTGGAACTAAATGGGTATTTATAAATAAAATGGATGAAACAGGAGAAGTCACGAGAAACAAAGCAAAAATTGTTTGAAAATGATATGCACAAGAGGAAGGATTGTATTATGGTGAGACCTTTTCACCTCTTTCTATATTAGGAGTAATGATACTACTTTTTTATGCATCTTATAAGAAATTAAAGGTTTATCAAATGGATGTGAAATATTCTCTTTTGAATGGTATACTAGAAGAGGAGGTTTATATTGAACAACCTGAAGGTTTTGAGAAGAATGATGGACAAGATCTAGTTTCCAAATTGAAGAAGGCATTGTATGGACTGAAACAAGCACCTAGAGCATGGTATGGGAGGCTAAACTCATATCTTATAAAGATTGGATTTATCAGAACAAGTGACAACAGAAATGTTTATCTAAAGTTTGATAAAGAAAACAAGTTACTACTTGCTGAAATACTTGTTGATGACTTAAGTATAGAATTTTCTGAAAACATGAGAAAGGAATTTGAAATTTAAATGATAGGTGAGATTAAATACTTCATTGGCTTGCAAGTTTCACAACTTGATAATGGTATCTACATCAGTCAATCTAAATACATCAAAGAGATATTGAATACCTTTCGACTTGAGTAATCAAAACTTGTTGGAACCCCAATGGTTATAGGTTGAAAAATGTCTAAGGATGATGAATCTGATGAATTTGATCAGGCTATGTATCGATCTATGATTGGAAATATACAGTATGTTGTGCATAGTAGACTAGATATTGCACAAGCAGTTGGTTTGGTTGTAAGATTTTCAGCAAACCCTAAGGAAACACACTTGACTGCAGTAAAGAGGATATTCATATATTTAAGAGAACAACATATTATGGACTTTGGTATGGTTACAAAGGATATTTTTCACTAAGTGTTTATATTGATGCTGATAGGGCTGGAAATGTGGATGAAAAGAAAAGTACAAGTGATGGAGAATTCTTCTTGGGTGAAAAACTTGTTTCTTGGACAAGTAAGAAGGAAAATTGTATTTCACAATCTATTGTCAAAGCTAAATATGTTGTTTCTACTATCAATTGCACTCAGGTGGTATGGATTAAGAAACTACTTGAAGGTATACAAGAAAAGGTGACTTAACCTATTGTTATTCACTATGATAATACTAGTGCTATAAACATTTCTAAGAATCTAGTGATACACTCTAAGACTAAACATATTACTATAAAGTATCATTTTCTTAGAGAAAAAGCTTAGGAGAAAGAGGTAAGGTTGGAATACATTCCAACTAGAGAAAAATTTGTTGATATCTTTACTAAGCCTCTATCTAAGGACAAGTTTGAATACTTGAGAGGTAAGTTAAGGGTCACTCCCCTATCTCCACTTAACTAAGAAGATGTTGTACTACATCAATCCTATAATTTTATTGGTGTATCTTAACTTGGATTGATGTATTAGTGACAACTCCTAGTGTAGGGGTAGTTAAGTTGTAGAAATATGTTGAAAAAGAAATTAGAGAGAAGATTTGAAGAGTGATATAGGTTTATGTTGTTGATTGACAACTTTGGCATTGTCTTAAAAGGGGGAGAATGTTTCATCAACACATTGGTACATGTATTTGGTACATGTACTGAGATGAATGGATTTTACATCTTAGGGGGAGACACTACACAATTTGGAGTTGTTTCTACATAGATTGGACTCTATAAGGCTAATGATTGGAAGCTGAGAAGTTGAGGATGGAGATAAACCTGAAGAATCTATGGATGTGATCATTTGGTTAGTCAGATTGCTTTGGGACACATAGGTAAAGAGACAAAGAGGTATGTGTTGATTTTCTATGTTTCCATCAATTCCAAAGGGGGAGATTTTTGGCATAATTGATGAAGAGTAATGAAGTGAAGGAATTGGTTTAGAGAATTATTTGATGATGAGGCATGACAGGTATGGTTAAGCAATGATCAATTATGGCATTTTCATTAATGTCAACTATTAACTTTATGAGTTGTTGATAATGATTATGGAGTACATCAAGTGAATGGTAATATGTTGAGGTGTTGTTCTACAAAAGTTTTTGGAAACATGTTTGGATGCTACATGTAAAATCATAACTTGTTGTGATGACCATTGAGATAGATTTAGCGAAGCTGATCAGAGATAGTAAAATTGTTAAGACAACAATTAATAGGAATTTGATGATTTTATCATTATGTTTATGTGTTTGATTGTTTTGATGTTTTTTTGTTCTCTAGAGATTACCTAAAGATTCTAGATGCTAATCCTACAACCATGATTCATTTTGAGAAAATATATGAGATATTTGAAAGGATAAACAATGAGATTTGAAAAATGTTAAGTTTCTAAGGGGCTAACAGTTTGACAGGTATCGATGATTTAAATAATTCTTATAGTCAAATGTTACAAGTCAAAATTAATTGGATAATGTCCATGGATAGATGGAAAAAAAACATTAATGGTTATATCATCAAGATGAGTGTGTAAAGATGATTTGACCAAGTTGATTGGTCAAGAAGGAAAATACTTAATGAAATAATTTTTTCTCTTGATTAAATCTGAAAATGAAAAGCTATGGTCGGTGAATTTAAAATTGGACATCTAGAGATATATGATATGAAGCCAAGTGTATGGTCTGATTGTAAAGGTATTACGTTTTAGGGTTTTCTATGGTGGTGGAAACCTAAGAGAAAAGCAAAGTAGTATAAGCTAGAAAAAGAAGACGATGAATGTGTTGTTGATAATGTGTCAGTGAAGAAGGAAGAAGAGACAAAAGGTGTGGTCTAGCCAAGTGTCAGAGAAGAATGTGAATAATTTTGTTTGAGCTAGAGAGGATTTGATCAAGAAAATGATTTTTCTACTTCATAGATCATTCATACATGTTGTTTCCTGACAGTTACAGAAGAGTACTATAAATCCTCAAGTGAGGTATATCCTGATAGATCTTTATTGTATTATAAATCATGTATGGTGGCATTGTAATAAGTGTTCTAAGTCCTCTCACAAGGTACACGCTTGTTATGAGCTTTAGGTAAAGCCTCTCACAAGGTTACATTTTTTCATGTATATGTAAATGTCTTTCACAGGGTAAAGCCTTTCACAGGACGTACTTCAGAAGAGTACAAATTTTTGGGTACCATCCCCACTATGGTTTTTCCCTAATTTGGGTTTACACAATACCAAAAATATTGTGTCTTTGTGTTGGATGTTTTGTGGTTGCACATTTACATTTTAATGTTGATTTTTTCTTTATTGGTTAAGTGAAAAGTGTTTTCATATTAAAATAGATGGATTATTGATTTAACCCCCCCCCCCCACCCCCCCCCCCCCCCCCCCCCCGCCCTCAGTAATCTCATCATAGTAAGGTTAACAACAATGATGTATTTTTGGTCATTGGACGAATTTGGAAATATCTAGCCAAAAAGGTCAAATCCCTAATGAGATAAAGGCCAAGGTGTGATGGTGGGATAAAGAGCTTGGAATGGTGTGTGTATCAAATCACCATGTTACTGAAAGGGCACACATTTCTCCACATAGTGATAGGTATCCTACTCTATGGTTTTCAAATAGTATTCTCTATGAAAAAGATTATTTGCAAGAGTAAGTCCACTAGACTGAGCCCCACAAATTCCTTGATGAGCCTCTTCTAATTTTGTTTGGGATTCTTCTAATCCAAGACATCTGAGGGGGGTTCCATTGAAGTGTTTCTAAAAAAGGGTATCACCAAGGATAGTGTATGAAGAGGTACAATGAATTAATATCTTTTTTTGGTTAGTTGTGAGGTAAGGTTGAATGATCTCATAATGGAGGTTGGATCAGATATCCTATTACCATGGAGCGTCAGGACCAACAATATCACAAACCATTTTAGAGTCCATAATGTCATAAGTAGGGACCATAAGATTCTCCACAAGAAATTTTCATCATGGACCATGTTCTGACATAGATATCAAAGATCTAATAGTGGCCATTGTGTCACCTTCTTTGTTTTTCATTTGAGGGATCTATTGAGATACTAGTTCCATGAATTTTTGTTTTAGATCCTCAACCATCTTACAATAGGGAAGAAAATTATCATCCTTTCTCTAGTATTCATCATTGACCTTCCTGATAACCAAGTGAGAGTCACTAAAGACAAGTAGACTAGTGGTTTTCTAATAGACAGCTTAATGATGTCCTGTGACCAAGGCCTCATATTCTACTATATATTTTTTGCATGAAAATGTAATTTTATAATATTTTAGGATGAGGTCTCCTTGTGGTTTCATAAACAAAATTCCTACTCTCGATCATTTTTGTGTAAAAAATCCATCAAAACAGAGCTTCCATTGAATACTCAGGGTGACATTCATTATGGATTCATCTAGAGAATTTAAAACAATAGGATGATCTCCTAGATTAGGAGATTCTACTAACTAATATGTGATTACTTGTCCCTTGATGGCTTTTCTATCTACATACACAATTTTTTGAACTCACTCAGGATCATGACCCACTTAGCACTATGGATAGTGAGATCCACCTTACACAATAGGTACTTTAGTGGATCAATCTTTGCGATGAGTTATTTTATAATTAAACATGTAGTGACAGATTTTATGCATACAAAAGACAACAGCCAAACATGATCACTGAATAGTTGTGTAATTCAACTCATATCCAACAAGTGTTCTACTCAGATAGTAGATTCATCAATATTTTTTGTTATCATCTACGCATGCTAAGAGAGAACCCAGTGGAACATTAGTGTAAAAATTGTAGAGGATCAAAGGTCATACTAGGATAGGAAGAACTGACACCAATGGATTAGCCAGGTAATGTTTGAGTTGTTAAAAATATTTCTAACATAAGAAATCCCATAGCAACTTGACATCTTTCTGCAATAGGTGAGAAAAAGGATGAACCTTGTCAACAAGTTGGGACACAAACCTTCAAATGGACTGAAGTCTACCTTGAAAACTATGGAGATGTTTAAATGTCTTAGGAGATTGCATCTCCAAGATGGCTTTCACCTTATTTGGATCTACCTCAATTCCTCTATGGGACACATTGTAGCCTAGCTACTTTCTTGACTGTACACAAAATACACACTTCTTTAGATTTAGTTGAACCTTGTATTTCTCCAATCTATCAAATATCATAGTAAGGATGGTGATGTGTGATTCTCATGTCTTTGGTTTTCCTATAATTTCATCCACATAGTCTTCCAAGATATCATGTATAAGGTCAAGAAATATTATTGGCATAGCACACTAATAGGTGGTTCCAGCATTTTATAGGCCAAAGTAAATGACTTGATAACAAAAGGTACCCTAAGGTGTGGAAAATCTAGTCTTGTTTTGATCCTCTTTTGTGATTCCAATCTAATTGTATCCAAAAAATCCATCCATGAGATATAGCATCTCATGTCCCACCATCAAATCCACTATAATATATATTTTTAGAAGTCAAAAATCATCCTTTAGATATGCTAGATTTAGGTCTCTAAAATCTAAGCATATGTGGATGCCCCTAGAGGCCTTACCTACTCGTACAATATTGGAGACCCATTCAGGATAGTCTATATGTCTAATGAATTAATCATCCAACATCTTTTCCAAATATTCTTTAACTAATAACGCCAATTGTGGATGTATCTTGATAGGTTTTACTTTAGGATCTAATGTAAGGTGATGTATGAATAGATCAGGATCCTGTCCAAGAATGTCTTTCTAAGTCCATTTGAAGTTCATTTTTTCCTTACAGAGAAATTAAAGCATGTCCTTCTCTTTCTCACTAAGAGATGCTACTATAAATTTAATCTTAGAATCCTCAGCTATTCCAAGGTTGACTTCTATTGTATCTTCAATAAGGATAGTTGATTTCTCTAGTGGTAAATACCTAAATCAAAAATCCACTTCTCCCTCTTCTAGCGCCTGAGAAATGTTTTCACTAGAAGACATGTCCTTTATTTTCTCTTTTTCTTTATCCAAAGGTACCTTAGAAAGGTTTTCACTAGGGGATTCTTTATTATATTTTTTTTTCACTTTTGTGACTAAGAGATTTTACTTCACTACCAAAGTAGGCTTTATCATTATACTATATCTCATGGTCATAATCTTGGACATCTCATAGCTTGAAAAGGGCTCAAACTACATCATTGGAAACACCAATATCCAAAGATGGTGGTGAGTCTTCTTTGTCCCACTCAATAAGTTCAGGGTGTTTGAGTAGGAGGATGGGGGATAAAAGGTCAACTTTAGTGATGGCATGGACATGATTGGTATCAATGAGATCATCTTCAATGTATCATAAGGGGACCTTGAATAATTACTCCTCTTCATTGTTTAAATCAATTCCAACCTTACAGTAAGCATTATTAAAGGGTACCTTAGTCTCTAGGGAGCCCAATCCTCAGCCACAAGGATAGTCAATTGCTTCAATAGGTTTCTTCATACCTTTTTCATTTAAACCAAGGCTTGTGCCATGACATCCCATACTTTTCACAATGGGAGTTGCCTTCACATATTTAGTTGTAGGTATGTCTATAGGTTTGTCTTCTACATCCTTAAAGAGACAAGATAGGATATCTGATTCCATATGTTGATCACTAAGGGATTCCCAATGTTCAAAAGTGGTCCTTTTCTATTCCATGGTTTCCTTATCATTATTTTTGGGAAATATTTGTGAAGGTTTACCATAGGACTTTGGGTATAATGAGAGCTAAACAATGCACATGGAATTATCAAACTTATATTCTCCAATTCTGTGATCTATGAATTTAACTTTCTTTTTAGACTCAGGAATGTCTTTTATAGTAACCTTATGTTTTCCTTTTTCAATTTTAGATGTTTTGGTATCATTAGTGGAAGGTTTGATTGCTTATTTAGTACAAGATTTGATGGGTTCCTCCTTAGCAATGGGTCTGAAAAACTCATTTAATGGGCAACAATATGATTTTTTACATTCCAACTTCTTGCAATATTGGAATTGATCTTGATCTCTAGGAATAGTAACTTCTCTACCTTGATGTGGGAATTTTGAATATTGATGAAATGTGGAAAGTACATTTGTGATAGCATGTATCCAAGGTCTTCCCAAAAGTATATTGTAAAGTAAGTAGAGATCTAGGACTTGACAAGAAGTTTTGATCAAAGCATGTCCCACCTGTAGAGGGGGTTTCATAAAACCTTTGGATTCTCTTTCTCTATCATCATAGGCTTGGATTTTGATTCTCTTTGTTACATCAATAAGGTCTTTAGGGAGTCCCAAATGTCTTATCATTTTCATGGTACAAAGGCTCAAACTAGATCCATTATCTATCATGACACTTTTTATTTTTGTCGAATGAATGATAGAATCAATATGAAGGGGTTTTTTATGATGAGGATCACAACAATGGAGGTCATTATCTATGAACACAAGGTTTTTTTTTGTAGCTAAGTTCCTGATCATGGCTTGAAACTATAAGGCGTTTATGTTTTTAGAAACACATGAGTCATTAAGGGATAATTCAAGGACTTCCTTATGTATAGGGGATGTACGGAGAAGTTCAAGTATGGATATTTATGTGGGAGTCTTACCTAGTTGTTCCAAGAGTTCATAGCATGAACTAGATTGAGTGGAAGTGGATGGTGCAGCTAGTGGAGTGGCAGCAACTTGAATAGTAACCCTTTCTCTTCTAGTGGTAGCTAATGTAGTCAAGGATGGTGGATCCAGTTAAGGACAGTCCAACCCTTGCAGCCAACAATCAACATAGTGAAATACTCAACAACACCACAACAAAATAATTGTTTAACTCTGATTTTCATTAACATGCCTAGCTATAAGGCCTTCCAAGTTAGGGCCAATTACAATCAAAAACAATTCTGCAAGATCCAAACATATCCAATACAATCTCAGCTACTTCAGCTCTGAAAACAATTAGCAACTAATGGAAACCCTAAGGTGGATCTAAACTTGAGCTTGCAAGCCTCCAAGCAATCTCCTTATCTCCAAGTATGCAAACCACTAGCTCTGCAACTACAAACTATTAGATAACAATCTGATTTGCAAGATCATGCAAGACCTTTTCCACAACTTCACCAACTCCAACTTTCAGAACCTCAAATCTAATTTGCTAATCCCTCCAAGTCATGAACTTCCACTAATCTCCTCCCCCTCCCTAAACATCTACCCAAACACCCCTTAAATACTAATCATCATCCACAAGTCGGTTGGATGAAATCATTAACTCCCCCCAACAATTATTAAATTCAATACAAGTCAGAATCCAAATAGCCTTACAAACATTTAATCCAACATGATAGCTTGTAACAATAGCTACCAACAATAAATGCACCAAGTCACCCCAAAAAATCACACAGAACTCCAGTCGGTAAACCAAAACTACCGAGCAACATTGAAATAATTGAGCATGCCAGGCAACACCGAGCACCAGTGTCAACCGAGCACCTCAAACATCACCGAGTAGCACTTTCACCGAGCGCCAAAGATTACTAAGTTCCTTTAGTGACTAAGCTTCCTTCAATGACTAAGACCCTTAGTCAAGGCTGCCACTGAGTAACACTGGCCAAACACACACCTCCCATGCAGATTCATCAATTACCCTAGAATGCCCCTACATCAAACACCCTAGGTTTGAAAAGATGTTCATATGTGAGAAGAAAATCTTCCAGGATTTAGCACATACACCCCGAACTATTTCTTCACATACAAGTCCTCCACCTTTTCAGCTTGCATACTCTTCCATTTTAGCTTTCTCAGACTCTTCAAGTCTTTTCTCAAGAATACACAGGTCGGTTCTCCAAACTAATCATTCATTTTCTCTGGATCTGCCAGCTCAACTTGGCTACCAATACTTAGGATTCTCCTATCGAGCATTGTATCCAGCAAAGGCATCAGGGAAATCTTCTTGTCATCCTTCTCAATAGTAAACACATTTCTTACATAGTCATACATAGCTCTGCAATCATATTGCCAAGGTCTATCGAGCAATATATCACAACTATTCATCTTCACAATGTCACATAACACAAGATCCTTATACTGGCCAATCTAAATGTCAATAAAGCATTGTTCTCTTACTTCTAGAGCATGAACATCTTGTAACCAGCCAATCCTATATGGACAAGGATGCTTCATTCTATTTAACCAAAGTTTTTGAACCATGACATCAGCAACAAGGTTATCAGTATTACCACTATCAATAATAACATTATAGATTTTACCTCTAGACTTGCATCGGGACCTAAATGAGTTACTCCTCTAACAAGGTTCCTCCTTTGTACAAAGCAATGTTCACTAAAGTAGCAAGTTCCCATATTTAGGTTCATTCTCATTCACCACAGTAGTTCTTTGGTCACCAAGCTTCTTCTATGTACACTCAAAATAATGGTGTCCTTCATCTCCATAGTTATAGCAAGTACCCTTAAAGATAACTCTACCTATCTTCTTTAGTTCTACAGGTTTTTGTTCATCTTCTGCATCATTCAGTTTATCCTTCACCAAGTGATCAATCTTTTCTTTCCCTTGAGAATTACTATGTTGTTTCCTCTTCAACTTATCTTCTACCTTCAGAGCATATTGATAAGCATCTTCAATAGAATCAATCTTTAGCATACCAAGCTCATCCTGAATATTGAATCTCAAACTATTCACATATCGAGCTACCTTTTCCTTACCAAGCTCTCGGTGTCCAAACTGAATAGTAAGTTTTTAGAACTCCTTGGTATAATCTTCAATAGATAGATCCTTCTATTTTAGATTTAGAAACTTCTTAAACAAGTCAAGCTCATAGTCAGAAGGTATGAACTTAGCTTTTATTTTTGTCACCATCAACCTCCACCAATTGATCTTCATTTCACCTTCATCTTCTGTATCTCTTTTTAGTTCTTTCCACCAAAGTGCAGCATGTCCTTTCAACTTTACCTGTGCTAATCTCACCCTAAGAGGATCTTGAAATTATTCCAACTCAAAGAAATCTTCAAGTTCACCAATCCAATCTATCAAGTTCTCAAGCTTCAAAGTACCAGAGAAAGTAGAAACTTCCATTCAGTAACTGCTACTTAACCGAGCTCCAGATCTAGGCAACCAAGTAGTTATGTCTTCACTAGATCTATCCCTCTAGTCATCACCACTAGATCCAGCAGGTTCAAAGTCTTCAAAAAATTTCTCATAACCATCTTCAGTAGCAACATTCTGAGGTACACCAGTAACAGCTCTCATGATCTCAGTGACCATGTCATTCTTTATCAAGTCCATCTCAAATCTAAAATCTAATTTCACCTTCTTTGTAATCCTAGATTCAACAGTATCGCAGAGATCTACAAGTACTCTAGCATCCAATATTCTTGGAGGCATCCTTAAAGATAAGAGAAACCCTCTACAACAAACCCTACATAGACCACCTTGTGGCAATCTCCAAGTTGTATGCAAGTCAGATCTCAACTCACCACCTTGAACAAACAACTAGGGCAAGATCCAAAAGTTCAGTGCTATAGATTTGCAATCCAGATCATATGATCTCTTCACCAACAAGATCAACTTCACAAGATCAACCTTGCTAGGTCAACCTTCACTCCATAAGATCAACTCTCGCTCTGATACCACCTAATGCAGTCAAGGATGGTGGATCCAATTAAGGAAAGTCCAACCCTTGTAGCCAAAAATCAACACAGTAGAATACTCAACAACACCACAAAAAAATAATTGTTTAACTCTGATTTTCATTAACATGTTCAGCTGTAAGGCCTTATGGGTTAGGGCCAATTACAATCAGAAACAATTCCGCAAGATCCAAATAGAGCCAATACAATCTTAGCTAGTTCACCTTTGAAAACAATCAGCAACTAATGGAAACTCTAAGGCAGATCTAAACTTGAGCTCTTAAGCCTCCAAGAAATCTCCTTGTCTCCAAGTATACAAACCACTAGCTCTACAACTACAAACTATCAGATAACAATCTGATCTACAAGATCATGCAAGACCTTTTCCACAACTTCACCAACTATAGCTTTCAGAACCTCAGATCTGATTCACTAAGCCTTCTAAGTCATAAACTTCCACTGCTCTCCTCCCCCTCCCTAAACATCTACCCAAACACCCCTTAAATACTAATCATCAGCCACAAGTCGGCTGGATGAGATCATTAACTCCCTCCAACAATTATTAAATTCAATATGAGTTGGCATCAAAATAGCCTTAAAAACATTTAATCCAACATGTTAGCCTATAATAATAGCTACCAACAACAAAATGCACCAAGTTGGCCCAACAAATCACATAGAACTCTAGTCGGTAAACCAGAACTACCGAGAAATAGTGAAATAATCGAGCATGCCAAGCATCACCGAGCACCTCAGACATCATTTAGTAACACTTTCATCAAGTGCCAGAGATTATCGAGTTCCTTCAATGATCAAGCTTTCTTCAATGACCGAGACTGTCATTCAAGGCTACAACTGAGTAACACCGGCCAAACACACACTTCCCATGCAGATTCACTGAGTACCCTAGAATGCCCCTGCATCAGTAGCATTAGAATATGCACCCTTATTTTTGACATTGTGTACATGTTTGTCATATTATTCTATGTAGCCACAAAGGGAATCAAGTCCACAACAATTATATTATTCAATACTTCCATGTGTAGAGTCAAAACCCTAGATTTTTTTGGTAGAATAATTATATGGCACTATTTTGGATGAGGAGTTGTTGTTTTGATTGTGCTTTAGGAAGGGTGGATTGTAGATATTGAGTTGTGTGTTTGATGATGGTAGTATTTTTCCCTCAACCTCAACTATGTCATCATCAATAAGATCTTGAAAAAAGTATTTGAATTTCATACATTTCTTGGTATCATGTCCCTTAATGCGATGATAATCACAATATTCATTGTCTTTTTACCAAGAAGGCTTAGGTTGGTTTTCTTTGTATAGCCTAGTATTTGGAAACACCATCATATTTTGTTCAATAAGTCTTCGAAAGATGACATCAAGTGGTTCCGCAAGGGAAGTTAACTATAGACGTTGACATGTGCTAGAGTTGTTACTTCTATTCTTGTTAGAATTTTTATTATTCCTTTAGAATAAATAGGACTGATCACGATTTTGTTGCGGTTTTTATTGTGACATTTTCTGTTGTGAGGATTGATTGTTGTGGTTTTGATTTTTTTTTTATAATGATTTTTTATTTGATTCTAATTATTTCAATTTCCTTGATTATTGTTAGACACTTGAACATTTTGCACATATTTTTCATCAGTCACTTCTTCATTGACAACTCATTTGTTCTTGGCCCAAAATTTAGGTTTATCATTATTTGGTGGAGTATAATGTTTTATGGATCCCTTTTGAAAGAGACCATCTTCAAAGTTCTTCACTTTTTTCACCACATCTTTGAAAGAGTCTGAGGAAGCCATTTTCATCTGAAATGACATTTTTAGACACCAAATTTCTATTAAATATATCAATAAGATGTTGTTCTAGTATCTTCCAAGGCATATGATTCGCAAGGTGTCTCCACCTTTGTAGGAAGTTGGCAAAGGTTTCATTGTTTATTTATCTAGTATTGCACAATTCATTTAATGATGCTTGATGTTCAATGGTATAGGAATATTGTACAATAAATTTCTTTGCAAGATTAGAGAAGGTAGATATGGACCAATGAGGAAAATTCATTAACCACTCAAGGTCAGGGCCTCCAAGGCTCCTGCTAAAGAGTCTCTTTCGATAATTTTCATTGTAAGAGACCACTTGACATGTGACATGCAACTCTTTGTGATGTTTGACAAGACATGTTTCCCCTTTGTATTTGTTAAATTTAGGGATCTCAAAGTTTGGAGGAAATAGTTTCATGTTGATTGACTTGTCAAAGGGATAAGGGCATATCTTGTCAAAAGAGAACTCCCTCTTTCCTCCATTTTTCATGTTTTACAAAAGACTCTTGAGTTCATTTATTTAATTAGCCAATTAAGGAGCATTTTGATTCATAAGTGGTGGTCCAAAATATTATCCTCCTCCAAAGTGTGGTGCTAAAAATCCAATTGATGTAAGTCCAAGTGTGGGAAGAGGTGTGTAATGATATGCTTGTGACGATGCAGGAACTAGAAGTATTTAGTGAACCCAATGGAATCTTGAAGAGTGATGAGATGTTCAATAGACTAGCACCCATGACATTACATGTGTTCATTATGGTTTGAGTTCTATTATGTGAGGTCATATTGGGCATAACACTAAGGATTTATTGGATCCTCTCATTTTTTAATTGAAATATTTATTGTGATGTTGGTGTGGTTAATGATGTAGAAGGCCCACTAGAAGTGGCCTTCCCTTTATCTTGTGTGGATGTTGTGTTGATTTTTAAGACTATAGTCATTTTGATAGAGACTATAGCCTTGGTGACATTGTTTTAAACTAAAGAGTCATCAAAATATGTTGGGACTGTGACTCCATCGTGAACAAGGTTCATGAAAATTTTGGATTTGTTGTCTCTAATCACTTTCTCCATCATATCCAGATTGTAGAGGTCTTTGAGTAATTCCTCAACTTGTGGATTAATATCAGTTTGGTCAGGTTGATCACCAAATTCAACCTCTTCATCGGGCTCATTGGTGATGTCTACAGCGGGCACTTTGGTTCTCCCTAGGAAAGTTGAGGTAAATGGATTCTCATTATTTTTGTTGGTGTTGGATGAAAACCTCCTCATGTTTCTATATTTTGAATGATTTATGACCATAAAAATGTGACCTTATGGAAGATGAAGGATGGACTTAGGACTAGGATAAAATGTTTAGGGCTTGTTCTAATCATGAGAGAAGAGCCTCAAAGATGTTGGAATTAGATGATGGATTGTGAGGGCAGGGCCTCAATTATTGGTTTTGATTTTGATGATTGGATAAAGGTTTTGGATGGCCTTAGTGAAAGTAAGATCCTTTTAAGCACAAATGATTTGGGATAGTGATGATATCTTTCTTCTACTTGGAGATAGACTAATGATCTAAAGAAAAATAAGATATACCTAATTGGATTAATCACTCAAGATATATTGTGTTCTCAAGTAATATAATTTAACTAGTGATTTCTAAGGATGAGGATCTCAATAAAACCTTGATCATAAATCTTTCAACCTAGGATTGATGAAGGTATGAAATAAATGTTTTTGAGTTAATCTTTACTATGATTGGATATGAATAAATCAAGACAACTGGGATGAAAGTCCCACATTATGATGGTTCTCCTAAGTAAAAATTTAGAAATTTTGATGAAAAAGTGGAAGATTTGAAGGATGAAAGATCAATGAAGTGATGAAAAGTTCTAGCTCTAGACCATGTAAGTTTCTCTAGTGGGTATAATGAAATTTCAGTTCTCTTGTAATTTGGCAATGAAGTTGGAAAATTTGATGTTGAATATCATCATGTCATGTCTCTCATCTTGTTGGGCACAAATTTGGGTTAGTTTCATAACACATTGTTGGTTCCTAATGGTTCTATCAACTCCCTTCTTCTCTCTATAAGCACTTGTGGGAGTTGAATTTTGACCTTCTTATGTTTCCCTGAATCTGACATGGATCAAAAAAATTACAATTTTGGGCTATAGGGGATGAATTTGTATAAAAAAATTAGATGGTCATGTAGTGGGATCAAAATGAAAAATTTTGGCAAGGCCTAGTAGCTCACTATTTTTACGCAAAGACATTGATTCCCATAGGTAGACATCGATCTATAAAAACATTGATCAACACTCGAAAACATCACTATAGGTTTTCTGACAAGTCAAAAATGGAATATTCTATCTAAATTCTAGAGAGGCAGAGATGTGGGTCTACTTAGTGCAGATGTCAATATGCACATACATCGATCTACATAGATGTCAATTTAGAGAAAAGACACATTTTCAAGCGTATAGGGTTTGACCATGTTTAACTTTCTATTTAGACTAATTTGTAGGGTTTATTTTGTGGAAAGAACAATCATAGCATCGAAAAGCCTATAAAATTGTGAAATGTTTGAGATTAAAAAAAAAACAATAATCATTTTCATTGGTCATAACATCAAACAAGCACTTTCTACCTTAAGGAATCAGTTTCAATTTAACCCTTGTACCCATAGGAGCAAGCTCCAAGCTTGGTATACAGAAATCTCATGCACTATGTCCCTCTCAATCTAAGAGGTAAGTTGATGGAGAGATGAACAAAAAAAGATGCACTTAATCTAGGGCCTTCAAGGAGTGGATGAATATGGGATCCCCTTACGGGGGCTTTCCTGACTTCTAGTGATGAAATCCATAAGCCTTCACATCTCACGTCTAGGGGTATACATATGGTAAGTAACTTCAAAGGATGACAGAATCATCTTGAATTAAAAATGTTAAACAAAGGCTAAAAGGGAAGGCTTATAAATTAATATTTTTTAGTAGGATCCATGATGAACCCTAGTCAGTTTGTATGTGCATGAGACATTTAAGTTTCTAGTTGACCATGTTGGATGCTTAGTGATAATCATCTAATCTAGACTATCATCAAAATGCTTCACCCAAGATTGGTTGGATAAGATAAGCCTTTGTTCAGTGTCTTATTTATATATCAATTAGGGTGTTTACCAGTTTAAGGTCATCCTTTGAAGGGGAGTGCTTCCATCCAAATAGGCATCTCTAGAGGAAAAGATAAAACCATCTTTCTCTTAGACCCAAGATCAAAAAAATGTGAGGGGAGAGGATACAATGGATCTTATCTTTGCATCACATAAATTAATGGGATTTTAAGTCCTAAATATTGAGTGAAGACTTTTAAGGGATTACCTTCATCGACAAAGCCTTTTAAACATGCAAGAAATGGGATTCTTTCTAAATTGAAGTTTAACTAAAGAAGCTATTTGAACTACACTAACATCAAACACTCCAACAAAGCTTTAAAAGTGATTAAGGAATTTAATGTCAATTCCTCAAAGCAAGAAAAGTGTGTTTGTTTATCCAGTTAACATGCATTCCAAGAGATGTGTATGTTTTTTCCTTTAATCATGCATTCCAAGAAATAATCAAAATATTCAAACACAAAAATCTCTAAGGTAACATGCAAGTTGTTAGTAGTTTGTTCCTTCAGTCTTCAACAATCAAGAATAGTTGCACCATGGGTTAGTTTTTAGTCCAAACAAGCTAAAAAATCAAATAAATCTTCTAACAGGTGGAGACGCCAAAGAAAAGATGCAGACATCAATCTGCGTAGACATGGATTGGTGAAGATGTCAATTATGAGTTAGAGCTAAAGTAGAAAAATATAATTTTAGCATGATAGACTTGTACTTACCCAGCAGAGATAGTGATTTGAGGGGAGTAGAGGTCAATCTGCAAAGACATTGATCTGCATAGATGAGGGTTTAAAATTGTGGTTAGAAATATAAAAATTTTGCCAACATTTAATTTCATAAAATTCAATGACTGAGGAGAAACCAAATGTAAGATTAATTAAAAATCGTAGAAAATTATTTAAGGTAAAAATCCCCTAAACTAGGTGCAAAATTGTGTGAAGTAGAGACGTCGATCTGCAGGGCACAGACATGGATCTGTGCAGACCTAGATCCAAAGGTGGAGATGCATCTACGTAGGGTAGAGATGTCGATGTGGAATCTAAACCTATAGAAGTATAAGAATTTGAATATTTGTTATAATTTTAGGGACATGAGTCGTACTGGACATACCAAAATTTATGTGTGAACTCCTATCCTATGTATTCAGACTTAAACACATCAAACCTTAGAGGTTATCAATCAAATAAACAAAGACATGTATATAAAAACTGAACAAATGAAAAAGAAGCCACACAAGCTCTAATAGACCCAAAATAAGTGCACCCAAGGCTTGTTTAATTATCTCTTTTGAGGGGATGTAGGTGTTATCTCTAAACACAATATTAGAACCCTAATAATGCAAAGCTTGAAGGTGGATGTCAA
The DNA here is from genome assembly GCA_027943335.1 of Chamaecyparis obtusa. NCBI lineage: Eukaryota > Viridiplantae > Streptophyta > Pinopsida > Cupressales > Cupressaceae > Chamaecyparis > Chamaecyparis obtusa. The sequence goes on along the minus strand of BSBK01001307.1, from coordinate 2,204,155 downwards.
GGTAAATGAAACTAATGGATATCAAAGGATTAAAAGACTAGTGTAAGGAACTAGATTGAAACAATGAGCAAATTGAACAACCCCATAATAGGTAATAATAATCATGTCACAGCTTCTCCTAAGAATAGTATATTTGAACTAAGTAGCATTTTCCCTATCATGAAGTGCATTTAAATTATCAACCCAGGGACGTATGCTTGAAATGGGATAGCATGGTTTGTGCACTAAGTCTCTCATGGAGTCATTTTGCTTAAGCTACAGGAAGGAAAATACATGATAGAAACTTACACTATTATTGCAGGAAAGTAAGCACACACATATATTAATGAAAATGGTGCTAAAAACTATAACTTCAATCCTAGTCTATTTTGTCAACCCAAATCATTCACAATGATTATTTCTGCAAGTGTTGCAGGAACATACACAATGTATAGTTCTATAGGAAAAAATAGTGAACTCTACTTGAACTGTTGTAAATGCTCAAACAACTTAATCTACTCTACTCTAATCCACCTTCCAAGTGGGCCACCTTAGTCGGCTTCTACTAGCTACCAACACAAAATGGAACTCAAAGTCACTTTTTCATTGTATTTCCATAAAAATGATTACATTATCATGAGATAACACACGAAATTGGAAAATTAATTTTTCTTCATATTATATCAATAATACAAACATTTGACTAACTTTATATCTAACTATCATCTCCCTTTATATAGAGGATTGATGCTTATTTGAACACAAAAGATAACATCTAACTAATTCATGCCATAAAGAAAGGAGAGTACAGTCCATGACAAAATAACATAAAGGCTGCATAACCTCTTAACAAAACACTTATCACAGAGAATATATAGCGTAAGTGTGTTCCTATATTTCCTAGAATGGTTCTTCTTTCAAATTATCAGGCATGTTTTGTGGTACCATAATGACTTTCCATCACCGTGACTGAGTCTTCCTCACTTTTCATTAATGCTCATTGATACATTCTTTATTTGTTCCTCTTTCCCTAGAAAGTTAGTAGCATATAAATATCTTCAAACATTTAACCATTCAACTAATCCAAATATTAGAGAGCACATTCAAACAACTATATGTAATACTACAATATATGTATAATATTTGGAAAAGTATATCAACTATTATCTACCCATGGGTTTTGATGGTTTGACTGTACTTATAACACATTCACAAGTTCAAATACTGAAAAGGTATAACAAGTGTCTTAGAAATATTTAAAACAAAGCATAAAAAATCATAAAATAAGGACAAATTATAGAACCATCATTTTTCCCCTACGATCATAATGCTTGTCCTCAAGCATTGCATTTCTTATTTATTCATCTAAACTCCCCAAACTCAACCTTTCCTCTTCTCTTGTTCTTGAAGGTATAATAAAATCCTCTGGTCTTCTCCTAGTGATCCACCCTGTAAAACTCTTGAAGCTGATCCATTTTCATAACATTAACATAATACAGAGGCCACATGAGCATTGATGGCTGAAATGTTAGAGGACACCAAAGTTCACATTGAATCTGCCTCCCTAAGTGCATATACTTGGGTGCCAGCTTGTTTATGGATGCTTCAAGGTTGAGGTGGCTATGTGGCTCTGATTTCTTGAAAGCCTCTGGCAATCTTGTCCACCTTTTTCTAACACCTACTAGAGCTCACTAGAATGTAAAATCGGGCATTCCCTAATATTCTTTGTAAAATTTCTCTCTAACAACAAAAATTATATCCCTAGTTGCTACTTTTATCTTTCCATAAGTAAGATCCAACCAGTCCCTTAGTAAAACATCAAGCTTACTACTTTAAGCAATTAAGGGTAACTTTTCTGATATCTCCTAATCTTTGTAAGCATCTAACTACCTATCATAATTAGTGTCATTATGCATCCATGACATTAGATCTTTTAGATATATATCTCCAATATAGAGTAGAGGATTCCAATAAGTTTCATCAAGTATAATAAAATTATGGAGGTAAAGTTCACAAAGTATATTTTGTTTCCAAGAAGGAAGGGATTGGCACAAACCATAGAATTCTTTAGCTGTTTTAAACTCTGAATATTTATCTTTAATGATCATCATTAACTAAAACAAAAGAAATTATTCTTTTAAACATATTAAATAAACCCTAGGAGGAGGCCTATAGGAAATAATCTGATCGGCCAGCATTAAAGCATGGTTCATTTTCTGCTTCTACCTTTTCATTTGTCATTTCAAATCTTCTATTTCCTCTCTTTGGTCATCAATTTATTTTTGCATTTTCTTTCTTTCTTCTTTCCAAAGAGTTCTTTTAAATACAAATTGGTTATATAAATTGAAAAGAATAAACTGGAGAGTAGGTCTGCCGAATTCTATGAGCTGATGATTCTTCTTCTCACTACAAGCCTGCTCTAGATAATCATTTAGTCAGGTTATTTTAAAGGGCACAATAGCATTTTTAGAAAAAGAGTAAGTTGATGCTTGAGACATATGAATTTATTCTTGCTTATCTTCCTGAACTATTTGATGCATTTCCTCAAGGTCACTTCATTGCTAAAGTGGCTCCTAGTGAGTAATTTCAAGATAATTACTAAGTGATTCATTCAAATTTTGGGAATAATTTGGAACTATTATTTGTGATGGAGGACTATTAGAAATATGATCCATATGAGGTTCAGGGATAGGTTGATCTGATGAGACAAATTGGTCATTTAGAGGAATATGTAGCACTTTCCCTCTCATTCGAGAGCTTCTCCGAAAAGTAGTCTCTGTAACCTATATTGTTTTCTTTCTAACATTTTTCTTTGGTCTCTCCACTGCATGAGTGGTTTCTACAATAGCTGACTTATTTTTCTTAGTTTTAGAAATTGTAGGGTTTGGGGTTTGATCTTCAAACTTAGGAATTGAAGTTCCTTCATCAATTTTTATTTTCCCTTTTCTTTGGGTAGAGGTAGATACATTTTCAACTAGAGGAGGGAGAGTTTCACCTTCCCTAATATTTTCAGGCTCTGCTCCTTGGTTGGCTATTTCAGCAGTTGGTTCGGAGGGAATATCACTCACATGGACAAGTTGTTCAATAGGGTCATTTTAGGGATGCAAAGTCTTGATTTGTACAAATTCATCCCAGATAAAGGGAGATACATCCCTAAGTGACCTCTCAACAAGAAATTTAATTAGAGCATGATGAGTGACAAAGTTTTTTTTTTCCTTTTTGGGTTTCTTTGGTACTAATACTTAACATATTGTAGAGAAAATTTGGAACATTGACTGGAGCATTAAGCCTAGCATAACTAACCAATTTATAATGATGTGCATGTAAATGAGAAAACCTTCCTTCACAAGTGAGGTACCTTCCAGAAAAGTACATTATTAAACTAAACATGATATTAATCTAAAATGATCATCAAACTAACAATGAAAAATAAAACATTTGAATGTAAACAAGTAGCAATGATAATGCAACACCACTTCATTGCTCAAAAATTGGGATCCTTTGAATGAGAAATGAGGGTTCTTTTATACAATCATGGGTTCAATCGACGGTCGAGATTGAATCAAATGAACGGTGGAGATTGAATGAGAGTTCAGTTCAGAATAGAAAGTTTCTTGCAAAGAGGCAGTCAACTATTTGCCTTTTGCCTATGTGGAGCAGTTAACTGATTTATTGCCCTTTTGGATTCTTAGTCAACTTAATGTTTCATTTTTTGAACTGAAGAGAAGATTTTGGACAGAATATTTGATTTTAATAAATTAAATATGACCTCATAAGTGGATTTTCTCAATTATTTTGAATAATTAAATTTGATTATTGAAATGAGGATATTTATTTAAAACCAAGTATTTATTTAATTTATTTTTCATGTATCTTTAGCTAAAGAGGGTGGATTTAATTTAATTAAAGTGCTAGGACTTTATAATTAAATTAATCAATCATAGGGTTTATTTAGCCAATAAATGTTGATATTTAGGAATTAAATATAGCATGTGATTAATGCAGATTTGGGGTTTTCTGTATTTGACACTTAGTCAAGTAAAGTCAATTACAAGATAGAATTGCCTAGTACAATAGAACTTTGATGATTTAGAAATTGATAGAATGAAACTTAATGCAACAAAATTGGTTAGGATTGCAAGATGCCAATTTTGGGGTATTACATTTTGCCCCTCTTTGAATTGATGTGCAAGCAGCACATTGATTCAAAGAATAGTCTAATGTGACAATTGATTAGGTTTTTAGGATTATCTCCAAAATAAAGCTTAACCCTTGGAAGTCAAGGTTAGATGTCCAAGACACTGATTAGATTGAGTTGTAGAACCATCTCTAGAATAAAGCTTGATTCTCTGAAGTCTAGGTTAGATTGCGAAGACATCGATAAAATTACCACTTTTCGTAAGACTGTCCCTAGAACAAGGCTCAATCTTTAGGAGTCAAGGTTAGATTTCCCTGATACCCATCAATTAAATGATAACTAATGCAAATTTTTAGACTATCTCTAGAATGAAGCTTAGTCCTCTAAGACATAGGTTAGATTACCCAGATACCGGTTTAAAAAAGCTTTCGAGAGCCATCTCCATAATGAAGCTTAACTTTCAAGGATTGAGGTTAGATTGCCCCAACACCTAATAGAGATTTCATGAACCATCTCCAGAATGAAGCTTGATTCCCAAGAATATGAGTTAGATATCTCAAATACCTAAAGATATTTTGGGAACCATCTCCAGAATGAAGCTTGATCCTCAGGGATCTGAGTTACAATGCTCAGATACCTAGCAGTACGATGATGAGATGTAAGGCACAAAGATGCCCCTAGTGATTCAAGATAATGGAACATCCAATTTTGACCTTGAGGTACAAAAAAATGAACATGCCCCAAGTGATGGGATGCCCCTAGTGATGAGGACTTTGATTTGGATTGGATTGATTCGAGACCGATCCAGTAAAATTCAATGATGAAACCATCCTACCCCCTCGGGAGCGAAATTGAAAGATGACACATCAAAAAGGTGATTGACAATAATAGGTTACAAATAGAGATAAAATTAGATGTCTAGAAGAACTCAGAATAGATTACGGAGGAATCAAGAAGATTGGGAAGCGATTTGGACTGATGTGGAGGTCCTTTTTGTTAGGATTGGGTAATACTAAGAGGGGGTGAATCAGTATTACAGAACTTTGATTTCAACTTCAAATAATTATAAGCAATCCAAAGTAATGCAGAAATGAAAAGAACATATAAGCATAACACATTACTCATGACACCATGATTTTTTCTTGAGGAAACCCTGGCCAAAGGGAAAACCCCGGTGGGGATGGTACCCACAAATATGTACTAAAATATAATATCCCTATTAGGATCTCTATCCTTGTTAGGAGCTGATTGTTACATAGTACATTTCCTTGTTAGAGGATTACAAAAACCCTATTAGGGATATACAAAAACACCTGGTTAAAGGTGGTGAGCACACTGCTCTTACAATAAATATTGTCCCAAAAATAGTTCTCAAAAGGGGGAACAATACAAGCACTTATCTTGTGTAGATAGTTTCGATTGTAGCTCAGCCTCTTTCTAATCTTGCATCTGATCTCTTCTCTTATATTCACAAACTTACTCCATCATCATAAATAATTCCATACTTCGCTTTCAAAAAACCAATCTATACTTATACAGAATTAGCCTTCCAATTGGCCTCATAATTGTCATACAAAACATAATAGAAACTTATGCAAATGATATACATGGATTCGGTGCTCTTATATTACCAAAGAGTCATCAATATGCTTTATTTACTTGTCTTAGCATGTTACCATATCCATTATGATTTCCTTAATCTTCACAATTGTTCATGTACCCTATTATATTTTTTTACTATCTTCGTATATCTTCTGAACATTGTATCTCACAAATTTGGTAGCCAAAACTTATGCAATATTAAATGAAGCATGTGAATATCCCAAAATACCTCTAGTTAACTTTTTAATCCATAATACCTTGTATATCTTCATCGCTATCCAAAACTGTGGCACTGTACCCTATTTTCCTAATTCTGGATTTGGTCATTTTCATGACTGTGACTCTAGTGGCAATCTCCATAGCATGCGATCACTCCATCATAAGTGTTTCCATGAATGACAACCCTTAAGTGATTCCCAGTACTCCAAAAAATCACATTCCAACAATCTCTCCCTTTGGCATTGATGGCAACACCTAGAAAAATGACTAAGTGTTACAATACAACCTTCTTTTCCTTTTCCTCTTTTCTATATATTTTTTGTTTTCTACATCTTTTCTTTTACTTTATTTTCAACATATAACTTTCTTCCTCATTTTTCCTTTTTCTTCCTCTCCCTTTGACATCAATGGAAAAGATATACACAAAATTATAGGACTTAAGCACAAATGGTTTAGTGCTTACTTACCAGATTGAAGACATCTTGGAAGGATATTTCCAAGGTCTTAACTTCCTCAATCCATGAACTTATCAGTCGTTCAATGACATGGATTAATCCATTTAGTGCATATGATGTTGTCTCTACTACCTTAAGCTTAGTAAGAGTAGATACTGACATTGAGCTTTCAACCTTTATCATCTCAGAGAGATGAGTCTCCAATATTGAGAGTTTGGGAGTCAATAGACTTCTTAATGAGCTAACTCTATCTGCAACTCTCCCTTTCTCCAATTTTAGTACTCCTATTTCCTCCAGTAGCATGGATGTCTCCTTATATATCTCTCCCATAGTTTTTGAATATGATTCACAACTATCCATTATGCTTTCAAAACTAGCCATGTCTTTGGCTATGGCATCCTTAACATTATTCAAATCTGTAGGGATTTATGAAATAGCTATATAGTTTCCTTCCTTGTGCTACACAACTCTTGGCTTTAAGAGTGGTAGCCTTTAGGATGCCTAAGTCCCATGAAATGGACTTATGAACTTTCCTCAACTTATTTTCTAAGAAGTTCTTTTCAGCCTTCTCCTCTACTATTTTTAGCAATGAGTCAAAATGACTGTGAAAGCCAGTCAATATTGTACTGAGGTTCTCAACCTCGTCCTTCTATTTTAGGATAGCTGGTGAGGGAAGTAGCGTGTTTACTATTTCTATATCCCTAACCATTATCTTAGCTCTCTTGTCTCCTTTTTGAACTGATCTCTCCTTAGCTTTAGCAAAATCCATAAATGAAAGTTTCATCAACTCATCTTCAGCCATGTTGTCCACATCAGAGTTGATTGGTTTGGCCACACTTGCCAACAATAGGGATGTATCCAGTTTGACTTCAGTAGCTTCCTCTGACTTAGGTTGTTTTTCTTGATGTTCTTCTTATTGTAACTCCTTCTCCTATACTCTTTCTTCTAGTTTCTCTTCTGATTTTCTTTCTTATGTATGTTCCTGATCTTCAACCTCCATCGCACTGTCCATCTTGTCCATGAATGGATCATTTACATCCTGTGAAGTGTCAAGGATATCAGGCACACCAGTGACAAAGAAGTTTGGTTGAAAGTCAACTTGAGTACTCTCATTAATTTCTTGTGAGCTCTCTCCTAAACCCAAGGATATAGGTTTAGCAGTCTTAGGAGGTGACGCCCTTTTAGGCATGTCATTCATTAGAACTTGGTCTAATACTTTTTGGGTATCTTCAATTACTTCATCATATTTTCTAGCCATGATCTTGACTAGTCCGATCTTTGTTCTTAGAAGAGGTTTCAGTGCCTTTATGATTATTTCTCTTTCCTGAATAAACACAACTGGCAACATATCATCAATTGTCTTGTTTCTTATGTTCTAATCCTTTGAATGTGCTAACTATTTCCTAATTTCCAGTTTGTTGTATAGATCTTTGGGGACACTGGCTTCAACTTCCAATAAATTCTTTTTGAAAACTAACAAATGCTCAATGATAGTGTCCTCAATGATTTCTTGATCCTTAGGGCTATATCTCTCATAGTATCAGTTTATAGATATCATTTTTCTATCTTTGATAACCCTTTTCTACAGTGATTTCATATCTAGTTTCCACAAGGATTGTGGACTCTTTTGAACCGTTTTCTCTTCATCTTTCTCCATGACCTTTTCTTCCTTTTTCTTCCTCTTTACCTCTGTCTCTTTTTCTTTTGGAATGACCTTATTGACTATCCTAGATGATCTTCTAGGAACCGTTGTAGTCTCAACTTCATGTGTTTCTTCCTCTTAAGGGATTGATAAATCAATAATGTTATCAGTAGTAACTGTCTTCTCTGCTTCCAATGGAATGGGTGAATCAGTGGCAATACTAGAAGATGCCTCCATCTTATTTTTGATGTCTATCAATTGTGCTTTTGTAATACCCACCATTGCAGTGATATCTTCTACTATCTTTCTGAATTTTCTCTTTCTTGTTACTTTCTCTTGTTCTTCTCTAACTTTTTCATATTTTTCTCTATATGTACCCATCTTTCTTGAGTAGGGTCCTTTTTTGTTGTCAATACATGCTCTACTTGCATAGTTAGTACTTCAGCACTTACCTCATATCCCATAGGATAACACCATTTGGTTCTAGGCTCAACTGCCTCAAAGAAGACACAATCAGTTTCAACCATGAAATAGATGGTGTCCTCATACTTTTCTACTAAGCTTTCTAGAATTATATATCTTTCTTTCATCTACCTCTGCATGATCTTAATCATGCCAAACAATTCTCCATCAACCCAATCCTTTTTTTGTCTTCTATAGTATTCTGATATTTGTAGACCACTGGGTTCATTATCTTTCCATGATCTAGGATGCATACTAGGAAAGTTTTGAATGACATGAATGTACATGTGAACTAGTAATGACCCAAACCTGAATGCCTTATATTTTTCCCTCTTTATAAATTTTACATTCTAAATGAATTGTTGAGCTAGTATTTCACACAGGTTGTATTTCTTGTTTTCTTTAACCATACTTTATGCCATCATTATAACTCCAGATAATATAGAATTAAGTCTAGAACTGTAAAACAACTTGTAGCCAATTAGCATTGCTACCAATCTAACATCTTGTAAGTATATATCATTTACTATCATTTTCCTCTTGTCCCATTTAGAGTGTGTTAGGGTTTCAGCTTCTTTTCTTATGTTTTTCTCACTAACAGGTAGGGCTCCTTCATTGTCAAGCCATGTGATATCATGGATCAACTAAGCACATATCTTAACTAGTTGATCACCTATCTATAAGAACTGATCATGAACTCTACTCAGAATGATCTTGAACCATTCGACTTCTATGAATTCAATGAGTCAGGTTAACTTGAGTATTGACAAGTCTTTTAAATTTTTGAATTCTTATGTCAAAGACCCATTTACTTCTATCATACTCTTCAACTCCTAGAATATGTTGACCTCCCCAATAATCTCATACTTGCAGTGTATGTATGCCCTAATATCCTCTATGTGTAACACACCTATGGGGGTTTGAGAGAACTCCCCTTTTGAATCATCCTCACAGGATTTGAATGGATGCCTTTTGAATTTGTATCTACGTCTGTCTATAACATCAAAAACTACTGGTGCATCCATCACTTTCCAAAAGATTAAGTCTAAATACCTTAAATGTGCATGAATCTGATGCTTGACTTTACATGAACACAAAATCTCTCTGCTAGATTACTTCTCTACTTTCACACTTTTGCTCTCCTTAGTCACTGATCAATAAATAGTGTAGGAATGGAATTTTTCAAGTCTTTTATTCATCACAAGTTGAGTGTGTGCATTAAACATAGGTAGCTCAACTTCACATGTCATCTAGTCAATGCAAAACTTGTGAACACAAAAGATGAATCTTCAAGTGTTGTGATCTTATCCACAGATTCCAAAACATCTGTACACATCATACCTAAGCTTGCATGAGCTTACTCCACTTATACAGGGGCTAGATAATTTATGTTGTCTATATCCAATGCTCCCCATGAGGCCATGAGGCCTTCTAGGCTGATACCTCAAATAATTCATCATGCAAAGACACAACATCATAAGTTGTCTCTCCCTGAACCACTGCCTTATTTAGAACTTTTACTTGCCATATCTTCTCATCCTCTGATTTCTTATTTTCATTCATCTAATCATTTAGGCTTTTACCACTATCACTAATATTCTTCCTTATAACCATAGGTGGTGGTCCTTCTAGTTCATTAGATCTCCTTGGTCCTCTTCTATTTTCAACTCTATTGTATCTACAAAACTTTGCAATGTGACTTGGATTGTTATATTTGAAACAAATGGCTGGTCTTCTTCTTTCTTGATTAGTTTGTAGCTTATAGTACCTTGTTGTGTGCCCAAAGTTATTATATTTCTGACATGTAACCTTGGCTATAGTTTCTTCTCTGATATATTCTTTCTTATACCTAGATTGATCAGGTTTTCTACAATCTATTTTCTTGTGTCCATACTCATAGCAATTAAAATAGTAGCTAGTAAAGGGTTTAGAGTCACCTTTACTTCTGCAATCTCTTTTCATGTGTCCAAATTTGTTGCATCTGAAACATCTACCTTTGAAGGGTCTAAACTATTCTTTAGGATCTTCATTTGTAGGCCCTTCATTAGGAATAGGTTTTTCCTCATTTTTGGCTTTTTTGGTTCTTCTTGAGTTTTTAAACTTCTAGCTTCATTGGATCCACTCATGTCTCCTTTAGATTTTTGTTCTATTCTTTGTTCATCACTCTTGTCATTTCTCATGTGTAACTTCTCAATGTGTAGGTTGGCTTGAGTGAATTCACCTTTAATGATCTAATTGTATTTATCCAATTCCTGATATTTATCCTTGTAATGGTCAAGTTTAGTCTTCATTTGTCCTATCTGCAAGTTAGCTTCTTTTAGTGACTCTTCAACTTTGTTTCTTTCATCCTTTTCATGTTGAATCTCCTTGATCATCAAGAGATTGATTTGTTCTTTTTCTTGCTCCAACTTCTTTACTTTATCTGATGTATCATTCTATGAACCTCCTTTGACTTTCTCCATAAGGTCTTGTCTCTAATTTTTTACAATCTCAAGCAGTTCTTTAATTTTTCTCATGAAACCTTCTACTCTTCTTAATTTGAATTTTAGTTCGCCAGTTTTAGCCTTCATCTTTTCCAGATCTTCAAGTGCAGCTTCAAAGTTCACTTGTAAATCTTCTGAATCCATTCTGATCTCCCTTAAGCTTTTAAGCTTTCTCTCAAAGGGCCAAATGCTCTGATACCAATTGTTAGGATTAGGTAATACTGAGAGGGGGGGTGAATCAGTATTACAGAACTTTGATTTCAACTTCAAACAATTATAAGCAATCCAAAGTAATGGAGAAATGAAAAGAACATATAAGCATAACAAATTACTCATGATACCATGATTTGTTCTCAAGGAAACCTTGGCCAAAGGGAAAACCCCAGTGGGGATGGTACCCACAAATATGTACTAAAATATAATATCCCTATTAGGAGATCTATCCCTGATATGAGCTGATTGTTAACTTTGCAATCTTAACTGAAGCATGTGAATATCCCAAAATACCTCCAATTAACTTTGCAAGCCATAATACCTTGTATATCTTATTTGCTATCCACAACTATGGCACTGTACCCTATTTTCATGATTCTGGACTGTCATTTTCATGATTGTGACTTCAGTGGCAATCTCCACAACATGCAATCACTCCATCATAAGTGTTGCAATGAATGACAACCCTTAAGTGATTCCCAGTACTCCAAAATATCACATGCCAACACTTTTGACCAAGTTTGACCAAAATTGACTTTTAATGAAAAAGATGAAGCAGTCAAGAAAATGATGATGAGATGTGATTCTGTCAAGAATACGACATCAGAAGATTGACTGCACAAACACCCGATCACATTGGTCCTAGAAATTTTAAAACATAATTTTGAGCTATGTAGAGATGTCAGATTTTGATTTCGATCCTAAAAATGGATTCAGAGGGATCGATTTAGCCAAGGGTGAAATTTTTGTGCAAAATGGAGCACTTTTGAAAATTAAGTCAAAACCTTTATAAGGCCCAAAAGGGTCATTTTCAATTCATTTGAAACCTTTGACTTTACAAGAAAAGAGAGCTCCGAGTGCAAATGCAAAGTATTCTAGTGAAGTCACATAGGTTCAAGCACTCTCGACGTCACAGTCAGCCACCTACATATGACCCACCTATGAGTAAACCATAACTTGCCTGCATTTCAATTTCATAATGCATTTTAGTACATTTAGATAGGATCTTAGGTCTAGTTATGAACTTGCTCGCAAGAACTCACGTGAGAAAATGTGTTCTTCGCTTGTGTCTGTGAGGATTCTCATGTGAGAAAGTACAAGAAGAGGACTTCCTCGCATAGGTCTCTCCATAGGCTCACACGAAAAGGACCTAGAAGTCAGGCGGGAAATGTATAAGCTAAATATGGGCCTCTAATTTAGCCTCACACTTTAACATAGTTATTGTTCACCAGCTACAGACAAGAATGAATATGATATCATTCATCTTACTTTTCTGGGTGATTCGACCTGTTGCCTCCTATCTAGGTAGGGTTCGGGATTGCTCTCAAAATCGAGAGTCCAACAACCATAGACTAGCACTAGAATGGAGGATTTAATTGAAAGCAAGATGTAGTTTATTCTAGAATTTGTATGCAAGATTAATCTAGAAATGAAATATGAGTATTTAATCTAAGAACTTTGAAAGCAAGCTAGATTAAGACAAGTGCATTATTAAACTAAACATGATATTAATAAAAAATGATCGTCAAACTAACAATAAAATATGAAAGCTTTGAATGTAAACAAGTAGCAATGATGATGTGACAGCACTTCATTGCTCAAAAATTGGGATCCTTTGAATGAGAAATGAGGGTTCTTTTATAGAATCATGGGTTCAATTGACGGTCGACATTGAATCAGACAAATGGTGGAGATTGAATGAGAGTTTAGTTTGGAATAGAAAGTTTCTTGCAAAGAGGCAGTCAATTGTTTGCCTTTTGCTTGTGTGGAGCAATTAATTGATAGACTGCCCTTTTGGATTCTTAGTCAACTTGATGTTTCCTTTTTTGAACTGAAGAGAAGATTTTGGAGAGAATATTTGATTTTAATAAATTAAATATGACCTCATAAGTGGATTTTCTCAATTATTTTGAATAATTAAATTCAATTATTGAAATGAGGATATTTATTTAAAACCAAGTATTTATTTAATTCATTTTTCATGTATTTTTAGCTAAAGAGGATGGATTTAATTTAATTAAAGTGCTAAGACTGTATAATTAAATTAATCAATCATAGGGTTTATTTAGCCAATAAATGTTGATATTTATGAATTAATATAGCATGTGATTAATGCAAATTTAGGGTTTTCTGCATTTGACACTAAGTCTCGAGTAAAGTCAATTAGAAGACAGAATTGCCTAGTACAATAGGACTTTGATGGTTTAGAAATTGATAGAATGAGACTAAATGCAACAAAATTGGTTAGGATTGCAAGATGCCAATTTTGGGGTATTACATCTACCTCCTCATTAAATTCTATCAATTTAGGAAATGCCACCCATAAGCATGAAATCTCCTAACTGCTTCTATATCTATAAGAAAAATGGTGTGAACCACTGGTTCATGGTGCATTAACTATCTTCCCATTGTTCCAAATGCTTTCTCCAAAGTCTTTCTGCAAATTTTTCAATTATAATTTCCTTCCTCCCTTATGGAATTCCCAAATTCCCCTAATCACCTTTGTAATACCCCCAAATTCAATTCCTACCTACACCTTTAACTATGAATTCCCTTGTAATCTCTATGTTACATTTTTTAAAATGATAATAATGGTGCTTAAGGAAAGGGAATTATAGTTTTAAATGTAATTAATTTTCACATAACTTGATTATGTCATTTTAGGGTTACATCAAGTCAGAGATCAGAGATAATTTGGAAATTGGGGTACGACACTTATGTGAAACATAAAGGGCTTAATAAAATAGAATATAAGTACAGATTTGAAAAGATAGGCAATCTCTTAAAGAATTATGAGTACGAAAATAGTGACTTGGAAAATTAATGCACTTCCCTGCCCTCTATTGGCAAAATGGTCAGTGCTCCCCTCAGGATCGTGACATGGCTTAACCACCTCCTATGTCTTCTATAAGTCTAGTGGTTGTATCGGGCATTAATAGGTTGATCTTTTGGTGCAATGGCAACCACTACTTGTAACAAGTGGTATGAGAGCTTGGTCACAGGTTTGACTCCGCTCGGGTAACACTGAGGGGGAAATTTTTGGCAAAATGGTCAATGCTCCCCTCACAATTTTTGACATAGCTTAACCGCCTCCTGTGTCTTTTATAAGTCTAGTGGTTGTATCGTGCATTAACAAGTTGATCTTTTGGTGCAATGGCAACCACTACTTATAACACCCCCAACATAATTAAGACAAGTGTCCACACTTGTCATACTAAGCATGAGGTAGGAAAAATGGTGTAATGCCATATTATAAATAAGTGCAGTATTAAATATAATAGTCTAAATGTACGAACTAAAAGTGGAAGAGATCAAATTTTTGTACTTTTTATTATTATTCGACATGCGCAAGAGGGTGACGAGTGTATGCACCCAAAAATGGTCGCCTAGACTTTGGGCCCCATTTATTTGATTTATCAATCCTGAATCATTTTTATCAATAATCAATATTTTCAACATCATCAATTTCTTGATTAAATCTTAAATTTGATCATATATTGGATTTTTATCCCATGGGCTAACCATTTATCCTAAGTTTTTATTTACTTAAAAGGAATATTTCCTCCCCTTTTGATTAAATAAAAAGCCCACCTTTCCCTCTTATCCTAAGTTGCACAAATAAAGCATTATTCCTATTTTATAAAAAGGAGAAAAGCACTTTTTGTCTCATATCGACATAAAGTCAACTCTTATTTTTCTATTGGAGGATATGTGTGCACATGGATTGCTCCTCTTTCAAGCTCCACCGCTGATTAAGACTTTTTGCCTCTTAATCTCAATGGTCCATTTCACCTCATTTCTTATAAAAGGAGAGCTCTCTCCTTCATTTGCATCCACTTGTTTTATGCTAATGTTATGCTGCAGGTTTTAGGTGCATTTGGAGCTTTTGAGGACATTGAAGACTTGTTGCATTTCATTGTAGTTGCATTTCATTGTAGTTGCATATTTCTTTCATAGTTTCATGATAATGGCATTGTTAGCTTAGTTTCCTTTTATGCAATAGAATAAGCTCACATAGTCTAATTAGGAAGGCTTGGTAATACTTTTTCTCTCCTTTCATAGCATAGTTTGTACTTTCCTTTCATAGTTTAGATTGCATCATCATATAGCTTTCATTGCATTGCATATTGGATTCTTGGAGATATTGGCATTGTTTCCCTTGTCTTCACTTGAATCTCTCATTGTGTGGTTGACTAGCAAGGTCACAAGCTTGTAGCTCTAGCTGAGAGCAAACACATCATAGTCCCTTGCAACTCCATGCATAGAGAGCTATGAGCCGCTTTGTGAGGCCTCATTCTTGAGCAACCTTGCATGTAATGGTTCATAGAAGTGCACCATTTTAGTGTGTACAATGAGAATTGAAAACTTTGGAACATTAAAGGAACTGGTGCTGAGAATGACCGCATTGGCTGACGTGGCAATTATTGAAAGAAAATTAAATAGAAATGTTATGACGTGGATAATGGGTGGATGGAAGGTAGAGAAATGGAGTCGGATGGAAAGAAGAATTTAGAAAATGAATGGAGAAATAAAATTCATTGAAAATGAAGTGTTTATTATGATCATACCCGAAGGAATTTAGGGTGAATCTGCAAGAAGAAGGTTGGCACCTTCTGCTACAAGAAGTACTAACTTTTTTTATTCTGAAGTATTATCATGGAATTGCTGCAAGAAAGGATTTTTTGTCTATGGCTAATGGTATAGATGAAATCTATGACCATTTATCGACAACTTAAAATGAACAGGATCAATGGTGGATAATTGGACTACTCCATTTTTTAAGACATGATCAATTTCATAGGGTCCTAGCCACCGTGTTTGTAACTTACCAAGTATTTCTTGAAAATGTGAATCAAATAGAAATGCCCAATCACCTACTGAGAAGCATTTTTTCTTGATGTGTGAGTCATGCCACTTCTTTCTCTATTTCTGGACTATCTTTGTTCTCTCCAAAGCTGATTTTCTCATCTGATCCAAAGAGTTGATGTAGAGAAGACAGTCTCATTGTGCTATAGGAAGATCAATGTTGAGCCTCAGGGTAGTTCACAATATTTTATGTTCAAATTCAATGGCCAAAATTGCGGTTTTTCTATAGAGCATTTCAAAAGGGGTGAATCCTATTGTTGTCTTCCATATTTTTCTATAAGCCTGGACTACTTCTAGAAGGTGGTTGTTCCAATCTTGGTGATGTAGTTGAACTATTTTGGTAATAATAGCTTCAATTTATCTATTTTCCTGACCATTTTCTTGAGGATGGTAGGGACTGGATGGTGTAGGAGCACCTAGGCTAGCTCCTAGACACCTACACTCAAGTTTTTGGCTTGTAGTGACTATTGTCCAAGTCACTATCCTAATAGAATTTTGGATTTGCTTTAAGTTTGGTTATTGAGTTTTTATTTGTTTTGTATTCCATCCAAGGTCTCTAAATAGGTTGGTTAGTCCTAGTGTTGGTCTTGTTAAGTTTGGTGAAGACCCCAAGCATATGGCTTGGATACCATTCAGAAGTGCTAAACAGTCAAAGGAGACTCTTGACTATCATGAGGTGTTAAATGAATATGGTTAAGTTTTTTTAAGTTCTTAGAAGGCTTGGAATAGTAATGAGATTCTATAGAGACCTCATGGAACAATCTTGAGAAAGTTGTCAGGAATATTGTAAAAGTTGTCATGACCACTTTGAAAGTTTTCATGACAACATTCAGTCTTTAGCCTGTGTGAACATAGTAGTTAGTTATAGGGCTAATCCCGACCAAGATTGGTGACCAAAGCCTATATATGGCTTGTTTTTTTTGAGACCAAGGGTTGACAAGAAGTTTATTTTGAGTATTTTGTTGTGTATTGAGACTGGTAGGACTGTACCCATGAGGGTTTTGGAATTAAGAACTTGGTCATCCTTGTTCATGGATTAAACTAGAGATATGGATTAGATGCTTTCATTTCTTATGCTTTATTCCTTTTTTTAAATCTCTACATTAGTTAGTTTGTGTTCTTAAAGGCTAAGCAAATAAATTCCTCCCCTGAGGACAGCTTGTTGGATTGTACAAAGTTGGGGTACCTAGAATGGGTATAACTTAGGAATCCATGGTTGGTTCCTCATGGAAATTTGGATTATGTTAGAACATTTTATATTCAATGTAAATATGTATTTTTATAGTGTGCAATGCAGGGTAAGTGGTTTAATGACCAAGCCCTAGGCGAGCAGAGACAAGCTAGGTTAGGAGCCTGAGTTTGATCCAGCATTTGGGAGAGAGACAATGGATTGGGAAACCCAAACCAAGACCTTGAAAGTGTTCTCCAATGTTTAGAGACTCAATCTTGAAAATGAGATCTCATGAACAAGTTTGAAAGGGGTGTAAACAACAAATCCTCACTATGAATCAGGGAGGGCTAAAGAGGCCTAAAAACAAGGCTAGAAAGTAGGAAAGGATTGTATGGACCAATTGGAGAGATAAGGGTTTTTGATTCCTTTATAAAACCAAAAAGGGTATCTAGAAGTATGATTATTTTGGGCACTTGTGTGGACATTTGTAGATTTAGGCTCCCATTTGTGTGTTAGGAGACCTACAAGGCCTAGTAGCCTTTTTAGGCCAAATTTGGAGATTGGGTATTTGAAGGAGGATACCATTAGATGAAACACCCCAAATTGATGCAAAGGAAGAATAAAAGAGTCCTCTCCCATGCCTAATAGATGGAAGCAAGAATATGGATTTTTGGATGAATTCCATGGTTGAATCCATTTGAAGAGTTGAGGAGTTAAGGTGAATGGAAGACCTTGGTAGTGAGATCTTGAGGAGTAGAGGAGATTAGGAAGAATCCCTCTAATTTTAGGGTCATAGGAACCTTAAGATAGGTCAAGAGAAGACCTAGTGAAGTCCTAGTGGAGATAGGACTTGTGGTAGGAAGATCTCCCAATCAAATTGGTATCAGAGCCATTGAAAGTCCTGGGAAAGTTTGTATGTCAAAAAGGAGTGAATCCATTGGTGATAACATAATGGTGACCAATGTTGAATTGGCTAGAGAAGTGGTTGATCAAAAGGAAAGAAACATAATCCTAGAAGAGACTGTGGAAGCTTTGAAAGAAAAGCTTGAGCTAGTGGCAAAGGCTGCTGAAAAGATGAAAGAAAAGATGGAAGGAGAAGATGACAAGAGCAAGGCACTTGCTAATGAAGATTATGTACCTGAATCTAATCCACCAATCCAAGAAGAACCCTTCCTAAAAGCCATCAAGGCATTGGGAGGCAAAGCTTTAGCAGGGATACCCCTATTCACTGGTAAGATTGATTTAGAATTGGTGATGGAGTGGATTGAAGGGATGGAGAATCACTTTGAATGTGAAGGTGTCTCAAAGGCACAAAGAGTGAAGGTATCCAAATCAAGACTAAGGGGACCAGCCCTAACATGGTGGAAGTTCCTCCAAGAAGAGAGGGAAAGAGAAGGGAAGAGACCCATTACAAATTGGAATGCTATGGTCACAAAGATCAAAGAGAACTACTTACCAGAAGATCATGAGATCCAAATGCACAAGAAAAGATAGAATCTTAGACAAAAATAAATGGATGTGACTACCTATACCGATGAGTTTCAAAAACTCTATTTGAGGTCTAAAGTGAAAGAAGAGGAAAGTGTCTGAGTTGTAAGGTACTTGAGTGGTTTGAAATCGAGTATCTAAGAAGAAATTAGTCTTTTGACTCCTACTATTGTCCACAAGTGCTTTCAATTAGCATTGAAGGTAGAAGAAAAGAATAAAAAGAAACAAGACTCCTCATCCAGAGGTAGAGGCAGAGGAAGAGATGCTAGGGGACATAGAGGTAGCTATGGTGGTAGGAGTAATGAACCTAGAAATTAGGGATATTCCAAGTTGGTGGAACAAATTAGTGAGCCAAGTACAAGAGGAAGCTATGGTAGAGGTAGAGGGTTCCAAGGTGGTAGAGGAAGATCAAGTGGCTTCAGCAGGGGATCACATTTGACAAGCATGAAGTGCTATAATTATGGGCAACTAGGCCATCCTGCATATAGATATCTGGATAAGGCTTCAAATTCTTATGGTGAGAAGAAGGTAACCTATGTTCAAGAGGAAGAAGGAAGTGTGAAGTCACCTAAAGTGAACTTAGACTAAGAGCATGGAGAGAACCTCATGTTTAGGAGAGTTCTACTCAAGGAACCTATGAAAGAAGAACCTAAATATAGGAGGCCTCTTTTTAGGATCAAGTATAAGATCCTTGGAAAGGTTTGCAAAGTCATTATTGATTCAAGTTCTACTAATAATATAATATTAGAGGAGGCAGTCCAAAAACTCAAACTTGAGAGGATACCTCATACTCACCTCTACAAAGTGACTTGGTTGAATAAGGGGTAGAATGTTCTTGTGAATGAACAAGCATGGGTTGACTTCATGATTGGTGGCTACCAAGATAAGATACTATGTGACATCCTAACAATGGATGCTTGCCATTTTCTACTAGGAAGGCCATGGCAATAAGACTGGGATGCTATTTATCATGGGAAGAGAAATGTGTATAACTTCAAGAAGAATAGAGTGACTTACAAAATTCAGTCACTTGTGGAGGAAGGAGCTGCAAGTTCAGTTGATCCTAATGTACTTTTGATAAGTGGGAAGGAGTTCTTGCATGAACTCAGTGAAGAAGAAGGAGTGGGACTAGCTATAGTATTGAAACCCAAGGAGGAGACCAAAGTACTCCATACTACATTACCTAAAGAAGTGCAGTATCTTTTGAATAATTTTAAAGACATCATAAGTGATGGGACACCAGACTACTCTTCCTCCTCAAAGAGAAATCAGTCATCAAATTGACTTTGTACCTGTAGCATCCTTACCTAACAAGGCAGCATAAAAAGTGACCCCAGAGCAAAACAAGGAGATAGCAAGGTAGATTCAAGAACTTCTTGATCAAGGGCTGATAAGGAAAAGCATTAGTCCTTGTGTTGTACATGTAGTTTTGGCACCAAAGAAAGGAGGTAAGTGGAGATTATGTATTGATTCTAGGGAAATCAATAGGATAACCATTAGATATAGGTTTCCTATTCTTAGAATAGAAGACCTTATGGATTGTCTTGGGGGGTCTCAATACTATACTAAAATTGACCTTAAGAGTGGGTATCACTAAATTAAGATGAAAGAAGGGGATGAGTGGAAGTCAGCTTTTAAAACTAATGAGGGTCTTTATGAATGGTTAGTTATGCCCTTTGGACTTACAAATGCACCTAGCACTTTTATGAGGTTAATGAATGAAGTCCTAAAAGACTATATAGGTAGGTTTTTTGTGGTGTACCTAGATGACATCCTCATCTTTAGCAAGACCAAAGAAGAGCACATGAAGCATTTAGAATTTGTCCTAAGGAGATTGCATGAAGATAAGTTAGCCATTAACCTAGAGAAGAATGAGTTCCTCAAACAAGAACTAGTGTACCTACGTTTTGTGGTGTCTATAGGTGACCTTAAGATGGATCCAAGAAAAGTGGAAGCCATAGTAAGTTGGCCTACTCCTAAAATAGGGACTGAATTAAGGATCTTCCATGGATTAGCTTAGTTCTATAGGAAGTTCATAAGAGGATTCAGTGAGATATGTGCACCTATGCTCAACACTATCAAAGGTGGAATTAAAACCAAGTTTGTGTGGACCAAGGAAGCTCAAGAAGGGTTTGAGAAGTTGAAAGAAAGAGTAGCAAATCAGCCTATTCTGGTGTTACAAATATTTGACAAGTTGTTCATTGTAGAATCTGATGCAAGCAACATAGCAGTGGGGGCAGTTTTGAACCAAGAAGGGAGACCGGTTGCATTTTTCAATGAAATGCTAAATGAGGCTAAATCAAAATATTCTTCATATGATTTGGAGTTGTATGCATTGGTTCAAGCACTCAAAAAGTGGATACACTATCTATTACCTAAGGAGTTTGTGGTCTTCACAGATAATCAAGCATTGAGTTACATCAACACTCAAGACAAGCTTAGTCATAGGCACATCAAGTGGATGGAGTTCCTCCAAGCCTATACATTCACTATCAAGCATAAGAATGGCCTTAATAATAAGGTTGTTGATGCCTTAAGTAGAAGGTTGCTGACTTTCCAAGAAATCCAGCTTCAAAGGATTGGTGTGGAAGCATTTAAAGGACTCTACAAGGAAGATGAGGACTTCTCCAAAGCCTACAAGGTATGTGAAGATTTTGAGAATCACTTTCATAGTGAGTTTGCTTATTACACCTTACAAAATGGATTTTTATTCAAGGGAAACTAGTTATGTGTACCTAGAGGTTCTATGAGGGAGAACCTTATACAAGAGAAACATAATGGCAGCCTTAGTGGACACTTTATCTTGAATAAGATATTGGACCTAGTGCAAAGGTTATATTATTAGCCCAAGATGCCAAGGGATGTGAGAATATATGTATAATAGTGTATGGTTTGTCAAAAGGCTAAGGGTACATCTTCAAATGCAAGATTATACCAGCCTTTTACCAATCCCTAAGAGGCCATGGAAGTGTCTAAGTATGGAATTTATAGTTGGTTTGCCAAGGACAGTTGTTGGTTTTGATAGCATCTATGTGGTAGTAGATAGATTTAGAAAAATGATCCATTTCATTCCATTCAAAACCACACATGATGCCAGCTACATAGCACATCTATTCTTCAAGGAGGTGGTAAGGATTCATGGTCAACCAATCAGCATAGTCTCAGATAGAGATGTGAAATTCATGGGGCATTTTTGGAAGACTTTATGGAAGAGATTGGGAACCAATATTTCTTTTGGGTCAGCCTATCATCCTCAAATGGATGGCCAAATAGAGGTGATCAATAGAGTGTTGGTAAATCTCTTAAGGTGTCTTACCAAGGAGTATGAAAAAGTGTGGGACCAGGTATTACCACAAGCTAAATTTTCTTATAATGATAGTATAAATAGGTCTACTGGCAAGAGTCCATTCAAAGTGGTGTATGGCATGCACCCAAGAGGTGTGTGTGAGTTAAGAGAACTTGGTACTCAAGGAGGAGTGATTGGACATACTGAGGATTTTTCCCAATCCATGCAAGAGTTCTATGAGCAGGTTAGAAGGACACTGGTTGAAGCAAATCAAAAGGTGAAAGATAGAGTTGATACGAGGAAAGAACTTCAATTTGAAGTGGGTGATTGGGTGATGGTACACCTGAATAAAGAAAGGCTTCAAAAAGGCATCCCTAGCAAGCTACAAATGAGGATAGTTGGACCTTGTAAGGTTCTTGACAATTATGGTTCCAATGCTTATAAGATAGGCCTACCTAGTGACCTATCCATCTCAATGGTTTTCAATGTTCAAGACTTGGTGAAATATAAAGGACCTGATGTGGAGGAGAAATAACATAGCCCTGATGTTCATATTGATGTCCAAGCTCTCAAACTAATAGCCCAAGTGAAGCCTCAAGCTGAGAAGATCCTAGACTCAAGGGTCAAGAAAAAAACTAGACATGGAGTGTACATGGAACACCTTGTGAAGTGGAAGACTCTTCCTAAATCAAAGGCTCAATGGATTGAAGAGAACGGCTTTAAGAAGCTAGGAATAGATGTGGAAATCTTGAAATAATGGAACTTAGGTTCTTTTTGTAGGGGAGTATGGTGCAGGAGCACCTAGGCTAGCTCCTAGACACCTACACTCAAGTTTTTGGCTTGTAGTGACTATTGGCCAAGTCACTATCCTGATGGACGTTTGGATTTGTTTTATGTTTGGTTAGTGATTTTTTATTTATTTTGTAGTCCAAAAAAGGTCTCTAGATAGGTTGGTTAGTCCTACTATTGGTCTTGTTAAGTTTGGTGAAGACCCCAAGAATATGGCTTGGATGCCACTGAGAAGTGATAAATAGTCAAAGTGGTGCAGGAGCACCTAGGCTAACCTCTACTAGTTAGTCAATTTTTGGCTTGTACTTGAATCTAGCCAAATCAAGAAGTTAGTATAGTTTGGTTGAGGACCTTATAATTCTTGTTTTATGTTGGCTGGTTGAATTAGTCAATAAGACTAAGGTCACACAAATAGCCTTTGTTCGTTGTTATTTCAATTTCCTAGTGTTAGGAGCTTAGCTTAAGGTGAGAGTCTTTAATGTGTTCTAAACACATAATTGTTAATGTAAAGATGCCATAAGGTCATAAATGGCCTTGGATCATCTAAAAATATGAGGTTATGAGTCCTATAATATAGGATTGAGGCACATGACAAAGTTGCCAACTGTTGAGAAGAAGTTGTCTTCAATTTTGCAATTATTGCAAAAGAGTGCATGCCATTCAGGTATCTTTGGATTCCCTAAGTTATAGGATGGTTATGCTATGAAAAATAGGCCCTAAAATGAAGGAAATTTCATCTAATGATACCTAAGACTCGAACACCAAGCTTCATTATGCATTGTAATAGTTAGAGAAAGTTAATAGAGCTCTGCAACTCTATTTTTGAAGTGATATTTCGGTTTTTGAAGGATCAGTCATAATTGTAGCTGGAAATGCATTGATAAAGTGGTTGATTAATGTTCTATAGTCATTTTCAAGACTTTTTCATTTTATTTTTTAAGGGTTTAGAGTATATTTATCATAGTTTTCAAGTTGTTTTAGTTCAAGACTTTCTTTTGGTCACACTATGACAGATTTTGTTAAAATGGCTCCCACATGAGATTCAACAATGGAAACACAAAATAAGTGGTTGAATATTCAATTGGGGCCTCTGTAAATATTTTATCTAAAGGTAGGAAGCATCATGAGCAAGGTAGCTAACTTAATGATCAGGCCCCAGGCGAGTTAGACATACCCGGTTAGAGGCTTGACAAGGAGAAATCAAATCATTTCATGTGGGGAATGGGAAGTACAAAACATCCCCAGGAATTCTTATGGTATTTTTTCATGTTATTTATCTATAATAATAATTTGGAAGTCATACCAATCCATTAGGATAGGTTTTGAGCATTTTTCATCAGTCCTAGACAAGCTATCCTAGAAACTAGGCCTTTTAGCCCTGTTTCTCCTTGATATTAGGAAGGAGGTGTACGGTCACTTTCAGACCCAGAACCCTTAATGAAAGTTTTAAAAATTCCAAAAGGGTATCCAAATAAATTTTTATTTTTCTGATTTTTTTGGGAAAATTTTACTAAAAAGGGGAAAAACAGACTAGTGAAGGCTACTAGAAATAGGCCTAAAATTAAGGTCTCTTTTGATGAAATCTTGAATCTGAGAAACCTATGAGCCAAGAACCTTCCCAAATCAGTAAAATGGGATGGAATATGAATTAATTCAATTTGAAGAAGGTCACCATAATGAATTTTGAAATTTTTGAAGTTTTAGTGGATTTGGCACTTAGATCCATCTAAGTGAAAGTGAGAAAGAGAACCAAAATTAAGGTGTGGATCATCCAAGGTGGAGTTTTCAAGGTGTGAATCTTGTAATAAAGAGTGAATAGGACTTATTTAATGATCTAAGCCTATTGGTAAATCCTATATAAGCATAGGATACTAGGAGATAAAAGAAATCTCTTGGTGGGAGTGGAAAACTAAGCCTAGGAGTTTTATCTTACATCATATTGGTATCAGAGCTTGGTTGATCAAGCTTGTGGTTAATGCATAAATATTCTAAATTAGTAGGAGAGAATATAGCAGCTAGAGCCATGGTGACTAATGCTAAACTAGCAAAGAAGGTTGAGGAGCAAGAAGAGGATAAAAAATTGTTAAGGGTGAGACTAGCTCAAATGGAGCAGCTCTTGGGTGAAGTCCAAGACAAAGCTGATTGGGTCAAAGAGAAGATTGAACTTAAAGAAGAAGCTAAAGAAAAGGAGAAGGAATTAGAGTTGGAGGAAGAAGCACTAGCTCCTGACCCTGTTCTTCTTGAAGAGCCATTCTTGAAAGCATTGAAGGCATTGAGTGGCAAGGCTTTAGAAGGTGTTCCACTTTTTAGTGGACAAATGGATCCAGATTCAGTTGTGGATTGGATAGATAGTATTGAGAACCATTTTGAATGTGATGGTATCTCTGAAGTACAAAAGGTAATGGTGGCCAAGTCTAGACTAAGAGGTTTAGCTCTTACTTGGTGGAAGTTTGTGCAAACTGAAAGGGAAAAGGATGGAAAAGGTCCTATTGTGACATGGAAGGGAATGGTATCCAAAGTGAAGCAAACCTACCTTCCTGATGATTATGAAGTTCAACTTCATAGGAGGAGACACAATCTGAGGCAAAAGGAACTACATGTCCAACCATATACCGAGGAGTTTCAAAATTTGTGTTTGAGGTCCAAGGTAGTTGAAGATGAGAGCATCAAGCTAGCAAGGTATTTGAATGGCCTCAAATGGTATATTCAAGAAGAGATGAGCCTAGTGAACTTCAAATCCATTAGGAAATGCTATCAAATGGCCTTGAAGATAGAGGAGAAGAGCAAGAGAAAGCAAGAAAGCTCCAAAGGTAAAGGAAAAGGAAAAGATACCAAAGGTCAAAGAGGTGGCTATGGTGGAAGAAGTTCTGATTCAAGAGCTCAAGGTGAGGTAAAATTTAGTGAGAAGCAAGAAGGAAGCTCAAGTAGAGGTGGTAAAGGAAGAAATTCTAACTCTAGCTTTAGAGGAAGAAGTGGTGGTTCATCACAAGGAGGAAGAGGCAACTATTTTACCAATATGAAATGCTACCATTGCAATCAAATGGGGCACCCTACCTATAGATGCCCTGAGAAAGGTGGCTCATTACAAGGAGGTGATAAGAGAGCTAACCTTGTTCATGAAGACACAAATGCAGTAGATAAACATTCTGAGATTCCATTAAATTTAGAGGAAGGAGAGAACCTCATGATGGGGAGGACTCTAATCAAGGAACTGGTGAAGGAGGAGCCAAGCCAAAGAAGATCTTTGTTTAGGATCAAATGAAAGATTATGGGGAAAGTATGTAGGGTCATTATTGATTCAGGCTCTACTAATAATATAGTATTAGAAGAAGTAGTCAGCAAGCTCAAATTGAAAAGGATAACCCATACAAATCCTTACAAGGTTACTTGGCTTAACAAAGGACAACATGTGTTAGTAAATGAGAAAGCATGGGTGGAGTTCTCCATTGGAAGGTACAAAGACAAATTTTTATGTGATGTGTTGCCTATGGATGCATGTCATTTGTTCCTAGGTAGACCTTGGCAATTTGACCGCCAAGCCATGCATGATGGAGGAAAGAATTCCTATTCTTTCAAGAAGGATAATACAACCTTCAAAATTTAGTCATTGTTGGAGGATGCTGAAGTAAAGATAGCAGGTCCAAATGTTCTTATAGTAGGTGAAAAAGAGTTCCTACAAACCATGGAAGAGAGTGAAGGCATAGGTTATGCATTGGTGTTGAAACCAAGAGAAGGAGGTGAAGACAAGGTGACTAAGAAGACTGAATTACCAAAGGAGATTCAAGGTATGTTGTAGACTTACCAAGGCATTGTAAGTGATGGTCAACCTTTAGCCTTACCCCTCAAAGAGCCATAAGTCATAGGATAGACCTTATCCCAAGAGCTACCCTACCTAACAAAGCAGCCTATAAGATGACCCCTCAACAAAATGAGGAAATAGCAAGGCAAATACAAGAGTTCTTAGACCAATGCCTAATTAGGAAGAGTATTAGTCCATGTGTTTTACCCACTGTACTTGCACCTAAGAAGGGAGGAACTTGGAGGCTATGTACTGACTCAAGGGCTATCAATAGGATAACCATAAGGTATAGGTTCCCTATCCCTAGGATTGAAGACTTAATGGACTGTTTAGGTGAAGCAAGGTACTATAGCAAGATAGACTTGAAGAGTGGCTATCATCAAATAAGAATCCATGAAAGAGATGAGTGGAAGATAGCCTTCAAGACTAATGAAGGGCTATATGAATGGCTTGTCATGCCATTTGGATTGTCAAATGCCCCATCTACATTCATGAGGCTCATGAATGAAGTACTCAAGGACTACATAGGCAATTTTGTAGTTGTATATCTAGATGATATACTGATTTTTAGCAAGACAAAGAGTGAGCATTTGGAGCACCTTAACATTGTTTTCAAGAAGTTGCATGAAGAGAGGTTGATGATCAATTTGGAGAAGTGTGAGTTCATCAAATCAGAATTAGTGTATCTTGGGTTTGTTTTATCTCATAGCAATCTAAAAATGGATAACAGCAAGGTAGAGGCTATCATGAATTAGCCTACTCCAAGGTCAGCAACTGAGGTAAGGACTTTTCATGGTCTTGCACAATAATATAGGAAGTTTATAAGACAATTTAGTACAATTTGTGCTCCTATGTTAGACACTATCAAAGGAGGAATGAAAACTAAGTTTGTGTGGAATGAAAATGCTAATAAGAGCTTTGAGTTGTTGAAGGAAAGAATAGCTACCTAGCCTATTTTGGTGCTACCAAGCTTTGAGAAGCTATTCACCATTGAATGTGATGCTAGCAATGTAGCAATTGGGGTTGTTCTAAGCCAAGAGGGCAGACCAGTGGCTTTCCATTCTGAGAAGTTAAGTGAGGCTAAGAGGAAGTACTCCTCATATGACTTAGAGATGTATGCATTGGTCCAAGCTCTAAGAAAGTGGAGGCACTACTTGCTTCCCAATGATTTCATTGTGTATTCAGACAATCAAGCACTTAGCTTCCTGAATTCATAAGAGAAGTTGAGTCAAAAGCACATGAAGTGGGTTGAGTACCTACAAGCTTACACCTTCAATATCAAGCACAAGAAGGGTGTACTAAACAAGGTGGTTGATGCATTGTCAAGAAGAGCCCTCACACTCCAAGAAATTCAATTGAAAAGCATGGGGATAGATCATTTCAAGGATCTATATGTAGATGATGAAGACTTTGCTGACATCTACAAGGTATGTGCTAAATACAAGAATCATTTTCATAGTAAATATGCTGATTATACTTTGCAAAGTGATCTCTTGTTCAAAGGCAATAAATTGTGTGTTCCTAGAGGCTCCATTAGAGAGAATTTGATTCAAGAAAAGCATAATGGTGCTTTGAGTGGTCACTTTGGGATCACTAAGACTCAAGACCTTGTTTCAAGGTTTTACTTTTGGCCTAGAATGAATCTTGATGTTAGGAGGTATGTGGAGAGTTGTGTAGTATGTTAAAAGGCCAAGGACACTTCTACAAATGTTGGTCTTTATCAACCACTACCTATTCCTACTAGGCCATGGGAATGCTTAAGCATGGATTTTGTAGTTGGGTTACCCAAGACAAGACAAGGGATGGATAGTGTGTATGTGGTTGTGGATAGGTTCAGCAAGATGGCTCACTGTGTGCCATGCAAGACCACAAATGATGCAAGTCAAATAGCATCCCTATTCTTCAAATAAATAGTGAGAATCCATGGGTTACCAATCAGCATTGTTTCAAACAGAGACACAAATTTTATGAGTCATTTTTGGAAGACTCTTTGGCAAAGATTGGGCACTAACTTATCTTTTGGGTTAGCCTACCATCCCCAAACCGATGGTCAAACAGAGGTTTTTAATAGGAGTCTTGGAAACCTTCTAAGATGCCTAACTAAGGAGTATGGTCAGCAATGGGATCAGTTGATTGGGCCAGCTGAATATGCCTATAATGATACTATCAATAGATCAATAGGGAAGAGTCCATTTGAAATTGTATATGGCCTACATCCTAGAGGAGTCTATGAGTTGAGAGATTTAAAAGATGGAGTCAAGGAAAGTGCATATGCTGATGACTTTGCATTTTCTATGCAAGAAGTTCATGAAACGGTGAGGAAGACATTGACAGAGAACACCATAAAATATAAGGCCAAAGTTGATGAAAGTAGAAGGTTAGTGGAGTTAAAAGTTGGTGATCTTGTTATGATACACTTGAAAAAATCCAAGTTGAAAAAAGGAGTCCCTCATAAGCTTCAAATGAGAAGGATAGGACCATGTCCTATATTGGAAAAGTATGGTGACAATGGCTTCAAGATAGACCTACCAGAGGACAGTGGATTATCCAATATCTTTAATGTTTCAGACCATGTCCATTACAAGGGACCACAAAAAAATAGTGACCAAAACATCAATGAGGTGATCAAGGATGTGGAAGATCTTCAACTTCCTACTGCTGCAGGTACAGGGGCAAACAGTGTACTAGACACAAGGACCTACAAGAAAACCAGACATAAAGAGTATAAGGAGCACCTCATTCAAAGGTATGGGCAGAATGTTGTTGATGCTATTTGGGTCAAAGAAATAGAGTTTAAAAAGTTGGGAATTGATCCTAGCCTCATCAATCCAAGGGTGGATTGAACTTCTTATTTTAGGGAGGATGGTGCGGGAGCACCTAGGCTAACCTCTACTAGTTAGTCAAGTTTTCGCTTGTACTTGACTCTAGCCAAGTCAAGAAGTTAGTATAGTTTGGTTGATGATCTTAGAAGATATTTTTTTATGTTGGCTAGGTGAATTAGTCACTAAGACTAAGGTCACACAAATAGCCTTTGTTTGTTGTTATTTCAATTTTTTAGTGTTAGGAGCTTAGCTTAAGGAGAGAGTCTTTAATGTGTTCTAAACACATAATTGTTAATGTAAAGATGCTATAAGGTCATAAATGGCCTTGGATCCTCTAAAAATGGGAGGTTATGAGTCCTAGAATATAGGATTGAGGCACATGACAAAGTTTCCAACTGTTGAGAAGAAGTTGTCTTCAATTTTGCAATTATTGCAAAAGAGTGCATGCCATTCGGGTATCTTTGGATTCCCTAAGTTATAGGATGGTTATGCTCCAACCAACAGGCTCTAAAATTAATTAAATGGTTTCTAATGATACCTAAGACTCAAACACCAAGCTTCATTATGCATTGTAATAGGTAGAGAAAGTTAATAGAGCTCTACAACTTTATTTTTTAAGTGATATTTTGGTTTTTGAAGGAAAATTCATACTTGTAGCTGGAAATGCATTGATAAAGTGGTTTAGTAATTTTATATATTAATTTTGAAGACTTTTTCATTTTATGTGTTAAGGGTTTAGAGTAGATTTATCATAGTTTTCAAGTTGTTTTAGTTCAGGACTTTCTTTTGGTCACACTGTGACAGATTTTGTTAAAATGGCTCCCACATGAGATTCAACAATGAAAACAAAAAATAAGTGGTTTAATTTTAAAGTGGGGCCTCTATACATATTTTATCTAAAGGTAGGAAGCATCATGATCAAGGGAGATAGCTTAATGATCAGGCCCTAGGCGAGTGAGACATACCCAGTTAGAGGCTTGACAGGGAGAAATCAAATCATTTCATGTGGGGAATGGGAAGTACAGAACATCCTCAGGAATTTTTATGGTATTTTTTCATGTTATTTATCCATCCTAATCATTGGGAAGTCTTACCAATCCATTAGAATAGGTTTAGAGCATTTTTCATCAGTCCTAGACAAGCTATCCTAGAAACTAAGCCTTTTTAGCCATGTTTCTCCTTGATATTAGGAAGGAGCTGTATGGTCACTTTCAGAACCAGAAACCTTAATGAAAG
Source organism: Chamaecyparis obtusa (assembly GCA_027943335.1). Classification (NCBI taxonomy): domain Eukaryota; kingdom Viridiplantae; phylum Streptophyta; class Pinopsida; order Cupressales; family Cupressaceae; genus Chamaecyparis; species Chamaecyparis obtusa. The sequence continues at coordinate 2,173,505 of BSBK01001307.1, read as the reverse complement.
TTTTAAAAATTCCAAAAGGGTATCCAAATAAAGTTTTATTTTTCTGATTTGTTTGGGAAAATTTTACTAAAAAGGGGAAAAACATACTGGTGAAGGCTACTAGAAATAGGCCTAAAATTAAGGTCTCTTTTGATGAAATCTTGAATCCGATAAACCTATGAGCCAAGAACCTTCCAAAATAAGTCAAATGGGATGTAATATGAATGGATTCAATGTGAAGAAGGTCCCCACAATGAAGTTTTGAATTTGTGAAGTTTTAGTGGATTTGGCACTTAGATCCATCTAAGTGAAAGTGAGAAAGAGAACCAAAATTAAGGTGTGGATCATCCAAGGTGGAGTTTTCAAGGTGTGACTCTTGTAATAAAGAGTGAATAGGACTTATTTAATTATCTAATCCTATTGGTAAATCCTATAGAAGCATAGGATACTAGGAGATAAAAGAAATCTCTTGGTGGGAGTGGAAAACTAAGCCTAGGAGTTTTATCTTGCATCAAGGTGACTCTTGACTTTCATGAGGTGTTAAATGAATATGGTTAAGTTTTTTTAAGTTCTTAGAAGGCTTGGACTAGTAATGAGATTCTATTGAGACCTCATGGAACAATCTTGAGAAAGTTGTCAAGAATATTGTAAACGTTGTCATGACAACATTTAGTCTTTAGCATGTCTTAGCCTAGGAGTTAGTTATAGGGATAATCCCGACCAAGATTGGTGACCAAAGCCTATATATGGATTTTTTTTTTCAAGAACAAGGGTTGGCAAGAAGTTTCTTTTGAGTATTTTGTTGTGTATTGAGACTGGCAGGATTGTACCCGTGAGGGTTTTGGAATTAAGAACTCAGTCATCCTTGTTCATGGATTGAACCAAAGCTATGGATTAGATGCTTTCATTTATTATGTTTTAGTCTCTTGTTTCAATCTATAATTTATTTATTTTGTGTTCTTAAAGGCTTAGCAAATAAATTCCTCCTCTAAGGCCAGCTTGTTGGATTGTACAGAGTTGAGGTACCTAGAATGGGTCTAACTTAGGAATCCATGGTTGGTTCTTCATGGAAATTTGGATTATGTTATACCATTGTATATTCAATGTAAATATGTATTTTTACATTGTGCAATGCAGGAGAAGTGATTCAATGACCAGGCCCTGGGCAAGCAGAGACAAGCTCTGTTAGGAGCCTAAGTTTGATCCAGCATTTGGGAGAGAGATAGTGGATTGGGAAACCCAAACCAAGACCTGGAAAGTGTTCTCCAATGTTTAGAGACTCAATCTTGAAAAGGAGAGCTCATGAACAAGTTGGAAAGGGGTGTAAATAACAAACCCTCACTGTGAACCAGTGAGGGCTAAAGGGGCCTAAAAATAAGGCTAGAAAGTAGGAAAGGACTGTACAGACCAGTTGGAGAGATAAGGGTTTGTGAATCCTTTATAAAACCAAAAAGGGTATCTATAAGTATGATTATTTTGGGCACTTGTGTGGACATTTGTAGAGTTAGGCTCCCATTTGTGTGTTAGGAGACCTATAAGACGTAGTAGCCTTTTTAGGCCAAATTTGGAGATCAAGTATTTAAAGGAGGATACCATTATATGAAACACCCCAAATTGATGAAAAGGAAGACTAAAAGAGTCCTCTCCCATGCCTAATATCTAGAAGAAAGAATATGGAGTTTTGGATGAATTCCATGGTTGAATTCATTTGAAGAGTTGAGGAGTTAAGGTGAATGGAAGACCTTGGTAGTGAGATCTTGAGGAGTAGAGGAGATTAGGAAGAATCCCTCTAATTTTAGGGTCATAGGAACCCTAAGATAGGTCAAGAGAAGACCCAGTAAAATCCTAGTGGAGATAGGACTTGTGGTAGGAAGATCTCCCTATCACTGGACTTTTTGTGTCTGATAGTGTACTCATTCATAAGTGTTGTGATCAGAGTTGATGTGAATTGGGCCCCTTGATCTATTACTAGCTCTCTGGGCACACCATAGCGAGTAAATATTTCTTCATATTGGAATTCAACCTCTTTTTTGTCATGTGCATGCTTCATTTCTTTGACTTCAACCCATTTGGTGACATAGTCTATAGAAACTAGAATGTAAGATTTTCCATTAGATGGTGGATCAATAGGACCAATAAAATCCATGCCCCATTTATCAAATGGGGTGACTACCACTTGTGTATTTAGATTCATTTTATCTGACTTTGTAGGGCAAACCATCCATTGACATTTATCACATTTCCTGGTATAGTTTATTGCATCCTTATGAACTGTAGGCCAGTAATAACTAATTGCCAATATTTTCATAGTTGTCCTTTTAGCTGCAAAGTGTCTACCATAGGGCTCATCATGACAAGCATGAAGGATTTCATATGTCTCATTCTTCCATACACATCTTCACATGACTTGGTCTAGACTAGTATAAAACAATATGTTATCAATCTAGGAAAATTGAAAACTTTTCTCAATGAGAAGTTTTCTTTCCTTGGGAGAAAATGTGTAGGCATCTTGTTAGCTACAAGGTAATTTGTTATATCAGCATACCATGGGATTTTGATAGCAATATGAAATAAACATTCATCAAGGAATGTATCATTAATCACAAAAGTGTCAGTGTCATGATTTTGGAGCCTTGATAAATAATTAGCCACAACATTAGTTCTACCTGGGTTTTCAATGATAGTTAGATCAAATTCCTATAACAGCACAATCCATCTTGCTAACCTGTTTGAGATGGCAGGTTTGTTCATAAGATATTTTATGGTTGCATGATCAGTATGAACAAAGAATGAGTATCCTATAACATAATGACAGAATTTATTCAATGCATAGACAACACCCAACAATTCTTTTTCAGTGATTGTATAATTAATCTCTAGTCCATGTGAACTATTGTTGATATAGTAAATAGCATGTTCAAGGTTATTAGCTTTCTGACCTAAGATAGCTCCTATTGCATAATCAAAAGCATTAGTATGAATATGGAAATGTAAAGACCAATCAGGTCCTCTAAGCACTAGTGTTGTAGTAAGAAGGGACTTGAGCTACAAGAAAGATTCCTCACAGGCTAGTGTCCATGTGAACTTGGACTCTTTTGTAAGAAATGTGTATAATAGACTAGCTATTTGACTGAAATTTTTAATGAGACACCTATAATAACTACCATGTCCTAAAAAGCATCTAACATATTTTTTCTTTGTAGGTGTAGGAAATGTAAGAATTACCTCAATTTTTGCAGGGTCCACTTGTATTCCATCTTCTGAGATGAAGTGTCCTAGCACAACTCCTTGCATCATCATAAAACCATTTTTTATATTCAAGGACAGATTATACCCTTTACATATGCTCAACACTTTTTCTAATTTCACCAAGGCTTCGTCAAAAGTAACACCAAATGTGGTGAAATCATCCATATAGATTTCCATGCAATCATGTGAGATATCAACAAATATGTTGATAATAACCTTTAAAATGTAGTTGGAGCATTACATAAACCAAAATGTAACAAAGAATAGGCATATGTTCCCAAGGACATGTAAATGTGGTCTTTTCTTGATCATCCAGAGAAATGCTAATCTAATTATATCTACTATATCTATCAAGAAAAGAAAAGTACTTTTTACTAGCTAAGGTATCCAAAACTTGATCAATGAATGGCAAGGGGAAATGATCTTTCTTTGTAGCATTGTTTAGTTCTCTGTATTCCACACATATTCTCCATTTACCTCCATTTTTAGGGAAAATTACCAAAGGAGAAACCCATTTGATTTCTTAGATTGGATAAATAAAACTAGCATTCAACAATTTTTGCAACTCAGTCTTTACAATTTCTCTCAAGGCTAGATTAATTCTTCTCTGAGTTTGGTAGAGTTGTAAACTACCTTCATTGATATAGATTATGTGTGTATAGATATTTGGGCTCAATCCTTTCATATCTCCATAATCTCAAGAAAAAGCTTTCTCATGTTTACAAAGGAGTTGAGTTAACAGGGATAATTGTGTTGATGACAGTTTATTGTTGACATGTAGGTTGTGACTAGGTGAGAGCTCCACTTTAGTTGTTAGGTCAAGCATTGATAGTTCAGATATAGGAGGTGTGGATATCTAACAGGGTATTAATTGATGGATAATATTATGTTCAATAAGAAGAACATAGTTCTCATAGGTAGACAACTGCAAAATAGAACTTTCATAAATATATTTTACTGTAACATAGTCATTGGTAAGAATGATTTGAATCACATCATCATCTTCTTGAAGTTGAAAGAAAAAATTTATCTATAACATCATAAGTTGAGAAACAGAATTAAGCTCTTCCACCTCATCTCCCAAATCAGGCCAAATAGGAGTACTTAAATCTGGTTGAGGTTGGGTTGGAGGACATAAAGCTAATTTCTTAATTGTTTTTCCATCTGAAATGGCCATGTTACCTGAACAGAAACTTATATTGGCATCAATTGTGGCTAACCAAGGTTGTCCAAGGATGACTGGGTAACCAACAAGAGTTACCTTAGGTGATAATATCATGAAGTCAACAAGATAATCCTAGGAATCCAATGTAACTACAGTGTCTTCTATTATGCCATCTAGAGTGACAGTGGAGCTGTCTGCAAGCTACAAGACTATTGGAGTGGTATCCTTAGTCATAACATTAATAGCAACACCCAAATCTATTAAAGCATTTTTTACAGATTGACCATTAATTATAATATCAACAACTAGACTTCTAGGGTTAAAATACTTTGGAATGACTATCTTTCCCAACATAATATCTGCAAGTTGACCAATAACATGTATTTTTTGAGGATCCCTTTTTCTTACATCCTAGCTTCTTGAGGAAGGCTTCTTTAATAGATTTCCCATAGACAGGAACATCTTTGATAGCTTGAAAAAGTGGAATTTCAATATGCATATTTTTCAATTGATCAAGAATATCAAATGGTATATCATCTCTAAGTCTGGACGAGGAAAAGGAGGATTAAATTTGGTATGAATGTTAGTTTGGCTTATTGTATTAGTTGGTGGGACATTATTCAGAAAAGTATTTTTTGGAAGAGGTGTTGATGTCGCAAGAAGGTCTAGAATTTCTATAATAACAAGAGATTCTGGTGCAGGTAAAGTTGTGCTAGATATTAAGTGAATATCAGTTATTTCTAATGCATAGGAAGGGTATTGTTGGGAATCTATAGCATACACAGGTTGTTTTTTTTTCTTATTGTTAGGATTAAGATCATGTGGCTGAGTAGGTAATTATTTTTGCCTTGGAGGAGGACGTGTGGCTGCAGGAGGTTGCATGAGTGCAGGTTGAGACACTGGAGGTGGTAAGGATTGATAACTAGGATTTTGATTAGGCCATTATTGAGGTCCTTTCTACTGGTTATATGGTTTCCAATTCCCTTGTGGTGGCTGTCATTAGTTTTGAGGTTGTGGCCATTGGATTTGCTATGAATTAAATCACTGGTTCTGCTGAGTATTAGGCCAGGCATTATTCAAGACAGGTTGGGAATACTGAGAAGGGTATTGAAAATTCTAGTTTTGCCATTGGTTATTATAAGGATTAAAAGATTGTAAAGGATCTTGGGGCATACCTTGTCTCGGGACCCATGGCCAACATGAGAAACAAAGAATACTTACTTGTCCTCTCCTTCTATTTGCCTGAACTCAGTACGAAGGTGTTGGGTCTCCAAATTTTTTGTTAGGAATTAATGCTAAATATATCCTATGGGGGAGTATTCACAACCATTCTGTAGCAGTTGTTGTTGCATTCATGACTATGATTTTCATTGACATCAACACAGTGATCTACTGAAGATTAGCAGAGAAGCAGACAATGTTTGAGTTAGCGCACTTGGGATATTGAAGATGAAGCTATGTAGATTTGAGGACTTACTCTATGATTTTCTATAAGATCATGGTTAAGAGCGCAGATGGAAATTCATTTATTCATGACAGTTATGAGGAAATTGTGTGCAATAATTGTGTCACACTTCTATGGATCATTACATGCAAGGAAACTCAAGAATGAGCCCTCACAAATCAATCCATAGCTCCCTAGGCATGGAGTGCAAGGGTTTTAAGAATGCTCTTAGCTAGAGCTATTTAGCCTATAACCTTGCTAGTAAACCATGCAATGGGAGATTCAATGAAGACAAGGGCAAGAATGCCAATATCCCCAAGAATCAAATGAAATGCAATGCAATGCAAGCTAGCTAAGAATGAAGATGCAAGCTAAGCTATGGAAATGAAAGTACAATGCAAGAAATGAAATCTAGCTATGAAGCAAGAAAGCCATGATGATGCAAGAATGAAGACAAGAAGATAGAGTGTTGATGAAGATCCAAGATGAATGCCAACAATGCTCCAAATCTTCAAACCCTAAATGCAAGAATGTCTCCAAAAGCTCCAAGATGACCTAGAAAACCTGTAGCATAACAATAACATAAAAATTGTGTGTGCAAATGAGGAAGAGAGCTCTCCTTTTATAGGGAATGAAAAAGGAATGGGCCATGGAGATTAAGAGGCAAAAGATTTAATCAACGGTGGAGCTTGAAAGAGGAGCAATCCATGTGCACAAGTATCCTCCAATAGGAAAATAAGAGTTGACTTTTGTGTCCATATGAGACAAAAAGTGCTTTTTCCCTTTTTATAAAATAAGAATAATGCTTTATTTGTGCAACTTCGGATAAGAGGAAAAGTGGGGGCTTTTTATTTATTAAAAGGGGAGGAAATATTCCTTTTAATAAATAAAGACTTAGGATAAGATGGTTAGCCCATAGAAAATAATCGAATAAATGATAGAACTAGGATTTGATCAAGAATAAGTAATTTACGATTTAGCAAAAGGGGCTAATAGTCTAGATGACCATTTTTAGGTGTATACATTTGCCCCTCTTTGACTAATGTGTGATCGATCTGGGAACACATGTAGTCAAAGAATAGATCAGCCAAGAAGGCAAGCAGACAACCAAGAAAGCAAGCAATAGCGATTTTGACAGATGTGAGATCGATTTGGGATCACATGCAGTCAAAGAATAAAATAGCCAAGAAGGCAAGCAAGTAGCCAAGAAGGCAAGAAGATAGTGATCTGACTCCAAAGAATGAAGTGCAGAGAGATAGAAAATCCTGCATGGTCAGCCTGGTAGCAACAGTACTGAACACTTAGGAAAGAGATAGCCAATAAGATATGATGTGTCTGCCCCCTCGGGATCAAAAGCGAAATCAAGTAGAGGGAATGCAGAAGCAAGAGCAACATGATCAAATCACTAGAAATCATAATTGAAGATGAAAGATAATAGAATAACCATCAAGCAGTGAAGATATGCCCCACACATGGGACCCGGGGCACGAACCAAGCAGTCCCTCAACCCAAAAACACCACGGAGGGGGATTTGAACTTGGGATTTGAAAGTGAATGAAAGACTAGAAGTTTGAAAGAGATGGGGATGAAGAGGTGAAGAATGCCCCAGCGAAGATCGAAGGATCAGGCCTCAAAAGGTTAGCCAACTGCATGAAAGAAGAAGAAAGGTGATTTGGATGATCAAGGGGAACTTGGATTTCGGTTTGGATCCTGAAATGAAGAGAAAATGATGTGAGATGAAAGACAAGAAAGTGAAAGACATGATCGGGAAGAAGCGAAAGGTGAGCGCAGCTGATTAACAAGTCCATGAAAAATGAAAGGAGAGCTCTCTCCATATGCAAGATGCAAAACTAAACTAACATGAACCTAAGAAATGCAAGTTACATGAAAAGTGGTTTACTTGCAAGCTTACAAAGCCAATACTCATCTAATATTCATCATCGAGCATTATTGGTAGCGTTGCAAGATCATACAATACACACTAGCATAACTATGTGGATATGAATATGATCTTTATCAGATAGGAATGTGGAAATCTCACCTAGGCATCAAAGACATGTAGGTCAAGATGACTAGCACAGTGAGATTACCTAAGTTTAATATAGCAAGATTATACTCACATCGAGACATAAGGAAAGTCAAGATGGCTACAAGTATGCACTTGCACAAAAACAGTCAAGGATAATACCCTGTCAATCCACAGTGTCAAGTAAGACAAGCATAAATGCTCATGACAGTTAGGATCAACAAAATATACCCACAAGCAGAAAAAGCAATAAAACATGTTCGCATACCCTCAGTCTTCGAGCTATGCATCATCGAAAACTTCTCAGGGAGAGACCACTCAGCAAAGAAATCATCATAGACAACATGCAAAGAAGTAAATTCAAACAAATCTCAGCAAGTCAAGTGCGTGTGTGTAGGTCATAGAGTCAAACTTTGAGTATTGCATCTGCAAATGAGAAATATCGCATCATACTAGACTGCAGGTAGGACATCTGATAAGTGTTGAGAAACACTCGACACAAGGGTAGTGTTGAAAAACACCATTGGAACCAAGTTTCCCAAGAAACCCAGACGCACAAAGAGACCCAAGATAAGCTTAAAGCAACATATGCCCCCTAGACTAAGACAAAAATCAATTCCAGGCTAGGAGAGGCAAAGCGAGAAGTGGAGCGAAAGAGCGCCACGCAAGACTGATAGACATAGGTGCAGAGGGTCTCAAGCAGCGCCTGTTTCCAGGTTTTCACCACTTGATAGATTTTTTCAGGACTTTTTTTTAATTTTTTTATATTTTTGCTACCAAGGCGCCTGTTTCCAGGTTTTCACCAAGGCACTTTTTCTATTTTTTTTGAATTTTTTGAATTTTTTGATTTTTTTGGTGAGACATCAAAGTGCCTATTACTAGGTTTTCACTAGGATGCTCATTTTTTCAGTACTTTATATGCTTTTTAGATTTTTTTCAGCATCATATATGATTTTTTTTGAAATTTTTTCAGGATCATAAAGTATATACAAGGAATGCCCCAGACAGGAACGGGCATTAAAGATCTGCTTCCTTTGATGTAGAGAACTGATAGGCCCCAGGCCCAAATGCTATAGCGGTGATGATAGGAGGTCTCAACCAGTTCGACCAATAATAACCAACCCTAAGCAATGTCTGAGTTAGTGGAGGATCATTAGAATGTGATCCACATATGCCATCGTGGATTTCAGCTAGTACTTTTTCTGACTCCTCTATTTCTAGACATTTAAGGAGAGTTCCATCTAGACCCTTCCTATACAAGTCACCAGAGACAAAGGCAAAGTGTAAGGGATGGCGGAAGGAATGGCGTGGTGGATTTGCAAGAGGAATATGAGGTGAAAGATATGAAAAGATGGTAGGATTGTAAGATTTGTGAGCAGGATAGAGTAATTCATCCACCAGGAACTTGAAGTGAAATTTATGCTTTTTATTTGTAAGATGGATGTTGAAGTAACCAAGGCATTAGCAACTTTGTTCTCAGCTCTAGGAATGGGCTGAAGTGTAACAGATATGAGATCATGCTTGAAGTAGTGCACCATTTTTTTGTAGAGAATCAGCTTGTCATCTTTTATTTGAGAATCATTATTTTTGAGCAGATTTTTATTTTTACTTTTCTTAGGTGCGGATACTGCCACAATGTGTTTTTCACCATCCGACCATTGCTCTTTTCTTGTGACTTGATGACCATGATGTTTGATTGCTGATTCAATCTTTTTTGTGGCTAGTTCGCTGGTGGAAGAAGTAATAGGTGTTGATGCGAGATGAAATGGAGTGACTGGTTCAATAGCATTTATGCGAGGGGTGTCATCTCTGGTAACAAGAGAGGTTGAGCCTATAGGGTAAGCTCCAAAAGTAGCTAGATCTAGATTTTTCATAGAAGAACCAGCGTGGTCCACTAAGGAAATACGAGGAACAAACTCATCAGACCCCACACAAGACCCATCAACCACGTCGAGATGGTTACTACAAGAATGAACCATATCAATATCCATATCATCAGTAGATATACATTTTTCTCCCCAAAGAAGTGAAGTAGAAGGAAGATCATCTCCCATTTGAGCCATAGTGTGTAGCGGTGACTCATCTGTATCTATGTCTGAATTACTAAGCATGGGAGTATTTCTAGAATCCTCTCTATAGATCCACTCTTGAATAGCTTGTTCTTCTCTTTCTGCTTCTAAAGGAACGGATGAAGGAACAAAAGTATCAAAGATCACCATAGCAGAAGTGGAAGGCTGCATCTGATCAGAAGGTCTCCCATATGACCTAGGAGAAACAGGTATAGAAGCAAAAGAACCCAGTTTATATTCACCCATACCAAGGCTCATCATCTTAAGTGATTTCTCAGCAGCAGCTAGAGATGTACTAGGATCAACAAAAGGTTCATTATGAGGAACAAATTTTTCAGTAGCAGCAAGAGCATTGATAGCAATAGTATGGTCTCCAGGAATCACAACCTCAGTGCCATTGTATGGAAATTTGACGCACTGATGATAAGTGGAAGGAATAGCCTGCATGTCATGGATCCAAGGATGACCCAAAAGAATGTTATATGCGAGTGGGATGTCCAATACTTGGAAGCTAATATCTTTCGTGATAGGGCCCACTCGGACAGGCAGTGTGACAAGACCTTTGGAAGATCTTTCCACTTCATCATAAGCTTTTATAGTAATCTTCTTCTTGGAATCCACAGCCAATTCTGACAAACCCAATTGTTGTATGACATTGAAAGAAACAATATTTAACCCTGCACCATTGTCTATCAGGACTCGGCGGACTCGGGTATTGTAGACTAGAACTTCAATGTGTAAAGCTAGATTATGTGGGTGAGCAATAGATATGTCATCTTCTACAAAAAAGGAGAGAGATAGCGGAGATGAAATGTGGTTGACCATAGCCTGAAATTGATCTGGATCAATGTCATTGGGAACACATGTTGTACGTAGAGCTTTATCAAGAATCTCTCTATGCGAAGGGGATAACCGAAGCAACTCAAGGATAGATATCTGTGCTGGTGTCTTTTGCAAATGTTGGACAAGATCATAGCTAGGGGTGGCTGAAGGAGCCGCTTGTTTGGAAGGTAAAGCTTGCTTGGGATCTTGCGCAGTTTTAAGGACAATCTTGGCTTGCCCCCTAGTAACAACATTCAGTGTCTCACTTTGGGAAGATGAACTACCACGTGTTTGCAAGACTAACTTTGGCTTACCATGATTGGTGTTATTATCATCTTGAGATCTTACCATAAGAACACTCTCAATGGGCTCTACCATGTTGATCACAGGTGTATTAGAAGGATATGTGTAATTGATCTTAGCATCATGATTCTTCTTATGTGCTTGAGAGGTTTCCCCCTTATCATGCTTACGTAGAGGATCTTTGAAAGCCGTGTGATCAGAATTTCTAGTTAAGCCATCAGTGGAGATTGTGCCATTCTCAATAAGATCCTGAATATCATCCTTAAGCCTAAAACAATTGTCTGTCGGATGTCCCTTGTTTCTGTGATAATGGCAGTAATGATCCTCTCTCCACCAATCAGGCTTATTTATTGGATCCCAGTTACCAGGTTTATCAGGAAGCGTAAGATATCCATTGTCAACCAAAGTCTTAAGGATCACATCGTAAGGTTCTGCCAACTTGGTATAGAATCTCTTTCGAAATAACTTCTTAGGCTTATCTGCATATTGAGGTTTAGGAGCACTGTGAGCGTTGGCAGCTTCTTGTTGTTTTGCTGCATAGATAGCATTGGAAAGATTGAAAGCAGGCTCTTTAACTTTAGGAGCATCAACAACCCCATCATTAACAACATACTTGTTCTTATTCCAAGGTTTGTTCTTGTCTTTACCATTTCCTTTAGCATCTTTATTAATAACAATATCCCCTTTTCTTATAGCTACATCCTCAATTCGATATGCACTTTCAACCATGTCATTGAAAGAAGGGAATAGTTGTTTCCTTAGATCATAATATAGCTCAAGCACCAGAGTGTTGACAAAAATGTCAATCTTTTCTCTCTCGGGTAGCTGACGAGGATATCGAGAATACAATGACCTCCAACGTTGTAAGTAAGTTGCAAATGGCTCACCTTGATGTTGTCTTAGATTACCAAGATCTATCATGGTGATAGGTTGTTGGATGTTGTATGAATAGTGTTGTGTGAAGTGCATAGCTAACTCATCAAAAGTCTTCAAAGGAGGTGTCAACTTTGCAAACCATTCTAAAGCTTGGCCTCTTAAGCTTCGAGGGAATAAGCGTAGGAGATATGTGTCTTCATGAAGAAAGTCCATACTAAGAGCATAAAAATGATGCACATGGTCATGAGGGTCACCATTTCCATCATACTTGTCATATTTAGGAACCTCAATATCCTTAGGAAACGGGACCATGTATAGATATTTATCAAAAGGAAGAGCACAAATTGATTCTACAAAAGAGACCTTTGGAGGCTCTCTTTCTAATGCCATTTGGGTAAGGCATTGATTTGTCCGACGTAATTCTTCTTGAAGGACTTCCAATTCAGTCGGTACTCTTTGTTGGACAATTTGTTTGACATCATAGCTAGGAGGAAGCTTGTATCCTCTAGAAGTCATATATTGAAAATATTGATCGCCATTACGCTCTAAAAGTTTATGCATCATTCGTTGGGAGACCACATCTTGTTCAAATCTCATAAGATCCTCACTAGAAATCTCATCATCTTCCTCTGCCTCATGTTGAGAGGGAGGAGGTCTAGGAGGTGAAGAAGGCACACCAAAAGTAGGTCTTAGAGGAGATCTTGGTGGCGTGTTGTTGCCATTGTTTCCATTGGTAAAAAGAGGTCTATGCTCATGATTACTAGTCTCAGGTTGCTCATGAAATGTCCCCCTATAAGCCATGCGCCTAGTAGCATCCATTCTTTGTTGATTGTGTTCTTTGTCTAAGCGTGCTTGGTTATCCTTGTGCTTAAAGTGTGCTTGCAACTGTTGAAATTTTTCTTGTTCAGTCAAAGTGAGTGAGACACTGTCTATGTTTTTGGGGGTCTTGAATGCAGAAAAGAGGAAACCTCCTTTGTACCACAGAGTAGCCTTAGAATCCTTAGATTGGTCAGAACTAGAACTGTCGTTGCTAGCGGGCGCTCGTGAGCATCTAGTTGGAGAAGGTAACTGTGTATAATTGAACGGAGGATGACTCTCCTGCTCAAATTGAGACCGAGTTGTAACCGGCATGAAAAGAGATGTTGGTTGACTAATAGAATGAGGCAAAGTTTCTCAGATTTGAGATAAGAAAAGCTAATAAAGATCACTTGTCAAAGTAGAACAAATAGAGAGATGGCTCGTCAAAAGTGCTCAAGCACTTACAGCAATCAATTGACTAAAGCCGAGCAGCGAGCAAGAAGCTCAATAAGCAAGTAGCTAGAGAGGTAACCGTGATGTGACAAGTGATCAAGAGTAGCATTTGTTAAGCTCAAATCCAATAGTTTTAGCTCATTTGTTTCAGTCTAGAACAAATCTAAGCATGTAGGTAACAAACCAATTTCAGGTAAGAACAGAAAAAGACACTCTACGATAGGTTAAAGTGCAAGTTTAACAACTCTGAATTGTAGCAATGACAGGACAGTAGAAATGACTCAGGATTCTTGGTTGAGGGTATGCAAGGATACTTCAATATCATATGACTCTTGACCAGTGAACGTGAAAAACTCAGTTTTGAAGCGCTTGGACCAAATTTGTAGATTGAATAGTGCAATTTCTCAGTTTGACAAGTAGTAGCAATAGATAAAAGATAGGTTTGCAAACAGTATGGGATCAAACATGTCATAGAACACTTGAAACAAGGGCAAAAGCAACCTTGCCAAGACAAGCACTTGTGATATCAAAATAGAGAACCTTATGAATGCTACCGTTTGTTTGAATTTTGAGAACGTTTACACTGGTATAGCACAATCGAAGATAATTCAAGCAATTACTACCTAGAAGGACAAGGCTCATTACTTAGCAACGTGGCCCACAACTTGATGCTCCCTTGCCTCACACCAAGTGGTTGCCCACAAGAGATATTGGCATTGTCATGGAGGTGTCAAAAACACAACCAAAGGAGCGCATATGGTGAGTGTCTTGGGGTGATCCGGGTAAGTCCACTTGGATCAATCTTTGCACCAAGAAGCTAAGCGGCTAAAATAGGGTGGCCTCTATCTAATGGTTCGTAGTAAGGGTTTTCGTTCATAGCACCCCTCTTGCTCCTCATAAAGGACTAGGACCTCACGGCCTCAAGAGTACCTTAAGCATTCTTGCTTAATGCTTTCCTCATGGTCACAATCCCACAAGTTACTCACATCAAGCGAAGATAAGTACTATGTCTACCAAGGTTTTGTGTCCTCGATAGCCTTGAGATTATAGTGAGTTGGAATCACTCGCCACCAAAGAAAATGATGACAAGGTTGTCCCCACTTGGGTCGTTCCTCTTCATTGCTCAAGAGCAGGCCCGCTAAAGGATCCTAAGCTAAACAAAGAGTGGATTAATTCTTGAGGTTCAAGGTTTTTGATTCACCACAAGGGTGAAGAGCATACTCCCCTATCTCAAAAACTTCTCCCAAACACACCAAACAAGATCCAATTACCCCTTTGCTTCCAAAACCTCAAGATGGGTCAAGATTTTCTGATTCACCTAAAGGTGAAGAGCATACTTCTCCTACCACCCCAAGATTCCTTTCACAAAGTATTAAGTGCCTAATGAAACAACTAGTATATGCCGCACTTAATAAAGAAAGAAATTAAACAAGCACTTGATTTTGTTTTTATGCTTAGGGCAGCCCTGCAAAAACCATTAGTAGCCCTCTTTGACATGCGATTTTAGCAAATTTCAAGCAAGAAGCACCTACAACCACAACTTGTTAGACCAACAAGAGTTAGGAGAATCAAAATCCAAAATCTAACAATGATTAGTACATGAAAAAAATTAGATAATGTGCAAAAATAACTGATCAAATGATAAAATCTAAAAATGAAACCATCATGGTTGGATTGGGCTCAAAAAGACCTTTCCAACGATATATCACACTTAAACTTTTGATACCATTTGCAAAATTTCATAAAAAATGGGCACCCGTTTTTCAGAGGCACGGATTTGAAAAACACTAAAAATTTTAGAAAATTTCAAAAAGATAGCTAAGAACCTGAAACTTACAAGATAGATAAAATAGCCTAAAAATAGCTCTCTGCCAGGTTCAGACACAGTATCGCGTAATACTTCGCCCGACACCAGGCGATACTTATCAGACCGCGCGATATTTCGCCCAACACCAGGCGATACTTCGCCCGAGACCAGGCGATATACCTCAATACTGCCATGCGATTCTTCTCTGGCACGAAGTATCATACGCGTATAGTAAGGTGTATCGCGTGATATACCTGAGAAGTATCGCACGATATTCTGAGACAAAAAATCAGAGAACAAAAATTACGCTAAAAACTTGCCGAAAAATTGACGGAAAATGACAAAAATGCAGAATTTAAAGGACAAAGTCTATCTACTCTGCCCCACGGTGGGCGCCAAAAATGTGTGCAATAATTGTGTCACACTTCTATGGATCATTACATGCAAGGAAACTCAAGAATGAGCCCTCACAAATCAATCCATAGCTCCCTAGGCATGGAGTGCAAGGGTTTTAAGAATGCTCTCAGCTAGAGCTATTTAGCCTATAACCTTGCTAGTAAACCATGCAATGGGAGATTCAATGAAGACAAGGGCAAGAATGCCAATATCCCCAAGAATCAAATGAAATGCAATGCAATGCAAGCTAGCTAAGAATGAAGATGCAAGCTAAGCTATGGAAATGAAAGTACAATGCAAGAAATGAAATCTAGCTATGAAGCAAGAAAGCCATGATGATGCAAGAATGAAGACAAGAAGATAGAGTGTTGATGAAGATCCAAGATGAATGCCAACAATGCTCCAAATCTTCAAACCCTAAATGCAAGAATGTCTCCAAAAGCTCCAAGATGACCTAGAAAACCTGTAGCATAACAATAACATAAAAATTGTGTGTGCAAATGAGGAAGAGAGCTCTCCTTTTATAGGGAATGAAAAAGGAATGGGCCATGGAGATTAAGAGGCAAAAGATTTAATCAACAGTGGAGCTTGAAAGAGGAGCAATCCATGTGCACAAGTATCCTCCAATAGGAAAATAAGAGTTGACTTTTGTGTCCATATGAGACAAAAAGTGCTTTTTCCCTTTTTATAAAATAAGAATAATGCTTTATTTGTGCAATTTAGGATAAGAGAAAAAGTGGGGGCTTTTTATTTATTAAAAGGGGAGGAAATATTCCTTTTAATAAATAAAGACTTAGGATAAGATGGTTAGCCCATAGAAAATAATCGAATAAATGATAGAACTAGGATTTGATCAAGAATAAGTAATTTATGATTTAGCAAAAGGGGCTAATAGTCTAGATGACCATTTTTAGGTGTATACAGAAATCAGTGGAAGCAGTATTCAAGCAGTGTTCCTAAGTAGCAGTTTGTGGAAATTGGATGATATCTCCTAATCAGGATGGAATGTGATCATGCACAGTTATAAGGCAGTTGAAGACATGATGTTAGTGACATTTACATGAGCACAAGATTTGAGGTCGCACGAGTAAAGAATTATCTTAATTGGAAGCTGACATTTTTATGTAATTTTTATGTAACGTGTGGAAACTTTTATTTTGTAATTTGTATGTCGATTCATTTGTAATTACTTCAATGTGGTATAAAGGAAGGAATGTATTCCTTGTTTTAATGTAAGACTATGAAATTTAATTGTAAAGATTGTGAAAGTGGATTGCGGATTTATGCAATACTTGTTGAAAGAGGATATGCGAAGTACAGAGATCTGGTATTGAGATCTAAAGAAGTAGTTGGTGTGGTTTGGCATAGTCAGAGAAGGAGTATTTAATTTTTGAGATCACTAATCTTGTGGTATTATTATGTTGAGTAATACAAAGATCAGTTGGACAATGATTTCAGTGATCTTACCCTGAAGGTGTTTGGGCAGTGGGTCCTTCTGTCTTCCATAACTCCTAACAGAGTTAGAATCTTTTAGTAGGGATTCAAATTCTCCTAACAAGGACTCATATGTACTAAATGTATTTCATAAGACTCCTAACAGAGTCCATCCTCTCACAAGGAACTTTCATATTAGTGCATCTTTTGTGGGCATCATTCCCACCGGGGTTTACTCTTTGATCAAGAGGTTCCCTAGTCAACATATATTGTGTCATTATGTTATTGTGCATGTATATCTTTCTATGGTTGTTGATTACATTGCTAACATGGTTAAAATCTATTAAGGTTGATAAAAGTTATATTTATCTGATAAATGATTCACCCCCCCCCCCTCTCAGTTATCTTGGTGGACTTTACTTTCTAACAATTGGTATCAGAGTAGCAGGTCATTGAGGGAAAAGTTTAATAGCTTAAGGAGATCCATGGTGAATCATTTCAGGAAAGAAAGCCCTAAGTTTGATGGAGTAAATTTTGACAGCTGGAAAGAAAAGATGAAGACAACCTACTTTGTTTAGGACCAGTTTATTGGTTAACTACAAAGAATCAGAAGACTATCATTGATGAGGATAAAATTGAAGATTGTAAAAATGAGGAAATAGATCTATTTATGTGTAACATACTTGCCAGAGAAGCACACTTGTCAGCCCTTCCAGAGAATGAGTACAATCAAGTAAAATATCTAAAACATCTCATGAAATTTGGTTAGCTTTATAGTCTACTTTTGAAGGTGATGAACATGCAAAGAAAGTCAAATTACATAATTGGATATGTGCATTTGAAGATATAAAAATGATGAAAGATGAATCTGTTAGAAGATATATTGGTAGAATGTCAGAGATTGTTATAGGTATAAAATCTTGTGGAGGAACCAAGACAGAGAATGAAGTGATATGGAAAATTATGAGGACATTGACTCTTGCATTTAAGTAGACAACACAAATGATTGAACAAGTTATACCTTGTACTACAAAATTTACCAGAGAGACTCTTCTTGGAAGATTGGAAGTAGCAGAGATGAACCTGAGGTTATCAAGAGACTTACCTAGAATGGAGACAGCATTCAGTGCTCTTAGTGTTCGCCCTACTTTGTCAAGATGCATCAATGTGAGTGGAGATTATGTTAGCAGCAGCGGATCTAGAAATGAAGAAGATAGGAAGATTGAAGAAGGTATTGCCTTGCTTGTGAAAAGAGAACCAGATGGTAAGAAAAATTTTAAATGTTGGAGTTGTCAAGAATTTGGTTATTTTGCATCTAAATGTCCTAAGACAGTTAAGAAGTATAGGAAGAACTTTAATCCTAGGAGATCTAAAGAATGTTACTATGCAAATGATGAATAACTTGAAGCTAGTTTGGAGAAATCCTTGAGTGAAAGTGATACTGAGAATAATGATGATATAAGATTTGTAGCAATTAAAGAAGAAAATTCTGAAACAGAAGTTAAGGAAGAAAAAGATTTAGTTTCTCAAGTAGAAAAGAAATCTGATTGGATTATAGATAGTGGTTGTTCACATCATATGACTAGAGACATGAAAATGTTCATAAAGTTTAACAATTATGATGGAGGAGTTGTTAGAGTTGGAAACAATGCACCTTGTTTGATTAAAGGTATAGGATCTATTACTCTTGATGGAAAGACTAATACTGATCATGTTTACTTTGTGGATGGTTTGAAACATAATCTTTTGAGTGTTGGACGGCTAGTTGATAAGGGATATCATGTTTGGTTTACTGAGGAAACTTGTGTAATCAAAGACAAGGATGGTAATTTGATTAGTACTGGATCTAGAACCAGAGGTAATATATTTCAGTTGAATCCTACTGATATGACATGTTTGATTAGTAAGATTGATGACAGTTGGTTATGGCACAGAAGATTTTTTCATATAAACTTTGATAACATTGTGAAAGTGAGTACTACACTTGCAGTAAGAGATTTACCTAAAATTATGAAGCCTACTAACATGATTTGCAAGGAATGTGTGATGGCTAAACAGAAGAGAAGCTCATTTCCCAGCAAGAAGTTTACAACAGCAGAGAAGTTAGAGATTGTTCATACAAATTTGAGAGGTCCCAAAAGGACTAGAGGATTCTATGGAGAAAGGTATTTTATGATTCTTGTTGATGATTTTACAAGAATGATGTGGGTTTCATTTCTTAAAGAAAAATCTGAAGCATTTGATAAGTTTAAGATCATTAAGAACAAAGTTGAGAATGAATCTGGAATGAAGATTAAATGTTTAAGATCAGATAGAACTGGAGAATTGGAAGAAGTCTACATTGAGAAACCTGAAGGTTTTCCTTTAACTCAAGAAGGAGATATGGTATGTAAACTGAAGAAAGATTTATATGGACTAAAGCAAGCACCTAGAACTTGGTATGCGAGATTGGATAAGTATTTGTTAAAGTTAGGATTTACAAAAGGCACGGCTGATAGAAACCTATACACAAAGGAAATTGAAAATGGTTTGTTGGTTGTTGTTATTTTTGTTGATGATATTATCTTTGGAGGAGAAGATGAAGCCAGTGATAAATTTGCAGATGAAATGAAGACTGAATTTGAAATGAGTATGATTGGTGAAATGAAATACTTTTTAGGATTGCAGATAACACAGAACAGTGATGGTATCTTTGTAAGTCAAACAAAGTACTTGAATGATTTATTGAAGAGATTTAGAATGGAGAACTGTAAACCAGTTGGAACACCTATGGTAATTGGACATAAGTTATCTAGCACAGATGTGACTCTTGCAGTGGAATAGAAGAAGTATAGATCTATGATTGGAGGATTGCAATATTTGACTTGTACAAGACATGATATATCACATGCAGTTGGAATTGTAGCAAGATTTCAAGCTAAACCCAGAGAATCACATTATGCAGCAGTAAAGAGAATACTAAGGTACTTAAGAGGTGCAATTGAGTATGGATTGTGGTATGAAAAATCTAATGATTTTTCCCTATGTGCATATACAAATGCTGATTGGGGAGGTAGTGTTGATGAAAAAAATAGTACCAGTGGTAGAGAATTTTTCCTTGGAGGAAGATTGGTTTCTTGGCTAAGCAAGAAGCAAAACTATATTTCATAGAGCATAGCAGAAGAAGAGTATGTGGCAGCAACAAACAATTGTAATCAAATAATTTGGATGAAGCAAATGCTAAAGGATATTGGAATAAAATTTGTTGAGCCTATTGTTATACATTGTGATAACACCAGCACAGTTAGTATGTCTAAGAATCTTGTGTTACATTCCAAGACTAAGCATATAGAGATAAAGTATCTTGTAGTGAGAGAGAAAGTGGCAGAGAAAGAAGTCAAACTTGAGTATATAAGCACAAAGGAGTAGATTGTAGATATATTTACAAAGCCTTTGCCTAAGGATGCATTTGAGTATCTGAGAGGTATGCTTGGGGTTATGCCCCAGCCTACTTTTGAGAAGTGATGCAGATTTTTGCATCCGTCTAGTGGTATATGAGCCTTATCTTTCTTCTGGACTAGATTTTGGTACTTCCTCTATGGGGGAGTTTGTGTATCTGAGCTGAGTCATGAGGACTCTAGTGAATGTATTTTCTGAACAATGTCTTTTGATATTGAAGTTGTTGTTGACATAATGATGAAACATCTATCATTGATGTCAATGGGGGAGAAGTATACATGAAAAATCATCTATTGGAGAGAAGTGAATGGGAAAACGAAGCAAGATTTGATTGATGAAGAGGATTTAAAAGTATTTTTAGAGTAGCAGTGTTGCAGTGTTGGTATTCATGGAACTTGGATGTTTTTTCATCTATGTTTCCATCAATACCAATGGGGATATTGTTAGGAATGAATTCTTAATATATCATATGGGGGAGTGTTCATAGCCATTCTGTATTAGTTTTTGTTTCATTCATGACTGTGATTGTCATTGATGTCAACACAGTGATCTACTGAAGATTAGCAGAGAAGTAGACAGTATTTGAGTTAGCGCACTTGGGATATTAAAGATGAAGCTATGCAAAGTTGATGACTTACTCTATCATGTTCTATAAGATCATGGTTAAGAGCACAGATGGAAATTCATTTATTCATGACAATTATGAGGAAATCAGTGGAAGCATTATTCAGGCAGTGTTCCTGAGTAGCGGTTTGTGGAAATCGGATGATATCTCCTAAGCGGGATGGAATCTGATCATGCACATTTATGAGGTATTTGAATACATGATGTTAGTGACATGGATGTGAGTGCAAGATCTGAGGTTGCACGAGTGAAGAATTATCTTAATTGGAACTCGACAATTTTGTGTAATTTTTATGTAACATGTGGAAACTTTTATTTTGTAATTTGTATGCTGACTCATTTGTAATTACTTGAGTGTGGTATAAAGGAAGGAATGTATTCTTTTTTGTAATGTGAGAATGTGAAATTGAATTGTAAAGATTGTGAAAGTGGATTGCGGATTTATGCAATACTTGTTGAAAGAGGATATGTGAAGTATAGAGATCTGGTATTGAGATCTAAAGAAGCAGTTGGTGTGGTTTGGCACAGTCAAAGAAGGAGTATTGAATTGTTGAGATCAGTAATCTTGTGGTATTATTCTATTGATTAATACAAAGATCAGTTGGATAGCAAGTTCAGTGATCTTACCCTGAAGTTGTTTGGGCAGTGGGTCCTTCTGTCTTCCATAACTCCTAACAGAGTTAGAATCTTTTAGCAGGGATTCAAAGTCTCCTAATAGGGACTCATGTGTACTGAATGTATTTGATAAGACTCCTAACAGATTACAGCCTCTCACAAGGAACTTTCATATTAGTGCATCTTTTGTGGGCATCATTCCCATCGGGGTTTACTCTTTGATCAAGAGGTTCCCTAGTCAACATATCTTGTGTCATTTTGTTATTGTGCATGTATATATTTCTATGGTTGTTGATTACATTGCTTATATGGTTAAAATCTATTAAGTTTCATAAAATTTGTATTTATCTGATAACTGATTCACCCTTCCCCCCCCCCTCTCAGTTATCTTGGTGGATTTTACTTTCTAACATTTTCCACTAGCTTGCACTGATAGTACTTCTTTTTCTACTGCCAATGAGGACAATATTCAGCTAGCTTTGCCTCAGCATCTTCATGCTTCTTCTTGGCCTACATTATGTCCAAATGTGTAGCAACATCATTGATAATATCTTGTTTGAAATCTAATAGTAGATTAGAAATTTCCATTTTAGAGATACCAGAGCCATTCCCTTTAGCAAGTGTGGGTCGAAACCCTCTTCCTTTCTTCACTGTTGATCTTCAATAGTTAAGACAAATTTTCTTAAGATCATCACAAGAAGATTGAGAAATGTCTCCTCCATCCATAAGATCCAGTGCTTCAAAATAGTTCTCGTTTACTCCCCTCAAGAAAATGAGTTTTTGTGAATCCTCCTGCAATGCATGTTGAGGATTATCATGTAGATTATACAATAAGCGTGAAATATAATCTTCCATAGTTTCATCTTTCTTTTGTGACATACGAAAAAATTTCATCCCCCCTTAAATCGCCCCCCCTTTACAATACTCTTTATATTTCTATAGAAACAAAGTCTACATCTCATCCCAATTGGTTGGTGCATTAGCCCCTAATCCCATGAACCATCTTAAATATGACTCTTTTAACGTTGTTGGAAACAACTTAAGCTTGTAACTATCATTATTATAATCAAAGCTTCGACAAAGAATGTAAAACTCAAATAGAAAGGTGTTAGGGTCTTCAGTGATTAGACCATAGAACTTTGGAAGTGTGGCAATGGGTATGTTCTTGAGATCGGTATTGTTTATATGACTAGGAAGAGGAAATAGAAAGGTAGGTTGTGCCATCACTATAGGTACTTGGGAGTGAAGTTGTGGTTGAAAAGTGACAATAGCCAAAGCATTATTAGAAATAGGTATACTTGTGGTGGAATTATCAAGAAAACTAGCCAAAATTTTAGCAAAAGGTCAAAGATCAAATGGATCAAAGGGGTCTTCTGCTAATGAGGATATTGAAGGAAATTTAGGACTTGCGTCAACAAAAGGTAATTCAACTTCTTCAAATTCTACGTTCAGATTAATGGGCTCTCTTGGAAGGAATCTTCCATAGATATCTTGTCTTCTTCCCCTTCAATGCATGCAGGTAATTTGAAAAACTTGTGAGGCAAGTTCAGAACTACAAACTACTATCTAGAAAATAGGAAACTATCTAAAATGACTCAATAAGGTTCTTAGCTTGACAACAACCCTGGCAATAGCACCAAAAATGAATAGCCCCGTAATAGGTAATAATAATCATGCCATGGCTTCTCCTAGGTATAGTATATTCGAACTAAGTATCATTTTCCCTATCATGAAGTGAATTTAAATTGTCAACCCAGGGATGTATACTTGAAATGGGACAACACGGTTTGTGCACTAAGTCTCTCATGGAGTCATTTTGCTTAAGCTGCATGAAGGAAAATACATGAAAGAAACTTACACTACTACTGCAAGAAATTAAAAACACACATCTATTAATGAAAATGGTGGTAACAACTATAACTTCAATCCTAGCCTATTCTGTCAACCCAAAGCATTCACAGTGATTATTTCTGCAAGTGTTGCAAGAACATACATAGTGTATAGTGTTATAGGAAAGAACAATGAACTCTACTTGAACTGTTGTAAATTATGCTAAAACAACTTAATCTAGTCTACTCTAATCCACCTTCCAAGTGATAACCCTTGGTTGGCTTCTGCTAGCTACCAACACAAAATGGAACTCAAAATCACTTCTTCATTGTATTTCCACAAAACTGATTACATTATCATGAGATAACACATGGAACTAGAAAAATAATTTTTCTTCATATTATATCAATAATACAACCATTTGACTAACTTTCTATCTAACCATCATCTCCCTTTATATAGAGGATCGATGCTTATTTGAACACAAAAGATAACTTCTAACTAATTCACACCATGAAGAAAGGAGAGTGCAACAGTCCATGACAAAATAACATAAAGGTTGCATAAGCACTTAATAGAACATTTATCACAGAGACGATATAGTGTAAGTGTGTTCCTATATTTCTTGGAACGGTTCTTCCTTCAAATTATCAGACATGTCTCATGGTACCATAATGACTTTCCATCACCGTGACTGATTCTTCCTCACTTTTCAGCAATGCTTGTTGATTCATTCTTCAGTCATTCCTCTTTCCTTGAAAAGTTAGTAGCATATACATATCTTCAAGAATTTAACCATTCAACTAATCCAAATATTAGAGCACACATTCAAACAACTATATGAAATACTACAATATATGTATAATATTTGGCAAAGTATATCAACTATTATCTACCCATGGGTTTTGATGGTTTGACTATACACATAATATATTCACAAGTTCAAATATTGAAAAGGCATAAAAGTGTCTTAGAAATGTTTGAAACAGAGCATAAAACATCATAAAATAAGGACAAATTATAGACCCATCACAAATGATGATGATATAGATGCTAATGCAAGATTCAAACTAGCATGAGTTAAGAACTAATTTATGATCTAATATGATATTTATATGCATGGATTAAGCTATGAAAATAAAACTAACATATAATCTCTAAAATTATCTAGAACTAATTTAGCATGATAACAATGTAACTAGAATGGATGGATTTTCTCTTTGCAAGGCTTGGGTATTTATAGATTTTAGGAGGAAGGGTGGGGGTTTGGATGAAGTGGCACCTATGTGGCATCCACCTAGGAGCCACATAAGGGACACATAGGCTAAAGGAGATGGTCATGCAAAAATTCAACCTTGAGACAAGATGGGTATTTAGGGTTTGAAAGCCTTAAGGTTTCTCACATGTGTGAGCAACATTAGGGAAAGGAGTGGAGGATAATAGTGTAAGAATATAGTTGGAGAGTTTAAGGAAGTTGGTTGGCTTCTTTGGGAAGAGTTTCTCACACGTGTGAGAAACTCATTAGGCTTAATGAGGTTAGGAATCACCTTTTTAGGCTTAGTTAATTTGGGATTAACTAGTGGAGTAGGCTTAGAGGGTGAGGTGATAGGTGTAGGCTAGGTTTCTAGGTTGGGTTGAGGATTAATTTAAATTAGATTTAAATTTACTAAGGTTTAGAAGAATATTAGATTGTGTAGGATTTAAATAAATATAAATTTATTCAAAGGGGGATTTGTGGAGGGACATTTATTAAATTAGATTTAATACATTAGAAAGGGGGTATTTAAATTAAATTTAAATACTTTAGAAATGAACCTATCTTAATTAAATAAATTTAATTAAATAGGTAGGAGAATATAACAAATATAATTAATTTATTAAATTAACTATAATATTACTAAATTTAATTAATATAGAGTGCTAAGGATGTTTTTAGACGTCTAGAGTCACACTTAGACAAGTTGTTGATGACCTAACCTATTAGAATATCTCTTTATACTTTTTGTGACCCACCTCCAAGTTGCAATCATCTTTGCAACTATAATGCTTATTGAAAAAATGCAACTTTTTGTTAAGTGCAATTTCTATTGTATGATATTAAATGGCTTAATAGTCAACAAAATATTTTTCTACAATAAAAAATATTGACAAGGGTGATATTATGTTTCTTGATGATGTCAAGATTTGAATCGCTCAAAGGTGCAATAAATAAGGGATGGGGTCACAATCTATAACTTTAATCCAAAAGAAGATGATTATTTGTGTAATGTAATTTCTATGTTCTCGATACCAACGAGTTGCAAAATTCACCTAATATAAACATAAAACAACTAAAAATAATATTATTTAATCAAAACAATTTTTCTTTCCTTTTTTAAGTCAATGTGTTCTTGGTCTTTTGGTGAAGTTGAATGTTTTTTAATGAGTTCATGAGAGATGAAGTCTTGTTCAGTGCAAGGCTTTGACATCATAATGGATGAGACCAAGATCGTTCTCGGATAGATACCACTCAGTTCTAGATACTCTTAAGTCCTTGACTCTTAGCTGAAATTTTTAAACCTAAATCTCTTGCTCCTATATAAGATAGATAAAAATGATTTTGTAAATAATTTTATTTTTTAAATCACCAATTTGTTATATTTATTCCTTATGTTTCATGTGAGAAAATTATTGGAAAATGAAGGAAAATGACCGGGTGTATTATACTATTTATATTTAAGTTATAACCGGGCACGCTCCCCAATAATCTAAGGGAAACTCTGTCGAAATCGAAAATTTATGCATCCATGTACGTTGAAGATGAATCGTAATCGTGCTGATTTTTACCCAAAACAATGCGGCCGGCAGCACGGTGAAGAATATACAGTGGCCTACTGGGAATCGAACCTTCGATCTCGAGTCATCCTACGACGAATGAATTAACTTACTCTTGAAGGGCATAAGAGCAAGAATAGGTATATGTAATTGAAGTTTTCCAAAATAGGAAATATAGCCTAGCCTAGCCTACTCTATTATTGTTGATTTGTTTTTGTATACAATCCATCACAACTGTGGGGCACGTACCATTTTAAGTGGAAGTAGGAAATCTTGACAGAGATAGACAAGCCAGTTGAAAAGGAAGACAAACAATCCAAATTCAGCGTAAAGTTGAAAAGAGGCTGCCTATTGTGAAAAGCCCAATAAGTAGGGATGCTACTCGCAGCTGTGTATTTTACAACTCAATCTGTACTTTTCTCTAAATATTTGTCATGTAGGAGAATGAAATGCATATAAAATCCTGCATACAAGAAATCAGTAATGCTGATATTGTTCAGATGATGGCTGACATCATTACTGGTACTTATGCAGTGTAAATGCTTTAAAATGTATCAATTTTGTCTGATTTTTCTTAGAATGAAACAATCTATAGGAAAAAAAGATCTAGTAGTTGATTACATTCTTAAAATTGTTATAACATTTGTTAGTTTAATGTCAAATTTTTTTTTTATAATATGATATCAATAGTTGTAGCTTTAAAGTTGTTTGTGTGGATGATAATTACTCATAATTGAATAAAATATATTCTCTAAATATAAAAAGAGGCAATTGTGTGATGCCACATCAATGCACCAACAAAACATGACCTAGTGCACAAGTATGGGTCTCGCCTTTTTTAGGTCTTTTTAGATACATTGACAAAAAGCATGTTGATGTGGCATCATATATGATGATGTGACCCTAAAACCTTAAGCAGTGGACTTGCCAAGTAAACTAATGTGTAAAAAATTGAAGGTGATTTGAAATTCCCATGTAAGATTTTAAGAAGCATGAAATTAGGGTGCTCAATTACTTGATTCTTAATATTGGAATGAATATTTTTAGATTAGAGTAAAGTACAATCTATAGTTCATATTATTAGATTGAATATTTTTCTTTGGAAATATGTAATTAATTTTTTCTATCAATATTTCAAATCAAATATGTTAAAATTGACTTTTCAAATGATTAGCTAACCCTTTTTTTGGTGAGAGGATGGGGGAGGGAGAGTAAGAGAGGAGAGAGAGGAAGGGAGGTGGAGGAGATGGAGAGAGAGGGTAGATAAGGAGCGGGAGAAAGGGAGAGAGATAGAGGAGATGGAAAGAGAGGGGAAAGAAGGATTGGGAGAGGTGAGAGGGAGAGAGAGCTTAAAGGGCTTAAGGCACATGGCCTATAGTTTAGGGTTAAGAGCTTTGAGCTTTGAGAGAGGGATAGAGGGGGAGAGGTTGAGGAGATGAAGAGAGAGGGGGAAATAGGGACCTTGGAATAAATATGTACCTAGGTAAAAGGACATGAAGATAGGGTGGTCGGGATGGGGGCAAAGAGAGAGAGAGAGGGGGGGGGGAGAGGGGGATAGGGACATGGGGAGGGATATGGGGAACAAAGGGGAGAAAGGAGAGGAGTAATTGAGAGATAGAGTGGAGAGAGGGTGATGGAAATAGAGGGGAGGGATAGGAACATGGGTAGGGATATGAGGGGTAGAGGGGAAAAAGAGAGAAGGAAGAGAGGTATACAATAAAGACTAAGAGATATTATAAATATAGAGGTTTATAAGGGGGGAGGCCAAGAGGTGGAGATGGAGAGACATGACTAACTTGCTAAGACACTTATATGGAGAAATGGATATTAGAGACCTAATTGGAGAAAGATAGAGGGTTGAGATGAATAGAGGATGATATGTGGAGCTGGTGTAATGAAACATTGATGCAAAGGTCGACACAATATCTTGAAACCATAAAGTGTATATTTTAACAAAATTGACAGACACAGACACAAAGACACAATTTTGAATAAGTTCTACATGTGGAGTATGCCATATATAGTGTGCGCCATATATGGAACATGCCATATGTAGAGCATTTTATACATATGGTATGGGCCATGGCACACACTATATATGGCGTGAACATTATTAACTGCTTTAGGAAACATTGAGCCTAAGACTTGGATTTTCCTTGGACATCTAACCCAAAGGCTTGGATGATTCAAATAGGCATGAGACATGTTTTCCAGCAAACATACAAAAAAAATCACACTTTTTTTTTCTGTGTTCCGTGTTAGGTTTGCACGAGGTTCAACAATGATAAAATCATATAACAAGATGTTATAGAACTCTCTGTTAGCTATCTAACGAAGTCTTTTATTTTAAATTTTTATTATGTTAAGATTTTCATCTCTAATTTCTTTTGTATGTCTAATTTTTGTCAAAAATCAATGAGTACTATTTTGTGCATAGATTTGGGCCCGTTCATTGAATTTTAAAACAAGTTACTTTTTTAGAAACTAGACTCCATTTTACACATTTTTTTTAAAAATAATTTTTGATTAGTTTCAATGATTTCCAGGGGGAGCACACTCAAATTTCATGTTTTCAAGATGTGTCCACTTTGAAAATCCATTAAAAACATAAATTCATAAAAAATATGAGATAAATTACGTGGTATTAGATAAATTCTCACCAAAGAGATTAATTTTTTTTAAAAAAAATTTAACATTTCAGGGGGAGCACACCAAACGCTATGTTAGTTTTTTCACAAAAAAGGACCACTTTTTGTGCTCTCCCTTTTTTAGGGCCTTAATTTCCACCATTTTCAAAATAAATTAGTAGTTTAGAAACTAGATTTGGAATGCTACAACTCTTGTTCTTTTTGCATCTTCAAATTTTGAGTCTAACTATCTTTAATTTATCGTAAAAGTTTGGAGTTTGTAGATTTTGGGAAAAAAAAAAAAGTAGCATCTTATATCCCCTTTTTGGTCCCCCATCTTTTTCCACTTACCCCATGACCTTTCTAACCCCTTCGACTATTCTACATTACCAATTCATGTTTTCACATTGCCTATTTCCAATTCAGATTTGTTTTCAAATCAAAATTTTCTTTACTCAAACTTTCAAAATTGTTGCATTTTCTTTCCATGTCTATATCATGACTATGCTTCTCAAAAACCACAACAGCCAATAGTAGAGGTCATCCATGAGTTTTTTTTGTTGAACTCACTCTGCTTAAGAGAGTTTGAAAATGATTTGGGAGGGATTTTTTTTTCCTCCAACATCTCAAGCCTTCAATCTGAAAGCCTGATACTACCATGGCATCAACAACCATATTACCTTCTTCAAATGCATGACTAATTTCAAAAATCTCTAGACCCAAAAGAAGTTTGTGGATATCCCCCACAATCCCTTCAATAGACTAGTTGACCCTAGACATGGCTTTGACAAAATCTATTATGAGTTTAGAATCACCTTTTATAGGTAAAACCCTAATCCCAATTGAAAGGGAAATTTTGAGACCCAATACTAAAGTCATCCCTTCAGCTTGATTATGTGTGTTTCCCTCGAGATAACTTATATAGGCTACCATCATCTCACCAAAGCATGTCCTTGTAACCCCCTCTCCCTACTAGAGCATTGCCCTAGGATCTTTTTGCAATGTCATTGAAATTTAGCTTACCACCTAGATCTAGGAGAAATCCATTTAGTATTTTTCCTTCAAGCAATCTTTTCAAATTATCAAACTGTCATGCCCAAAAATCCACTACTGGGCAAAACACAACAAAGTTACTCTATTAAACAAAACAGATGCCTATTACAAACAGGAATAGGAGATAAATGACTGTTAAATGCAAGATGCTAAATTTTTATTTTTTTAAAAAGAAATTTACAAATACTTTTCTGTTCTAAGGAAACATAATGAAACTACTTTAGAATCAAATCTTCTAATATAGTTTTGCCTTACATTTCATTCTTTTGAAACACAAATACTTGCCAAAATGCACAATATATTTAAACCCTCTTATAATGTCATATTAACATAGTTTCTTTTACAACACAATGGTTTCAAATAATTTTTCTTGCACTGAAATGGAGACACCTAACTTCTAAAGAGAAATACATATATTTACATCTCCTTATACAATCATCATAATTTTTGAAAGGAACTTAACAAAGAGGACTTATCCTTTACATTTCTATGAGGACTAAAACTCCTCCAACACAACCATATCCCTCTTAAAATTTCTTCATGGAAGACAAGATACTTCAAGGACCTGCAAAAGAAAGATTTGTAGGATGGCCATGGGAAGCTCACCTCCCATTCTAGGCCTTTAAGAGGCCACCCTCGAGCTAGGAGAACCAATGCTAACCCGAGTATGCATGAAGCCAAATGAAACACATACAAAACATAATACTCACATACTTACGCCCTCCCATGGCTAACACAAGGAGCTTGAAATAAAGCTTCCTAAGGGTGAAGGTGGACCAAGTACCCAATGGGAGACAAGGCTAGAGATGAAAAACAAGCCTTCAACAAGGCAACAACTCTTTCACACAAAAATAACACAACTTATCATTTCTCCTATACAAGAGCAACATAAATCCTCCCCACAACCCAAATCAAATCAACCAAATATGGCCAAAACCCTTATGATTGGGCCAAGAAAAACTCTTATGACCCCCAAGCATATCAATGCTACTAGCCTACCATGGACCCCATAATCCATGGTGCATCCCTCTCTCCCAAGGAGAGAGACTCTACACCAAGAGGGCTATCACAAACCCTTCACCCATAAGGCTACTCTTCCCTCCCAAGGGCGACTATGGCCTTGAACAAAAATCTCTTAAACAACACACAATGACAAGAAAAAATACATGCAGATTTTTACTTCACATTCAACACTAAACATTGAATAAAAATTCATACTATGGAACACAACAAAATGGAAACACTTTCTTCATTAATTCATGGAAGCCATAGGAAAGACACCATAATGAAGAAGAAATGAGCTTGAGAGCCACCAACCTTGCCATAGAAGTTATGAGAATGAAAATTTGTAGTAGAGCCCCTTCCCTTTTGTCTTTCCTTCCTTTTCTCCTAAATCCCTTAGTAGTCTCTAAAGTTAGAGAGTGGGCGATTGGGAGGAAAACTCTCCAATTTCCCCTTCTATATTCAAAATCCTCCCATTCTTCCAATCCTTGGAAGAAGTGTGAGCCCCTATTGGTCACTCTTCCCAAACCCCCACACATTACCAAAATAAAGGTTCTTTAAAGGATAGTGGCATGAAAAGTAGACAAGGTTTGTCCTCCCAATGAAAGTGATCTTCCCAAGAGCATGCTTCCCATTATGATTTTCGGCCATCTTGGATAAGTAATTTTTTGGAGGCTTCCCAAGGCCTAAATAAGGTATCCTATGGTCAAAAACTCCCCTAACCCATAGGTATATGAAGTGGGCTAGTCAAAAATAGGTTAAACTCAACCCTAGGTGGCCATATAACCCCTCAAAAACCCCAGTTAAGATTACATACGAATTTCAATGGATATGACTCCACCTTGGGCTCACAAACCAAGTGGTCCTTATGGGAAAAAGAGCTAGGTACCTAGTGGAAAAAGGTGGGTCCTCAAGCTTTCCAAGTGGACATGTCATGACACAACATTTTCACAACAAGTGTGCCAATTGGCACTACATTACAAATCACAACACACTTGGCAAGTCCAATTTTTAATCTCACAATTAATGAATGCAAATGCAGATAAAATACACTCCATACACTATACAGAGGAAAATACATTACAACAAAGTTTTGTCTCTACAATAGATGCAACCTTGGCTTTACAAGACTCACATAGGGGTTAGTCATGGTTCTCC
The DNA here is from genome assembly GCA_027943335.1 of Chamaecyparis obtusa. Classification (NCBI taxonomy): domain Eukaryota; kingdom Viridiplantae; phylum Streptophyta; class Pinopsida; order Cupressales; family Cupressaceae; genus Chamaecyparis; species Chamaecyparis obtusa. The sequence goes on along the minus strand of BSBK01001307.1, from coordinate 2,141,523 downwards.
AATAAAATTCCATGGCCATGATCCTGCACACTTAATTTAAACATCAGTAACCTTAAGAAGTATAGTCATCAAAATTCAAAATACAGAATCAACATTACCATTAAAATTATCTAACCCACAAAGTACATGCTTTTAGTCTCTATAATCCTTCATCATAATTTTAATCGTTACTTTAATCATTACTTTCAAATAAACATATGTAAATTGAATCAGAAGAACATAATCTCATTAACCCATATGCCACACTAATCATTCCAGATCTATATAATTCATGATTTAGTTTTATCCAATTTACATAAGCATTACTTTTGTCATTTCTACAATCATTTATATGGCATAAAATCAAGTTACCAAATCATCAAGTAATTCTCATAATAATGTCCTAAAATTCATCAATATATTTCATCACCTAGCCTTTACCCTTCACAAAATTTCACATCGCAACAATAATTCTAATTGTGATTAATCATTTTCCTAAACATCTCATATCAGCATATATATATCCGAATTGTGGCAACTTAGTATTCAGCTAAATCAATCATCAAAATGGCAGTCATAATGTATCATAGGGTTAACATTGTGAGTATCAAAAGCATCATAAAATGTATTGTATTCACATCTACTGTAATCGAACCTTTGTCAAAAGGGTGAAATCTTCTTAATTAATCATAACTTAAGCCAATTACTAGGTCTACCATAATGATAATGGAAAAGCTATGATGGGTCTAGAGTGAGGCCTCACACAAACTTGACATAAGAGCTAGATAGACCCCAACTCCTAGAAAAAAATTTATCTAGCTAACTAGAGAGAAACGATGGGCATGGCCAAGTAGTAACAAAAATTTTATCCATGAGCTGTTTGTAGAAGGACCTAAAGGCTTCTTCAGCTAGATTCTCCAACCCATAGAAAATCATGTTGTTCATTTCCTTCGATATGCTCCAACCAAGTTGGGTGGGAGGATCTACTTCCATAATTATCTGATAAGATGGTCATGTGAAGTCTCCAACCAATTAGTAGCTAATTGTTGGACATCTCCATTCATAACCCAAAAAACTTCTATCTTCTACAACACCATACTCCACAAAACTTGTGTAATTACAATGGATTAGCAAGTGGGGAATATTCTTCTCCTCATGTTTTTGTAGCACACAATGATTAGGGAACTAAAATCCACACTTGATTAGATTATCTTGTGTGGGTAATTTTTTGTGCATTTTTGTCCACTAGAAGAAATCAATTTTGGGAATTAGTTGGGGGTTCCAAACTTTCCACCAAAGTCTAGTAATGTTACGTTCCTTCATTAGTATATTATAAACAATTATGATAGTAAAGTCACCTTCGACATTCTCACTCTAGATGAACTTATCCTCCCTTTGGAAGAGGATGATTTAAGAATTTTTAAAGTTGAGTAATGTTGTCTTCATTCAATGAATTGTTATTTTCAATATTTGAATTTTTAAAAAGACATCACAAGTCCCAATTTCGTAAGAAGCACAATATATACTCCTACTAATATTTTAATTACAATTAGAAGAACCTCCTCTATAAGTATAAATACTAGATAAAATCCATTCCATTATAAGATATTTAATCCTTACATTACAATTTGAACAGTAAAATATTTAAATCTTTAACAAGTAGGCAATTTGATATTTTAAATAGAATTCATATATCATTTGAAATATATACCTTTTATTTATTATTATATTAAACAAACTAGAGAAATACTTAAACAACAATCAATAGAAAACAAATCTTTATAGTAAATTATATCAATTATATAATTTATTTAACTACATAGAGTATTTTGAGCTAGAAATCATAAATAAAATTTAAAATAACCTATTATATTTTATAACATGTGAATACAATTTTATTGTACATATGTCTAGTTATAATATAAATATCAAAATATATATTTACTATTTGTATTATAGATGTGTCAAGACCACCTAAACCTCTCCCAAAATGTGATATCACTTCAACCTACCATAATTTTGTAAATGGTTGCAAATTAAAATATAATTGTGTACTAGAATTTTTACATTATTTGAAAAAAAATAAAAATTGTCAGTTTTGATGGTTACATAGAGATTGTCATTATATAGTGTCACCTACAACAAGGATGAAGACTTAAAATCACATATTTAACCAAACTGTTTAATGTGTGGTCCTTATATACACCTAAATGACAAAAAAGGATATATTTGTTAAATTAATAAATAAAATGTCTTGTTAAATGTTGTTTGGGTGGTTGTATTGTTATTATTTAGTGCCACTCAACACAAAGAAAAAGTAGTTAAATCACATTCTTAACCAAACTATTCAACCATATGATCCTTACAAATACCTAAATGACAAAAAAAATCTATTTGTCATATTATTTGACACTTTTGACTAAAATAAATATATAAAAAGTAAATCTAAATTATCTTTAAATTCTACCCACATCTATATATTATATATATTAGTGTCAGCGAGTACCTTCTCCATAGATAAGAATACTAAATATAACTCAATTCCATTCTAAAACAAGCAATCCCTACCATTACAATTTGAACAGTGAAATATGTAAATCTTTTACAATAGAGAGTTTGATACTTTATTTGAAGTCCAGTCTCATAGGCTAATAATAATAAGAAACAATAAAGTTTAGATGAACGTGTGGCTCAGGGAAAATGCCTTTTAAAAGAACATTACGGCCTGACTTTTGCTTTTGTTTTATTTTTGGATCCAGGAAATGAATGAAAAAGTTTGTGGCGCAAGGAGCTCACTGGATTATCTTGTCAATGTGAATAGAGAATGATTAAATCAATGGATATTATAAGACTGACGGTGCTTCCATTCTTATACTTTTGTTTTCTTCACTACCAGAAATGTTAACCTTTTCATTTGAATTGTTCAGTGCAGAGCTTTTCTTCTTTTCTGTTTTTCAGAGTTGTGTTCATATTGCACAATCATTAATCCGTCAATAAAATACAATTTGGTTTTGATTTATTGTAAGGTGTTAATTCAGATGTATGTATGGATTTTGTTATAGTTAGGGAGATTAGATTTTCACAGTTCATAGATCAAATTGTATTTTTGTTTCTGGATTCAATTATGTAGTATTTTTTATATCAATATTAGAGAATACACTCTATGATGAATCAGAGTTTTTTTTCTTACAGTTCGTCATGATAATAGATCATGGAGTGTGATGGGCCTTTGGGATCACACTCCATGATCCATCCAGGATTTTTCCTTTTACAAATCTCATCCTGATGATGGATCATGGAGTGTGATCTGAAAAGTTGATGCAAAAAATAGTACAGAGCCTAATCGAGAAACAAAATGTACAATATGTTACAGTTGTTCTACATACAATTTAAGTCTCATTATTTATTCACGGTATTTTTATTTTCACATTTTCTGTAATGTTGATGTCAGATGCATGAGTTCTATTGAAGTTGTTCTTGAGTTCTATTAAAGTTATTTTTGAGTTTATTTTCGGCCTCATTCTTTTATTTCTTATACTACTATTTTTTCAATTTTTTGTAATCTTGTGTTTATATCAATGTACTAGCTCTATTGTTTTAATAATTATAATTTGCCTAACTTTTTATTAAAGAATATATAATTGTCCTTATAGCTGTACTCCTGATGAAATTATTTAAATTGTTTTAATAATTATAATTTGGACCTCGCTTTTTATTAAAGAATATATAATTGTTCTTATAGTTGTACTCCTGATGAAATTATTTAAATTGTTTTAATAATTATAATTTGGACTTCACTTTTTATTAAAGAATATATAATTGGTCTTATAGTTGTACTCCATTAATTGAACTCTTTGATGAAATTATTTATATTATTAATAAATATAACTTCATTGTTTGACATTTTTAATATTCATATTCAATTTGTTATTAATATAGTTATTATGTATTTAGTTAAAAGGATAGAATAATTTAAGAATAAGTTTTATATAAACCAATTAAAATTATTTTATAATCAAAAGTTTTTATATGTCAAACGATACTTTTGATTAAATTAACATAGATAATAATTCTAAAGAATTAACATCTTAATTTATTTTTTAATCTTAACATGATTTTGTAAGAACTTTACAACTAGAAATTGATTATGATATGATTATAATGTAATGATTGAAATGACTTAAATTCTACTTTTTAAGAAAGTGAAATTACTATTTTTAACTTTGATCTTTTATATGAACTTTCTAACTAATAATTAATTATAATATAATTAAACTGAAATGACATTAATATTAAAAAAAATTACATGTAACATACAAATAATTTAATATAAATTAATTCTTTTCAAATGATTAACTTTAGACTCATTTATTCTTTAGACTAATTTATTCCTTCCACTATGACATTCAAATAATTGAGTAAGAGTTAATTCTTTTTAAAATGTAAAGTTCAAAATTTAATTAAAATATTAAAAATACAATTTCTTAATAAATTAAAATTAGTAGTAATCATCTTTAAATAATAATTAATTATAATATAACGCCTAATTTCAGTGGGGTCCCATGTACTTGGGATGCCCGCTCGGACAAGAATGAAATGCTCGAATACATATTATTATTTTGAAAATTTAAATTTTATTTTATATTTACTATTTAATTAAAATAAAATAATAAATATTTTTACATAATTAAAATTATAAAAAAATATTATTGTTTTGTGTAAACTTTAAAATTAATAATTGATTGATTAGGGATCAAATATATAGTTGTAATAATTGAATCAAGTCAAACACGTGATTATAATAATTGATTACAATCTATTATTACAAATTAAATATATGATTGTTTAGAATATTTTTTAAAAACAATTTCTACTTGTTTATATTAGTTTAGATTTGATTGGACTTTGTTTTATAAAATTTAATTTTGAAATTGTTTTTATAATACATTTCAAGTTTATCATAGTTATTTAAAGAATGAAGTAACAATATAATTATATTATATTTATTTATTTAAATTAATGAAATATAATTAAATATTATACTTAAAGTCTTTGTGTAATTTTAAGATCCACATAAATAATAATTTCAAATTTAATATTTTATACTCAAAGTCTTTGTGTAACTTTAAAATCTACATAAATAATAATTTCAAAATTAATATTTTATTTATTTAAAATATTAAACAAAGAAAAAATTGAACAATTTTTCATATTTTATTTTTTGAAAACTTTAAAATCTACATAAATAATAATTTCAAAATTAATATTTTATTTATTTAAAATATTAAACAAAGAAAAAATTGAACAATTTTTCATATTTTATTTTTAGAAACAAACATTTTAATTTATAATTTATAGCTCTAAATATGTTTGGAGGAGTTTTAATAATACAATCAACAATATGGCGCCTGCTATTTAACCACTTTTTTACCATAAAACAATTTAGAATCATAATTTATTTTTGATAATAAAATAAAATAAATATACACTTTTGTAATTAAAATAGCATTTACCATTTTTCAACAAAAAGGAATGTAATTTGACCATATTTTAGTGTAAAGCATTTGATGCTGTCCATATTTATAATGAAATATTATGGGTGGGAGTGGCACTTAATATTTTTAGATTTTAAACAAATTAATGCTCGAAAGAGTCCAAAATAGATCCAAATGGCAGAACCTCTTCATTATACTCGTTTACCAACCATATATACACCAATAATAATTAATTGTTGGGGTTCATTCCTTTGTGAATGCTAGGAAGCGTAAGGAACCAAATCTTCTGCAAAAACATACGAGATTCTGTCTACAACCCATGACGGAGATTCACGGCAATTATCTTCACACTCATCAAATTCAGGCATGAGAGAAGATCTGCAGAGAGGGCAAGTATTCTGATCATGATCAAGCCATTTGTCCAAACAATCCCTGTGAAAAATATGACGGCAATTGCAGAGCTCTCTGATCTCATCATCACACTCAAATGCGCACAAACATACAGCGCAAATAAAATCCTCCTCAACTGCACAAAATCTCTTCGAGATCTCACCAAACATGGCAACAGGCAAGTGCTCTCTGATGACTTCTGCAGGAAAAAAAGAGCCGGAAGCACTTTCCGTATGCTCAGAGGTCTCAGGTTCGAAGATTTCCGCGAGCCCTACGCACTTCAGAGCCCAAAAGAACACATTTTTCAAAAACGTCAGCAGAAATGCCGCGTGCAGCAGCAGTCTGGGGATCACAAGAATATACTCTCCTGCGAGGAATCCCATGATCAAAGAGCCTCGCAGAAAACAAAAGGACAACTTCTCCCGGGGAGTCGAGCCCGCGACCTGGGCCGACAGAAACCCTAGGGAAAAAGCAGGACCGATCCAGTCAAAAATTTGGCAGAGTGTACTCAATCAAAAGCTCAACAGCATAAAACCCTAACCCTAACAGAATCAAAACCAGCAAAACTCAGCGCCGCAGATCCAAGATCCAAGATCCACACTGACTGTATTTTACAAAACCCTAACAGAATACCTAAAACACTCCAAAACTTCAGCAGGAGGATCTAAACCTAATCTGACCAGAAATTCTTCTCCTTCTTCTTCCTTTGGAAAATGACTGAAGAGGGGGGGAAGCTGAATGAGAATTTCTGCGCAATTTAAAGGCGCTGAGAGGCTTCCGTGCCAGCTAAGACTTCTCGTATCATCCCCACAAAATATTTTTTTAAAACCCTAACAGCTGTTTTACATGTGAAGCTTCGTCGCCATCGCAACTAAAACTGTTAACTCCACTCGCGGATTTTAATATACTTTCTTTGTCAGTTTATATTTTGCCAGCTCAGAGCAATGAGCGTTCGACGCGTATGCGGTGTCCTTGCTGGCAGGCACCAGCAGGGCGGGCCCACCTTAGGAAAGTTAGAATGGCGACTTTATTTTAGGAAAAAATATTTACGAGTTGTCAGATTTGAAGAGAAAAGAAGGGTCCTTTCCTTAGTGCTGTCCTAAAGTATATTCTTTGTGCCTATTGGATGCTCATGTGTCCCTTCTTTCTCTCCCTGGCCAAAGGATTTGTGATGTTAAAAACTTAAAAGCAAAAGTAAGCCCCTAGGAGGTTCACTAGGACCCCACATCATTTTCAACTTCATAAAGAACGGTAGAGAATTTCATTGTTTATGGAAAGTTTTCCATTAGTGTGGAAGCAACTCCAACTACTTTTAATTAAGTAGCATGGCTTTCACACAAGCTTTTTCTTGACTATACCATGGTTCTATGGAGGTTATAAGGGTTTTACCATGCTCAATCCAATCATTATGAAGGTGCATTCTAGGGTTTTACCATGTTCAATCCAATCATTATAACGAAGAAGCTAAAATTTATGTTTTTTTAGTAGTGGTAATTAGATTTGTCAAAAGTGATGGTTTGTATTATGTTATAGTATTGTAACTTACTATTTCAGGTTGTTCAATGTAACAATATAGGTTATAAGTTTTTGTTGTATATATGGAAAAAGTGTCGAGATGAAATCATCCACTTATTGTAATTAAAAACTTACTATTTTGTTTCCATGGCGATGCTAATAATCATATAACAACAGTAGAATAATGCTAATAAAAAGAAGCCCCTTGAAGGTTCACTAGGACCCCACATCATTTTCAACTTCATAAAGAACGGTAGAGAATTTTATTGTTTATGGAAAGTTTTCCATTAATATGGGAGCAATTACTTTTGAATCAAGTAGCATTAACACAAGCTTCTTCTTGACTATACCACGGTTTCATGGTGGATCACCAGGGTTTTACCATGCTCAATCCAATCATTATGAGGAAAAAGCTAATATTTATGGTTTTTAAATAGTGGTAATTGGGTTTGTTAAAAGTGATAGTGTGTATTATGTTGCAGTGTTGTAACTTACTATTTTAAGGTGTTTGATTTAACAACAAAGGTTCTGAATTCTTGTTATATGCATCAAAAAAGTGTCGAGATTGGATCCTCCACTTATTGGAATCAAAAAACTTACTATTTTATCTCCAAGTCAATGTTAATCCTATAACAACATTAGAATTTGATTTCCAAAATAATGCTAATGCTATAAGCATATTAGAATTTGATTTTTCAAACAATGCTAATGCTAAAATAACATTAGAATTTGATTCATTGTAAACAAAATAATACTATATGGATGAACTCACAATATTGTGTCCACTTTATGTACAAACACTTTTTTTGAAAAAGTGTTGGGCACTCAATCTATCCATCCACCTTTGAGAAAAGGTTTTTCTTAAATTTAAGGTGCCTCTGTTCGAATGTCACACAATAAGGACATTCAATACACTAATGATGGTGGAATCATAAGAGAAAATAGGAGGCATAAACACATTTGATACACTAGGAAAAGTGTATGAAGTGGCAAGGATAGTAGAAGTAATCAAAGGAACACTTGGAACCATGGTAGGAAGATGATTGGAATAGGTATAAGGGACACTATGATAAGAAGGTTGTGAGGTAGGCAATGAAACAGGCAAAACACTCACAAGAAGAAATGGAACAGAGGCATTAGGAAGACTTGCATTGACAGGATTTAAAACTTGCACAGATATGGTCACAAGAGAAGGTGAATATGTAGGAATTCTAGACATAAGAATGAAGTTAGGTAATGAAGGTTCAACACTAATAGTAGGTGGAACATATCCTAACTCCTTAGCTTCTTCGACTAAAGGCATAACATTATAAGTAATGAGGTGAGAGATACAATGCAAAAGGTTAACACCATTCTCATCATTACAGATAACTTTCTCGATAGCTTCAATAGCGATAATAGTATCTGGGTTATAATTCTCTTGAATAAGCCAACTTTCCATCACTAGTAATCTTTTGGACTTGAACAGGAGGAAATCTTAGGGCTTCATCTTCATAATGGGATGAATGAGAAGATGTATTCTCTGTGGAAAGGTTAGGATCATGAGAGATCAAGTTATCAAAGATTCCTAGGGAAGAAGGAAGAATCAAGGTCGAAGGGACCCATTAGTCTATGGCTTCTTCTAACCAAAATGTTTTAGTTGGGACTTAAGGTAATGAAATGCATACATAAAGGAAAGAAAATCTAAAGGAAGATCACACAAAGGGTTTTCAAACACCAAGGGGAGATCTAACCACAAAAAAGTATGAAGTATAGATCTAAATCCAACTATGAAATGAAATGCAAAGAAGACACAATGCATACACAAAGCACACAATGTAATCTATCTATGAAACAAAGAAGGTAAGACACACAAAGGGAATCTAACACCCAATCAAAAGATACAGAGCATGAAAGTGTCAGGTTCACCAAGATGTATAGGGGGGAAGGTGAGATTAGATTAAGAAGTGTAACACACCCCACTTTTTATGGCCAACTATACCTAAGAAGGTCCGCAAAGGAATAGATCCTCTAAGCCAACCCCCAAGGTTTTGGATCCAATTAGATTAGCACTACCAAAGTGATGTAGGAGTGCCAATGTAAACAAAGCTTCAAAGATCCAAGAGCTAGGAAAGAAGATACAAGTTTCTTTAAGCTTAGGGCTCAAAAATTAACTAGGAAAGAAGGAAAGATGTTATATTGCAAACTCACCTTTAGAAGCAAAGTCTCATTTAGACCTATATTTCTGCACTCAGAACAGTGAATGAGACTGGATCTAGACCTGAAACTGCAAGATGAACAAAACTCAAAAATCCTTCTGCTCTAGAACTAGGCCAATTTTCTAGGTCTATGATGACTTAGGGTTTGCCTAGACCTAGGACTACACCAAACTTTGGCCTAGAATTTCTCTGCTGAAGTCTATGTCTCCAAATCTACAGTTGTGTCCTATTCTAGAACTCCCGAAAAGAGAATCTAAAACCCTTGAAAACCTGATCCTGCAAGAAAAATGGTTTTGTTTGGTTTTTGAGGGGCTTTACTTGGTCAAGCCCCAGTTGAGGAATCAACCTTAAATGTAAATATGAAAGTATGTATGTAAAAAGTAAAGAAAATGTATGAATTTACCTTACTTTTGTAGAAACCCTTGAGGAGGATTCAGATTTGTATTCAACAAGGATGAAGGAGTGCTCCAATATAATTAAATCTTGTAGAAGAGTAGGCTATCTCAATCAAATGAAATAGATCCTCCTCACCAGGTCAATTGAACAATGGATATAGATGTGCTCATGTACTCAAACCGAGTATGCAAGAATGAAGAATGAAGAAACCCTTCCAAGATTGTCAACTTCACTATCATCAAGGAAGGAAGCTAGATCTTGAAAGGTGTATGAAAGAACATGAAAGAAGGATGAAAAGGCCTCTAAAAAACTCTTTCAAAGATCCTTAAAATCTCATATAATGCAAGAGATCTCCTATGCTTGAAGTCTTGAAGTTTTACAAAAGGATCTCCTTGAATGCTCCAAAAAATCTTATGAATGATTGTAGAATGCTCTTGAATGCAATATGAAGGCTTGTATGCATGGATGATTGAATGTAAGTGCTTGTTTATGTCTCAAATGAAGAGGGAAGGCCTCTATTATACCCATTTCATCTCTGAAATAAAAAGGTTCAACTAGAAGGCGGGAAGAAATTTAAAATTCTAAAAGGGCTCGAGATCCCGAAGAGGGTGACCCAGAAGGTCGAGGCCAAAATTTGGCCTAGAACTAAGGGTCAGGGCCAAAATTTGACCTCAACCTAAAGGTCAGGGCCTAAATTTGGCCTAGACCTAAAAGGAAAGGTCTTCCAAAATTACCTCGGGGTCTAAGAAAGAAGGAAAAAGAAGCGAGGAAAGGGACAAAATAGGGCCCAAACTGGCACAAAAGCATATGCACATCCATGGATCTATACAAGACATTTAAATTGAGTCCAAAGAACCCACTAAGCACTGAAAAATTTAGTGGCAATTATTCACCATTTGGCGAATGTCGCATGTCGGCATCTCGCAATTTGGGAAATATATTTCACATATGGGATTGACCCTATCGCCCCGAATTTATTAAAATTGGGTCCAATGCCCCAGCCCATCGCCCATCGATTTATTAAATTTTGTCCTTTTCTTTCACATTATTGCCAATGGAATATAATTTTTGGGCCTGACAAATTTTAAACATTCGCCTATAATTTTAAAGCGGCCCCCAATGGACGACCTATATTCGCCAATAGTTTTATACATATATATTTATAGGCGGCCTCAAATTTGCCTAGCATTTTACAAATACGTGTCTCAAACTGATGCATTTTCTCTAACTTTATTAATCATACCAAGGTTTTGGACGACCCATAATCACTTAGGAAATAACACAAGACGTGTTATAATTACATAGGCTTCGCCAAATATTTGTTGATCTAATACCTCCCGTCGAATTCACCAAAAAAGGATTAGTATAAATAAATTCATAGATCAGTGTTATTGTACACAATTGTGTTCTATTCAATTTGATCGATAGTGAAGTTTAGACTGTTGAGTCTTGACTACCTTGGCGAGTCATGACTGCATTTGAATTTGAGGCAAAGGTAAGTGATTATTATTCTGCAACTATATAAATTTAAGTTCATTCTTATTTAGTGGGAACCGGTTAGTGAACAGTGGGGACCAGTCACTAGGGAGACCTCAAACATGATTTAAGGGTCAATGAATCATATTTATATATATTATAGTTCTATATATCAACAAGTAAACATTTTTTTTGCATTGGTAGGCTGGTAGCTTTTATTTTGTTGAAAAATCAAGATGTCGAACAAGAATAAGGGTAAGGCTCCCGCATATGGGGAAAGCCAAGAGAGGCCAGTAAAATGCAGAACCTTATCATCATACTTTGGTCATGGTGTTGGAAATGTTTCTGGCCAAAATCAGGAAGCTACTTTATCACAGGAAGATTTTCAAGATTCACAACCTAGACCTACATGACATATTGAAGAAGTCAGCGAACCTGATATCTCAGATCACGATGAGCTTGAAGAAGATTTTTAGTTAAATACCCAAAGTAGCCAGAATGATATAATCGACTTGGATGAGACTGAGAATGTGAGATAAGATGATGGTGCAAGGAAGAAGAAAAGAAAATATGATTCAAAGAATGATATAGAATCAAAAAAAGATCGAATGTGGGATCTGTCGAGGAATTTTCAAGTAGAATGGGTGTCAAAGTATCGATTCATTGAGCCAGTGGACAATCCAATTGAAGGTGATCCTTCGGTAGAATGCAGATGTAAGATTTGCAGCAAGATAAATAAAAAGGAAAAGAGGTTGCAGCTAAAAATTGACACCATAGAGAAGCATATGGGTAAAGTTTACGAAAAGAAAAGAAAACCATAGATGGAGTTCAAAAATTAGTGATAAGATGGAAAACAAAGGAGGAATCTCAGCATGTTAGGAATGCAGAATTATATGAATTTCAATAGAATATAAAGATGAAGCCTGGTAAAGTTAAAGGCTCTATTGAAGCTTGTTTTGGAAAAGCATTGGAAGTAGAACTAATGGGAAAATTTGTTCAATTAAGTGTTGTGTTTAATATTTTGAGCAAAGGGCATCCTATGACAGACTTCCCATCATTGAGTGCTTTATTACACTTTCTAAAAGTTTGTAACTATCCTAACAGTCACTGGTCAGTAAACAGTGGATGGGAATGGGCAAGTTGTCTTGCCGAGGTTGAAAAAGAGGATCTAAAGGAAAAAATTAAAGATTCAAATTTTATTGCATTGTCTTTAGATGAGGTTACAACAGTAGATAATACTTCCTGGGTATGCATGCATGTTTATACTGTACACAATTTTGTTCGCCAACCTCATCTACTAACTTTTGCTAAAATGAAGGATAATGCGACAACGGAAAATTTATTTGAACTAGTAAAGAGTTCTCTAATTGAATATGGAGGTATAAATGACATGACAATTGCCAAAAAGTTGGTGTGTGTTGGAGTAGATGGAGCTTTAGTAATGCAAGGCCACGGGGGAGGTCTTTACACAAAGATACAATCTTCTTATGCACCCTTTGTTACTCCCATTCACTGCATGGCCCACAGAATGAATCTAGCTTTTGGAGTTATCAGCAAGCATGCTCCAGTACAAAAAATTGAAGTTTTAATCAAAGAGCTCTACCAATACTTATGTCAAAGTCTGAAACAATTGAGGGAATTTCAACACTTTGCTGAAGGACTAACCGACAGGAACAAGCTTCTTAAGGATAATGATACTAGATGGATCTCTTTGGATGGACCGGTGCATCAATTTTTTTCAGAGTATCAATCATTGCTTGGTCTAATTAACTCAAGTCGTGATGAAGTAGGGAAACTGAAATTTCATGTGCTGATGCAAATGTTAAGTAATGTAGAGACACTCTTAACATTAGCAGGTCTTATCCCCATGCTTGAGGAAATGAGAAATGTAATGAAAAAGGCCCAGAAAAGAGCTAAGTATATTGCAGAATATTTTGTGCTACGTAAATTGACATGCATGACGCTCGATAATCTCTATCGATCATGTGATGATGTAAAATTTTCTAGCTGGCTACAAATCACAAATTTGGACAATCTTGATAACTTTTTAAAAATCAGTGCAAACAGGGAGTTATGTGCAGAAGTTTGCGGAGTTGAGATACCAATGCACTACTTTTCCAGGATCGGGTCTGAGGAACAACCAGGAAAGAACCCCAGGAAGTGAGTATCAAGTGTTAAAAGGGAAGACTTTCCCAAGATCGTTGAGTCTGTAACAAATTTTGTGAAGCACATTTCCTATGATCTTTTCTCACAGATTAGAGAAAGATTCCCTCAATGCAAACTACTTGAATCCATGCGTATTATGTTTCCTCGATCTTGGAGTCTGAACAATTCGAATGATTTTTGAACTAAGATACTAACTTTGATAGATCAATTTTACAAAACCAAAGAGTTAAATGGAGTAACTCTAAATGAAATTTTAGATGAATCTCATTTGAGAGATCAATCAGGTAGTTTTTCACTGGCAATGAGGGAACAATATAATATTATGTAGAACCCCCACGAAGATGGATCGGTAACAAGACTTTGGAAAAATCTAGCTGAGAGCGAAGTGTTGATTGATTCAATATCAAAATTTTTCAAGCTTGTTTAATTATGTCTGACCATGATATTAGGGTCAGTGGAGGATGAGAGAGTTTTTAGTGCTTTGGGATTCCTAAAGTCAAAGCTAAGAAACAAACTAGACAAGAATTTGGAAAATTGCTTGAGGCTCTATACATCCAAGTATGAAGTCAATACTTTTCCTTACGAAAGGGCACTGAAATTATAGAGGAAGAAATGTTAGAGAAGAGGGTTGGGCAACATTTCAAACCAAAGTGGGAGTGCCAGAGACAATGATGCCATTGACTCATGTACTAGTACTGGTACTGCTAGTGGTGAACATCAGTTAAGTGGAGGTATGCAGAGTGAAGAAAACATATCGAAGAACCAAGGAAGCTATGAAGTTGATGGTGATGAATCCAAGGATCCCAATAATGATATGATGCGGCATCTTGATCCATTGTAGAAGTAGTAGGTCCTAGGTATTTATTAAACTTTTTCTTGTAGTCTACTATCAATTTATGTATCACGTCATCAATCATGCACAATAGCATATTCCAATGTCAAAAACATGAATGTGGTTGATAATATCATCAAGATTAAGTTCCACAATTAATAATGGTTTTCATTTGCATTATTCAGCTCATATGGTACAATTTTGTAGATTTTTCATTTTTTTTTTTTTACAACATAACAATTCATATGTTACAATTCTTAGAAATACTGATTCTCATTAATTTAATTACAAATATGATACAATGTAACAATTCATTCATTAATATTAGTAAGAACACAACTCTGTGATTATATTTACAAAAGTTGATGACTCAATACCCATTGGCACATTTCCCAATTTCAATTTCATTACCCTAAGCCAATGACCTTGAATTCCCTTTTATAGAAACAAGGGAGCAACAAGAGCTTCAGGTTAATTTTCCTAATGTGAAGTCTCAAAATAAAAATCAGTAAGACAACTAAAAGTCTACAACATTTGTACAACTATACATTTCAACATTTGACAAGCCGGTTTAGTAAATTAGCATTGGCAATAACATCTGCAACATTGATCCTATTCAAAAAACAAAGTTCAAACTTGTTACTTTAAACTCAATTCAAGCAATTAGAAAAAAAATATAGAGATTGATTGAAACTGAAAGTGCTTTCACATACTATGATTGATGAGATCAAGATGATTCTGTCAATTTCTTTAGTATACCCCATTCTTCGTCGGTTAGAAGGTCAAAATTTAAATTATGTAATAGTAAATGACCTGCAACCTCATCAACCATCCATACTTGGAAAAGTGAGTTGAAAGCAATGTTCCTTCCAATAGTGCATTCAAATTTGTCAATATTTTTGATGCAGTTTACAACACCTTCATGAGTTATGTCCTGAGGAAGCTTTCCTAAATCAGACGTCATTGTGTCCTCCAACTTTTTTTTGTAGGCTTCTCTTCCAACAAAATTTGTTGATGAGTAATCAGGACCAGGATTCAGCAAACCAAGAGTTATCATTTTGGTTGTTTTTTTATTCAACTTGGTGAGCTTTGTCTCGAATAAGGCAAGAGTTTCCTTTGCTTCTAATAGTTTCTAACATTTTTTAAAGAAAGAGTTTTCCTTTACTGATGCACCAATGTGGTCCTGAATTCCCTTGCTTACCAATTTCCTGTCACTGGTTGTGTTGATTTCTTGCAAAATCTGCTTTGCAGTATTCTATCTCTAACCAATTTTTTTGTTCTTCTCAATGTGCTCTTTCAACTTGCCAAAAACATCTCTAAGACTTTCATTCAGTTCAAACCAATCACACAACCTATCACAACCACCTTTATTTTCCCCCAAAAGTCTTTTTTTATTTTCTTGACTATATTATTTACTAGGTCATTCAAGTTGTTTTCATAAGTTTTAATTGTATTATTTGCCTTCTTTAGGTCTTCTCTCATTTTTGAGAACTGGTATTCACTATGTTTTTAATTTTCTCTACTTTCTATTTCCACTATTTTGCTTTCTCTTCTCACTATTTTGTTTTTACCCTCACATTCTCCAATTCTTTATTTAAGTTATTGTTTGCATGTCTCGCATTCTCCATGCTTTTGTATAAACTTAATGAAGAGACTTTTTCATCCTCAAGTTTTTTTTCGCTCTGTTCCAATTTTTCCCTTAGAGTTTTCAATTCTGCGTCCATATGTTCTTGTTGTCCAATTGCTTATTTAGAGGATGAATTTTTTATCTTTTTCTCTAATTCTTTGCACCTATTTTCTATTGCTTTCTCCTTTGCCTTTTCATTTTCCAAGTCTTCCTTTAACTTATCTATTGTGCCCTGAAGCTTTCCTTTCTCTCTCTCCAACTTCATCACTAAACTATAGACCACTTGGTTGGTCATTTTCGACACATTTATCTTGTCCAAATTTTTAATTTTGGATAAATCCATTTGGAGGGTGCTAACTTGAAATTCAGATGGATCTAACTGACTCTTTGGTGGATTGTTATCTCTAGCTGGGGGCATAACAACCATGAACTCCATCATATCTTTCTTTGGGTCATATGTGGGAAATAACCTATTGGATGTAGGTTTTGCATCACGAGCTGCAACAACTGCTTCCATCTTCAATGTCTTAGTATTTTGTCTATTCCTATTTTTTTATTTTTCAAAGTTAGTTACAAAATCATTGTAACAAAAATCAAGGTTTTCTGACACAATTGAATGTTTTAAAGGTGAAATAGAACTTGCACTGATGTATGAGCTTCCACCTATGTTACATGTGGTTCTCCTAATTCCACCATGAGGATTACCAATACCCTAACCCATTACAAGTGGATTTTTTGGACTGTCCTAAGGGTTTTGTCCTGAAGGAGTCACAATTGTTGGACTCACAGTCACCATTTCCATTGTTGTACTACTACTTGTCATAACCTTTTTCTTCTATACATTGCCTTGATCTCTGGGATCCATTGATCCCATGTCCACCTGTAATGTCCTTTTCAGACCACTAGTTGTACCTATGATATCTACACCTATGGGAGTGGCAATTGATTCAGATTGAATCTAAGTGCTTGGAATAGGTGGAACTGGATTTGAAGCTGGAACAAATGAAATTGACCGAGTAGTATTTTTTGTTGATGAATCTGATGATTGAAATCCAAGGCCTAGTTTCTGACAATGTTTTGGTGGAGATGGTGGGTCAAGTGGAGACCAAGGCCCTTGTCCACTAGGACTCAGACCACCCCAACCTGGGTAGCCCATTTTTTCTACAATATCTACCCCTTTGGTATATTTTTCTTTTTTGGACACATCAACTCCTCTACTAATTGAATATACATTAATGGATGTGGGATTCATAGAATCCTATTCATACTCATTATTTGGACCATCATTGTCATCGTGATATACTTCAGCTGGATGATCCCTATTCCACAATTCACTAAACATTGTATCCTCTTCCACATCATAAAGATTTGTAGAGGTCTTTGGCTCACAGAGATTCTGCCTCATTTTCCAAAAATCAAAAATTTTGGTTCGAGTCCAATTACCATCCATACAATCATCCATTAGGTCTTTTGGAATAGATTTTGTAGATGGTTGAGAAACTTTCTGGTAGAGATT
The DNA here is from genome assembly GCA_027943335.1 of Chamaecyparis obtusa. Classification (NCBI taxonomy): domain Eukaryota; kingdom Viridiplantae; phylum Streptophyta; class Pinopsida; order Cupressales; family Cupressaceae; genus Chamaecyparis; species Chamaecyparis obtusa. The sequence goes on along the minus strand of BSBK01001307.1, from coordinate 2,123,933 downwards.
GTACGATGTCATGGCCTGCACTTTTCATTGTTGTTTGTGCAATGCCATAATTTGTGATGACAATTCCTATATTGAAATATTATTTTCAGTGGCATATTTCTCCATCTCTTTTTTGACCTTGTGCTAGGACTCCATGTTTTTAAATTTTTCTATCAATGGCATACTCTCATGTTGACATTTGCTTGTAGAGTTCCCATTCTCTCTAAGATTTGTTCCAATTATATTGAGTGGATCATACTGCCAGTGACTGACAACATCAAAGCGAAAAATTGAAAAAAAAGGCATGTGGCACTTTGAATCCTCTTCTCTCAAATGTGAACCCTCCAAATGAGAAAGGCAAGGAAGGAAATATCATTTTCTTTTGCTGACCATTAAAGAGTACATCTGTGCTCTCCATCTATCATAGATATTCTAATGCAAATACCCTCTCTGTCACATGTATTGGAAGTTTGTAGGGTTCTACCACTGAACCGTAAAACCTTAACATAGTGTACTCTTCCATGAAGTACTTGTCAGCCAATTGTATTTGACTTCTGAGTTGAATGCAATCTCTACAAGTAACAGGCAATCTAGGCCTTGGAGTGCCTATAATTTTATGGTGCATTGGTGCCAAAAAGAAGTCTACAAAATTGTTGTAGTTCCTTTTGTTATCAATCATCCTTATCTAAGGTGTCCATTAATATAGTGGATTTTGGCCTTGACTACAAATCTTATTTGTCTGAAATATTGCACGATGCTTTGCTAAGAGAAGATAGCACAAGTAGGTTGTGAATCTAAATGTCTTATGTGAATCTATTTTAATCATTTGTAATTGTTCTTGCATGCAACGAACAATGTGCTCAATAAAACAATATTTTACTGGTTCATTTTCAAAATGAACATGAAAAAGCATTTCAAGAATGTTGGCACCCAATTCTTTGTTACTATCCAATCCCAAATAAAATGCTAGCAAGGAAATACTGTCTTGAGCCCATGGCACAAAAATATCATAATCATAAGGAGGATTATGATCTGGATTCAGACTAGAACCTCTTGTTATTCCTCTGATATACAAATCTATCTGTGTTGCATCTATTTTTTCATAATTCTGCCAACTTTCCTAGGTCAATGTACATGTTTGAGTTTTTTTGTTGAAACCCTAGCTCCAACAGACTAGCAAATTCACTCTCGGTTATGGACAAAATTTCCTCCTAAGTTTTTTATTCACAATTTCTTTTCTATTTTCATCATAATTTTTGGCGCAGACCATGACAATTTTTGGGCAAGAGAATACTTGAGGTAACGCCATGCGTGCCGAACCAGCAACCCATGTTGCAATTTTATTTGTCATTGCATTTATCATGCTGTTAAATGAAGAAAATTTTGAACCCTTATTTGGATCGTTCCACATATTTTCAAGTGCAAATCTAATTTCCATTATTCCCTTATTTCCATGGATAACAGGATCATAAATATCATGGAATTCATCAGTGAAACCTAATGTTTTAAGCAGATTGTGGAAGTCTATTATCTTACTTGGCTTTTTACTCATAGTCTTGGACTTGGTATTTATTTTGCCCATCATGGTAAGTTGGTAACTGATATCACTATTTACTCATAGGAAAATTTAAATATTTATACACAACTACAATTTACAGGGGTGATTCAAAATGAAACCCTAATAGGCTAATTTTTTTTCTATAATATAAATAGTAAAGTTGTAAACCAAGAGACTTTTTAAATTTAAAATGCAGGATGTAGTAGTTCAGGATTTTAGTAGTTACCCGTAATTTCAATTTTTGCAGACTATGAGTGGGAAGAGAGCTGAGAGACTTTGTTTCTTTCCTCGAACCTCAATCCACAACCTAGAATCCATAACCCCTTTCTAAATCTCCAATTCTAGTTATAAATGAAAAACTTAGATTGAAAACATAAAGGGAAAAAATTGTACAATCTACAGTCGTCACACTTGTCACTAACCATGTGAGTGGACACGCATCATGAATCCGGAATGGGTTTGCAAAAATGGGTTTTATTTTACCTTTCAACCTGAAATACAACTTTGGTCGTTGATCTACAATCATCTAATGATCATTGTTAGTCACTATCTGGTGTCGTAGCCCCTGGGTCCCATTAACTCACCTAGCCACCTCACGAGTCAGACATCATCATCAAGTGACATGTGTCATGATTTCAGAATGGGTTTGAAAAAATGGGGTTGCTTTTCCCTTTCATCTTGAAATCCACCGTACATCGTCGATCTATGCCCATCCAATGGTAGTTCCTAAATTTAAGAAATTTAGAGATTGGGCGACAAAGTAAGACTTGATAGGAAAAGCTTATCTACAAGTCTCCTAAAAATTGGTGGTTAGTTCTTAACATTCAGTGAATTGGTGAATCGGTTATCTCCTAATCTCACAAGGTAGTGGTGCTTTTTATCTCCAAAGCTCGTAACGAGACCGGAGTTAAGGTTAGTGTTTAGAGATTATGAGAATGTTGTGGTCACTAGGTCTCCCAATCAAACATGAGTTAAAGTAATCACCTAGAGACCGGGAGATGTATTCAGTCATTGAATCTCCTAATAAAACCATGGTTAAATAAAGGATCTAGAGATTATGATAATTTCTTATGTCGCTGAGTCTTGTGATATGATGTGAGTTAATTTAAAAGCTTAGAGACCACGCGAAGCCTTTGGTCACTAATTCTCTAGATATAACCCCAGTCAAGATGAAATTTTAGAGATTTAGAGATTTGCTTCAGTCGTTGGATCTCATGATCAGACCATGGTTAAGTAAATTGTTCGAAGATCATGAGGCACCTTTAGTCACTGAATATCTAAAAGAGATGTGGTTAGTCTTCAGGGAAAATAAAGAAAAGAAAGCATCTGACGTGTAAAAGTACATGGCTTAAGTGGAAAAAGGAAAAAAGTAACGGCCAATCAACATAAAACAAGGGTTTTTAACAGTTTTCAAGGGTTTATCACACAGAAAAACAATGATGCCCTTTTTGCTTGCCTCGGAGAATTAAATGGACATGTCAACTTCACACGACATGCTAATTAATTTGAAATTGGTTATATGCAGAATGGAAAAAGTGAATCAAGTAGGATGTCGTCTAGTGAAGGAGCTAAGGAGCAAGGTGACGATTAGAAGGGGAAGCCTAATTATTCAAAGGAATTCATTTCCTTGCTTCTAGGATCAACCCAAAATAAAAAGGTAAATGATAAGACCTTTTTGGATTCAATGGAAAATTGTAGAGATCCTATTAATCCTTCATGCTCCGGTTATCATTTATTCAATTATTTATATAGTAATAGAATCAAGTAGATCCCTATATGCAATGCCTGGAAGCTAGGCATGGCCAAATTAATAATCCTTGATGTCTTCCTAGATGTAGACCTATTATTTGAGTTGGCTAGAAAGTATGACCCTATTTCAAAGACTATTAGGAAGAGTGACAAGTCTTCCTTGGTTACTCTAGACCAAGGGTCAATCATGAAAGCTTTTGGAGCTTATGCCTCTTCCTCCATGAAAATTGACTTGAGAAAAGAGAAGGAAAAATATGCAAACCAATTGAACTTGGTAAAGTCTCAGATTACACATTTTATGCCCAAGGTAGGGAAGTACATAGCCCCTCTACCTACTAAGATGAATGCTCCCTATGAGTTCAAAGACCTCCATTTTTATATGAAATACTTAGCATATGGGTTGTGTAAGGTGCTGGGTATAGATGGAGATGCAGAGAGGATGCCTACAGAGCTGCTAATGATCATCGTAGACATAAAAAATTCCCATGTGAATACTGACTATGATTACATCCATTATGTGATTGATAGAATGCATGAGGGTCTGGTAGCCATCAGGGAAGATAATCAACCATCTAGGTTCATGCATTACTCCTTGTCAATGCACTTGATCATGTTTTTCAATACTAACCACATGGAGGTGAACATGTTAAGACCAAGAAAAATGATAAATTGTCAACCAAACCTAGGACAACTTTGGTTGAGGGTTTGGAATTACACCGCAAATGAGAACAAGTTATGTGGCTTCCAGAATTGGATTTTCAATCCAATTTTGAATTTATTGGGTTCAAATATTATAAGGCTCCCAATTAGGGTTCTTAGACTCCTACAACCTAAGGAGTATGTTGATAAGTGGCCTGGTGGTCACTGTATGCACCCTAAAATGGTCGCCTAGACTTTGGGCCCCCATTCTTCAATTTATCAATTTCCTGAATCAATGTTTTGAAATATTTTCAATTTATCAATTTCCTTGATCAAATAGTAATTAATTCAATTATTTCAATATTTCCTAAGGGTTGATCATTTTATCCTAAGCCTCATTTAATTAAAAGAATACTTCCCTTTTAATTAAATAAAATCATCTTATTTAAAATAAAAATCCTCTTTTAATAGAATCCCCACTTAAAAGCTCTCTTCGTGTTGAAAAAGGAAATAAAAATCCTTTTTTCTCTCCACTTTGAATGCACATACTTTTAAGTGGTGGGTCTTTTTCATCTTTTTGCCTCTTAAAGAATCTTGAGCACATGGATCAACCAAGATTTAATCTCCACCATTGCTCATTTCTTTTTGCCTCTTAATCTTGAACATCTGCTTTCCTTTAAAAGGAGCCCTCTCCTTCTCTTTTTGACATCTAGATTTTAAGTATTATTATGCTACAGGTTTGGAGAGCAACTTTGGAGAAGATTCTTGAGCACTTGAGCTTGGATATTGCAACTTCTCTTTTCTTGTCTTCTTCTCTCATGCTTCCATGGCAATCCATTTAGATTAATATTGCACTTGCATAATAGATTAGATTCATATTTCCTTTCATAGAATAATCTTGCATAAGCATTTCCTTTCATAGATTAGTTTCCTTTTATGTATTGTTATCATATAGAATAGCTTTCATTTTCACTTTCATGCATACTTGATGATCATGGAGACTAGCATTCTTTCTTTTCCTCTTTGAATCTCTCATTTTATGGTGTACTTGCATGGGCACAAACTAGGTATAATCTAAGGGCCTCCATCACAAACCCTTACACTCCATGAATAGAGAGCTATGAGTCACCATTTGAGATCTCATTCTTTAGTAATCTTGGATTTAATGATTCATAGAAGTGTGACAACATTTTAGCACACATTTTTGGCACCCACCGCAAGGTAGAAAATTCCATTTCTAGCCTCATTTTATTTTATTTTATTTTTCTGATGATTTTCGTGCGTTGTCTGTACTTCCATGCGTCACTGTTATGGAGTCTCACGTGAAGTTTCTCATTGTATCATGTGAATTTTTGCTGGTATTAGCATTTCTATGCATGACAAAGGCATTTTCTTACGTGGCCTTGTGCACTTTCTCACGCGGGTTGGTACTTTCTCATGCGACACTATGTACTTTCTCACATAGCACTGTGTACTATCTCACGTGAACTTTCTGACAGCAGAGATCTAAATTTCTAGATTTGCTAGTTTTGCTTGATATTTTCTGACATTTAATGCTTGTTGTGATTGTTTCCTAATTCTATTTGCTGAGGTAGCATAGCGTTGGATTGCAAATCTTTGGACCTAAGGTGAGTTACTACAATCTCTATAACATTTGGATTTTGGGCATAAAATGAATCTCTCATGTGTCTAGCTTGAGTGTTTATTGCTTTCATAGGTCACACTTCAATTTTGGGCTCTAAAAAGAACATAGATTCATTTTCTTGCATATGTGTTTCACATAGTAATTATGCCCTATGAACACTATTTGTGGCATTCTTGAGAGATTGGGTTTCTTATGAAGCTCTTCTTGATGATAGAACCCCTTGTAGGTAGGGAGGATATTGTTACTATCTCACGGTCGTACTTGGTTTAGTCCTCAACATTGATCGGTACATTCTCTCTTGGTCCCACTTAGAGAGCTCGGTAGACATTGTTGTTGACATCATGAACCTTGGTGAGGTGGTTTCAATCTTAGCATGTCAATGAACTTGCTTGCTATGTTTGGGTGAAGTGAAGAGGCTAGACGATTATGCTCTACTCCCTTTTTGGGTAGTACCAGAAACTCAGATCCTTGAATCTAAACCAAGTCCTCATGTGGTCCTTTTTGTGAGTCACCTTTTTAGAGAAGGTTAACCGTAGTGGACATTCCCTTTATTGGGTCAACCACGTGGACAGAACCTCAAGTGGTAATAGCCATTTTAGCCATGGTAGTAACAACTGCTATACAAATATCCTTGTGGAAGAAATCTCCATGGATGTAGTTTCTTGTTGGGCTGTCAGATCTCCTCAGCATCTCTGATTGATTAAATTATCAGAACATGTCGAAACCTCGGTGCACCTAGATTGGAGCTCACCCTCTTGATATTGCAAAAGTTGCAGATTCAAACCATTACTAAGAACCATAGTGCAACTAAATTTGTCTTTCTAGGACTATGTGCGTGGTTGGAAACATTTGAAGAACATACACAAGTAGAATCTTTAAGGAGTAGCATACTAAGTCACTATTCTTGTTCATGTGCAAGGTTGCTTTGCCCCTTGCTTATTGTTTGAAGAAATTTATTTGCTTGAACTCCTTGATTGATGCCTTACGTACTTGATCAATGATAAAAATATGTTGATGTACTTACTTGATCTTTTAAAACGAACAAAAAAATTGAGTTCCTGAGTTTACAAACTTTCTGTTAAGCTGCTTGATCTTGTTTTGTTGCCTAGCCCTACAGATTCTCATGTGAGCCTAGCATTTTATTGCATGAGATTTCATTTCCTTGCGTGATCCCTGGTGTTTCCTCGCATGGGACTACATTCTCTCGTGTGAACCTATCCCCTGGTCTGTCAGAACAATGAGTTGATTTCTGTCATTTCCAGTCTTCCTTGTTCGATTCGGATTATAGTAGGTCATTTGCCTCATAGTTGGAAGCCTATTTGCACCTTGGGTTCCTATGTCTTGACCTCTTGGATTAGTATTCTTTGATTTCACAAGTGACCTTGCTTGAAATCGATTAGTTAGAAGTCATCCTTGTTGAGAAAGTAAACCTTTAGATTCTTTGATAAGTCGCTTGGAGAGTTTTAGTAATCTCTTGTCCAATTTACTTCCATCCAAAATCAATTTCAATCAAATATAATTTGGATAAATCATCCTCCCAATCCATATGTGTTAGGATACTTATCCATTGATTGGGCACCTCTTTGGTAGTGTTGGTTTATACCTTTTGCAAAAATTATATCTTATCATCTCTCTTTTGGACAATTGAATGCTTTAACTATCCTAATTTGGTACCAACATTTCTTAGGGTCATCTTATCACCTAGGATCTTTTCTTTCATGTCGGTTACAACAAGATATCAAGTAAATCAAGGAAAATGACCTCAAGTAGTCTTTGACCAATTACCCTTAGTTCAAACTCACCAAAAATGTAAGGGAAAAGAGCCTATCTTTGATCAATCCCCTAGGAATACCTCAAAAGCTTGGTTTGATCCCAAGAGCAATCTTAGCGAGTTGAGCACATCCTTAGCACCTTCTCAATCAGATATGGATATGAGTTACACAATAACTTGAAGGGAGAGGGAAGAAAGGGATAAAAGTCTTGATGACATATTGGAAAGACATAGAGACAACATTCTGTTTGGCAGTTCCTCTAATGAAAATCAACTAGTTTCACCACTTATCTCAACTAGATATTTGGATGCTCACCAAAGGACTGAAAGGGAAATGAAGAAGTCCTATCAAGAAGAGAAATCACAACATGGCAGTCAAGACAATGAACCTTATGATACTCATGTGAATGCGGCATACACAAATGACTTGTTTAGACATTCAAGATCGAGTTCACCACTTCAAACAACTTCAAGATACACAAGTGAAAGACTCAAAAGAATTGAGCATGAAAAGAAAGCCTTCCTAGATGAACAAGCTGCAAAGGAAGAGAAACTTAGACTCTTAGAGTCGGAAAGACAAGCCTTATTGGATATAGAAAGGAGAGCCACACAAGAAGAGACAGATAGGCTTTTGGCACAACAGCTTAATGATCAATACAACAACATGTGTGTTGGTGGTGGAAACAACTCTCCTCCACCCACTCCTCCTAAAACTCCACAAAGTGGAAGATACTCAAGAACACCTTCAAGATCTCCTAGCCCTAGAGGAAGAAGGGCTTCACAACAAGACCATTATAAGAGACAAACACCTCCTAGGAACTTAAGACAACCTTCTCAACATGCTCACCACGGTTCACAATATGGTGGTGGTTGTTCAAGTTTTGACCTCGATTCTCAAGATTTCATGAAAATGCAACAAGAACCACTATTCCAGTAGTATGTGGAGAGGTATGTGGAGAAAAACAAAGATAAGTTCCTAGAGAATTTGATCAACAAGGGTGCTAGAGTCCCCTACAACTTTGATGTGGATAGAAAGATCAAGAAGCAAGGTCCATCTCAGGAAGAAAGGATTAACCAACTTCATAATATGATGGAAAAGATGTTGGCACCCAATAGCTCATTCAATCTTGACTCAATTTGTCCCAATCCTTTTGACAAGAGTGTGAGCATGAAAGATTTTCCTAGAAAGGTTGAAATCCCTCAATATGACAAGTATGATGGTAATGGAGATCCACATGATCATGTGCATCAGTTCTATATTATGAGTTTTGAGTTCCATCAAGATGACTCCTACCTTATGAGATTGTTCCCAAGGAGTCTTAAAGGTCAAGCGATGGAATGGTTTACCAACATAACTCCTCCCGTCAAGACTTTCAAAGAACTTGTTCATAGATTTTTTCAACACTTTGCATACAATCTTTCAAGATCTATCACCATGTTGGACTTATGAAATTTAAAGAAAAATCAAGGGGAATCCTTTGTCACTTTCTTGCAAAGGTGGAGATGACAATGCTCTCGCTACTCTAGGACCATTCTTGAAAATGAGAAGATTTACATCCTTATTAGCAACTTGGTCCCTGAGATGTTGTATGAAGTTAGGAAAATGGTCTTTGATTCCTTTGACACCATGGTTGAAACCAAATGTAGGATTGAGGATGTTTTGAAAGAACAAGGAATTTTGGCCAACAACAAAAACAACAATGGTCAAAATAAAAACAACTCCAATAAGGATAAAGGAAAGAATTCACATTGGAATAGAAACAAATAAATGGTCAATGATGGAGTTGTGGATTCTTCTCAACCCAAAGATCAAGTTGTTCTTCATTTGTCTAGTGTTGTTCAAGCTATGAAGCTCAACTCATCTAACCAAGAAGAGTATAAGCCAAGATATCAAGATAAGCCTAAAAAAGAGAGGCAACAGTTTTCGAAACTTGGTGATTCATATGTGGATGTCTTCAAAACACTCATTTCCAACAACCTTGCGCATCCTCAAGATCCCACAAAACATCATATACCTTATGTTAAACCACATTGGTGGGATGAGAAAGCCTTTTGCAATTATCATAATGGCATTGGACATAATATTGAAAACTATTGGAAACTTAAGCATATCATCCAAGATCTCGTTGAAAATGGAAAGCTTTAGATAGATGGGTTGAATACAAATACTGATCATAAGGCTTTCAAAGAACCTTTGCCCAAGTATGAGAAGGGGGAAACCTCTAAACCTAAGAATGGAAAGGCTAAGATTAATTACACTTACACAGCTATGAAAATGTTGTCAACATGCTTGAAGTTGTAGAAGAAAATGTCAACATGATGAGAAATAAAGATCCCTATGGGTATGATCTAGACATGGGCTCTCCTCCTATCTTTGATGAAGAACCTATTGTGGTGCTAAGGGGTCCCAACTCTAGAATGTCATCTCAATCTCTCAATGCTGTCACACGGAGTCAAGGTCTCATTGTCATTAGAGGACCCAGTTCAAGTCAACCTAGCAAACCAAAGCAAGTGGCATCCAAGAATGTCACCACAAAACTAGTTATGAATCCTAAATTGAGCTATAATCTTGTTGATCAGTTGTAGAGAACCCCAGCTCATATTTCAATCTTTGAGCTCTTAGAGTTGTCCCCAAGACACAAGAAAGTCCTTAAGGATGCCTTCCACGTAGAAAATGTCCCTAACAACTTAGATGTCGATCAATTCCAAAACATGGTTAATCATATTGCTAGCCCTCATTACTTTACTTTTTCAGAGGAGGATGATAAAGATTTGAGCCACCCACACAATCTTTCCCTTCATATTGAATTCATGATCCACAAAACTCATGTCAGGCATGTGTTGATAGATGGGGGTGTTGGGCTTAATATTTGTTCTTTGAGTCTTTTGAAGATATTGGGTTATTCTGAACAAGTCATAGATACCAGAAAGAAGATCACAATCAAAGCCTACGATGAGGCAGAAATAAGTTCCAAAGGATTGGTCATCCTTCTTGTTAGGATTGGCCCTGTTGAGAAGGATATATTGTTTCAAATTGTTGATGTTGGTCCTCTGGCATACAATATCTTACTTGGTAGACCATGGATTCATGATATGCAAGCAGTGCCATCTACCTACCATCAGTGTGTTAAGTTCCCCTACAATGGAGTAGAAATTTGTATACCAGGGGATAGCACTTTATCTGTCAACTCAATTTCAGAAAGTACTCATGTTCCCCTCAATAGAGAAGCAGAAGATTTCAATGCAATCTTAACAGAATGCAAAGACAAATTCAAGTCAGTAGATCTTGGTGTAGGGGGGTATCAACTTAACTCTTTTACAAAGCTTCCAGTTTCACCTAGGTCTTATGGAAAACCTTCATAGGAAATGAGACCTTCCTCTTCAACTATGACTTTATTTGGCACGTTTGTAGAGTCCTCAATGCCTATTCAAGATGAGAAAGAAGAGGTGGATGTTAAAGACTGGATTTATAGAGAAGATAAATACATGCATAATGAGAACCTCTCTCCCTCTCCTAAGGCTTATGGAAGAGGGTATACTTTTGTCAAACAAATGGGTTATCATGGGCATGGCCCTCTTAGTCATAGATTGGATGCAAGAGCTAAACCTCTTAATCATGCTCTTTTTGGACATAGGTCTAGGAAGAAGGTTGGCCTAGGATTTGTGAATCATAACAAGAACACTGCTCCTATCCTTGATGAGTTAGATAGTAAAGATGAACCAAAATAAATGCCTAATTTGATAAATCAACAAGATATGTGTGAATATTGGGTCCCTTCCACTAATCTCCTTTGGGGAGATTCAGATAATCTAGTTGCTCATGCGATAGCTACAACATTAGAACAAGAAGAACCATATGTAGAAGATCCCATCAAAGAATGTCAATGCAAGAATATTATTCATTTCATGGAGAGAGATGTTACCCTTGATGATATTAGAGCTTCCACATCAAGATGTCCCAAACCTTCATGGTCTAAACATCCTAGTCAGGATTCAGAAACATATTCACATGAGTATGAATGGGACTCTCTCTCTGAGCCTTCTACAGCTGAAATGAATGTTGATGTCAGTCATACTTAGAGTTCTCAACCCGAAGTAGCTGATGAGTCACATGTAAGATTAGAAGATTTGAACCCACATGTTTCCTTATTGGACAATTTTTCTCTTGTTAGGATGAATCTTGATTTGGGTAGCTTAGAAGGATACTTGACAGACTCTGACTCTTCGGCCACCAGAGATGATATCATTCGCATTCATAACCTTGAACCAGCCATTAACTTACCTCTTGCCCATCCTAACCTCATTGATTGGTCCCAACGCTATAAAGAACTTGAGCTATTAACATTCCAAAATGATTATGAGATAACCTATTACTTGAATGCCATTGAACCCATAGTCTCTTCCACCAGTGAACCGGCTACCAACATGATAGAGCCAAACATCAAGTACCTTAGTCACAAAATAAAAAGAAAAGAAAAAAAGAATAAGAGTTTTGATGGCGAAAACCACTATGTGGCGGTCTCATAACCAAAAATAGTAAAAATAAATGACATATCCAAGGGTGAAAACCTCTTTGAGGCACCTAAGGATGAGGTACTTGATTGTCTCCCTAGCTACTTTCAAGATAGATCTTCAGTTCTTGTTGAGCCAACACAAGTAGTCAATTTGGGTATAGATAAGGCTCCACAGATAGTACATTTGGCTCAGTCCTTGTCAACATAAGAAAAAGAAGCCTACAATAAGTTCTTATAGAAAAAGAAGATCAATTTTGCTTGGACTTATTCAAATATGCCAGGGTTGGAAACTAATCTTATCATGCATCATTTGTCCATAGCTCTAGGTGTAAAACCAGTCAAATAGAAATTGAGAAAAATGCATCCTCACATAGCTCTTCTAGTCAAAGAAGAATTAGAGAAACTCCTTGGTGTAGGATTCATAAGAGTTATTGACTATGCTGAATGGATAACAAACATTATACCAGTTTCCAAACATGACAAATCCATTTGAATTTGCACAGATTTTAGAGATGTCAATGGAGCATGCCCAAAGGATGATTTTCCACTCCCTAATATAGACATGATAGTGGACATGACTGTGGGTTATGAGATTTATTCCTTGATGGATGGTTTTTACAGATACAATCAAATTAAGATAGCTCCTGAAGATCAAGAAAAGATTGCATTCACTTGTGCATGGGGTACCTATTGTTGGAACGTTATGACTTTTGGATTTAAAAATGTAGGAGCCACCTATCAATGAGCTATGACAACCATTTTTCATGACATGATGCATAAAAACATGGAAGATTATGTGGATGACACCTTCACCAAGTCTAAGAAAAAAGACACACACTTAGATGATTTAGAAGTCATTCTAGATCGCATGGAACAATTTCAACTAAGGTTAAATCCTAAGAAGTGTGCATTTGGTGTCACCTCTAGAAAACTACTAGGATTCATCATTTCAGTAAAAGGAATAGAGGTAGACCTTGAAAAGGTCCAAGCAATCATGGATATGCCACCTCCTAAAAACATTAGTCAAATGAGGAGTCTTCAAGGGTGCCTTCAATCCATAAGGAGGTTCATTTAACAGTTGGTAGATAGAGCTCAACCTTTCAACAAGAACTTACACAAGGGAGTCAAATGTGTTTGGAATGAGGATTTCCAAAAGAGCATAGATCAAATCAAGAAATACTTGGCAAATCCTCCTATTTTAATGCCTCCTATCCCAGGGAAACCACTTATTCTATATGTTTTAGTGATAGAATCTTCCTTGGGGGCATTACTAGCTCAACTTGATGAACATGGGAAAGAAAGAGCAATATACTACATTAGTCATACTCTTGTTTCATATGAGGTTAACTATACCAGCATTGAGAAAGCTTGCCTTGCAGTTGTGTTTGCTTCCCAAAAGTTGTGACATTACATGCTTGTGCACACAATACACCTCATAGCAAAAATTGATCCACTCAAGTATTTACTAGGTAAGGTTGCCCTCACAGGTAGACTTGCTAAATGGATGATGATCCTTTCTGAGTTTGACATAGAATACATTGAACATAAAGCAATCAAAGGACAAGCCATAGCAGATCAATTGGCTAATTTCCCAATTCAAGATAATGCACCTATTCAAGTTGACTTTCCAGATGACCATCTCATGTATATGACTGCAAGAACATGGAAGATGTTCTTTGATGGATCTTTTATGCAAAATGGTTTAGGAGCTGGTGTATTGTTTGTTTCTCCTCATGAGTACATGATTCCTAAGTCTTACAAGTTATTGTTCCCATGTACAAACAACATTGTTGAATATGAACCTTTAACAAATGGACTTGAGATGGCCATAGAATGGAGAATCACAGAGTTACATATTTAAGGGGATTCATAGCTGATAATCAACCAAGTCAATGAACAATATCAAACAAAAGATGAGAAATGGGTACCTTATAAGAAAATGGTTGATTCCTTGAAATGATACTTCACATTTGTCACATTTCAGCAAATCCGTAGAGCAAAAAACAAAGCAGCTGATGCTATGGCTACACTTTCTTCACTCCTTCATTTAGAGAAATATGAATCCAGATTTGAATTCCTGGTGGAAGAGCTACACCACCCTATCTATGACTCCCAAGAAAGCCATGTTATTTGTACCCTTGTTGGTCATGAGTCATCCCGTTATGGTGTCATTTACTCATACCTTCGTGATGGCATTATCCCATAAACCTTTAACCAATCTAAATGAAGAAACCTTACCCGAAATGCCTCTCACCACACCCTAATCTCTGGTGATTTGTATAGGAGGGGTCTAGATGGAACACTTCTTAGATGCTTAGAAAAGGAATAATCTGATCAAGTGTTAGTTGACATTAATGAGGGCATCTATGGGGGACATTCCAATGGTCTTGCCATGGCCCAAAGGTTGCTTAGGGAGGGGTACTATTGTCCTACGATGCAGATTGATGTAGTAGCTTTGAAAAGTCATGTGAAAAGTGTCAAAAACATTGTAACCTGATACATGCTCCAAATAGGGAGCTCATTCCTTCTATATCTCATTGGCCATTTTAGCGCTAGGCCTTTGATCTTGTTGGGTAGATTCATCCCAACTCATCAGGTGGACATAATTTTATTATCACTACTATTGATTACTTCACTAAATGGGTAGAAGCTATCCCACTTTTTGTTGCCTTGGGCAAGACAGTCTCTCTATTCATTTTGAATCATATCATTTGTCGATATGGAGTACCTTCTGAGATTATCACTGACAATGGAGGTCAATTTAAAAATAAGGACCTTAAATAACTCTGCAAGAAATTCAAGATTAAACAACATTGGTCCTCCATTTACTTCCCACAAGGAAATGGTCAAGCAGAGGCATCAAACAAAACCATTCTTAAAATCCTACATAGAACAGTTCATAAGAATGGTAGAGATTGGCATTTACAGATAAATCTGGCTTTGTGGGCTTATAGAATGAGTATTCTTACTCCTACTGGGGCTACTCATTTTGCCCTTACATATGGTGTTGAAGCAGTGTTACCTTTAGAGGTTGAGATTCCTTCGCTTAGAGTTTCCCTCAAAGGTCTAGTTACAGATGAAGACTACCGCACCATGAGACTTCAAGAGTTAGAACTTCTAGATGAGAAACGTCAAGCATCATTTGACCATATGAGGGTTTATCAAAAGTGCATGTCCAAAGCCTTCAACAAGAAGGTTTTTCCAAGTGAGAGATCTTGTCCTACATGAAAATCCTAAGAATCAACAACATAGAGATCAAAAGGGAAAATTTGAACCTAATTGGCTTAGACCTTACATCATTACAACAGCTTTTGGGACAGCTGCTTATTTATTATCTACTAAAGAGGGAGAGCAACTCCCTGATCCTATCAATGTCTTGCACCTGAAGAAGTTCTATCCATGATGCCCATTCTATCTGAGGGCATCCTTTGTACATACTTATTGATCTTGAAAAAATAAAAAAAAATGATATATTGTCAATAATTCTAAAAATTGGAAAATGTCCTGAAAAAATGATCATCTTAGTGAAAACCTAGCAATAGGCACTTTAATGTATCTCAAAAAAATTATATATTCCAAAAATACCAAAAAAATCAAAAAATTCAAAAATTCAAAAAAAATAGAAAAGTTGCCTTGGTGAAAACCTGGAAACAGGTGCCTTGGTAGCAAAAATACAAAAAAAATTATAAAAAGTCCTGAAAAAAAAAAAAATTTGCAATAAAATCCAAGTGGTGAAAACTTGGAAACCGGTGCTACTTGAGGCCTTTGCACCCCTATTTCTTAGCACACGTCCTCGACACTTAGCCTTTCTCCATCATGCCTTGTCCTTGGTGCCTTGGTTTGGAATTGGTCTTTGTCTTTGTCTAGGGGGCATAACTGTGTTAGCTTTGGTCTCTTGGATGCGTTAGTCTTTAGGACACCTTGCAAATGGTGTTTTTCAACACTAGCCCAACTGTGTTTTTCAACACATCCCCTGACATCGAGTATTTTTCAACACTTCTCAGTTTGGTCTTACCCAGTTTTGTCATGTGATCTTACCTGCTTGCAAGCATTCAATCCTTATCCTCAGAACTCAGTATCAGTGAACACACTTAAATTTTTAAATGCAACACTTAATGCTTGAGCTATGTCATGATCTTTTCTTTGTGTGCTGACTGTTATGGATTTTTGTTGAGTGTCCTTGTCTAATAAGTCTCTCTAGGATGCATAGCTAGAGGACTTGGGGCATGGGGCATGTTTTTATTTTCTTTTTTCTTGTGGGTGTGGCCTTGAAACTTTGGAGTGTCTCTTATTGTTCCCTTGAAACACTTAGGAGATTTGAGGCATCATCCTTGACTATTTTTGCACAACCATTCTTATGGTCATCCTGGCATTTATGCCTTGATGCAAGCGTGGTTTTGCTACATTAAATTGGGTAAGCTAACATCGAAGTCATCTTGACCTTTATGTCTTTGATGCTTATGTTAGAATCTTTCCACATTCCAATCTGATATAAATCACATTCATATCTTCATAGTTGTGCTTGTGGCTAGTGATGATTGTGTGATTTTCCGATGTCCGTTAATAATGGCCCAATGATGAAAATAAGTTCCTTAACATTCTCTAATGAATGATGAACAAAAAATCCTATGTTACAGTTTCTCTATTGCAAGTACACCTTTGCATTTTCATGTAGCTTGCATTGTTAGACTTCATGTTAATTTGCATTTTTAAGTTGCATTAGGAGTTTGAGAGGGTTTTCCTTCATCTTTCTTTTGGACTTTTAATCAATTGTGATCATGTTTTAATCTTCATTTCCTTATCTTCTTTTGTGATCTCAATCAAAATTTCCTATCTTAAACAATTGATTGATTTTGAGGCATTCTCTTTCTTGAGACAAATTCTCTTTCTTCTCTCCATTTTTTTTCACCTCTTCCAAACTTCTATCTTCCATTCACTTTCACCCCACTTATTTTCTTCTAATTCAACCTTGGGGCATAATCTTTCATGATCTACCTTGGTTCTGTGATCCTTATACCTTTCATCTTACATCAAGAACCTTATCTTTAGTTCGATTTGATCAAATTTATCAATTTACTATTTCTCCTCTATCTCATTTCGATTTCAATCATGAGGGGGTAGTACCTATCAAACTTCAATCATTGATTCAGCTTTATCAAACCTATCAATCAAACCTTTCTTGAGACTTGACAATTACCTATTTACAGTGGTGTTGGCCTTGTCTTTTTCAATCAGCTTATCTTTGTCTTTCTGTGTTCCCGTCCGTCGATCACATGTCTAGGTTGTTTTGTGATCCTAAATTGATCTCACACTTCAACTTCATTCTTTGACTACATGTGTTCCCATGAAGATCACACATTACCCAAAGAGGGGCAAATGTATGCACCCTAAAATGGTCACCTAGACTTTGGGTGCCCATTCTTCAATTTATCCATTTCCTGAATCAATGTTTTGAAATATTTTCAATTTATCAATTTCCTTGATCAAATCGTAATTAATTCAATTATTTCAATATTTCTTAAGGTTTGATCATTTTATCCTAAGCCTCATTTAATTAAAAGAAAACTTCCCTTTTAATTAAATAAAATCATCTTATTTAAAATAAAAATCCTCTTTTAATAGAATCCCCACTTAAAAGCTCTCTTTGTGTTGAAAAAGTAAATAAAATAAATAAAAATCTTTTTTTCTCTCCACTTTGAATGCACATACTTTTAAGTGGTGGGCCTTTTTCATCTTTTTGCCTCTTAAAGAATCTTGAGCACATGGATCAACTAAGATTTAATCTCCACCATTGCTCATTTCTTTTTGCCTCTTAATCTTGTCCATCTGCTTTCCTTTAAAAGGAGCCCTCTCCTTCTCTTTTTGACATCTAGATTTTAAGTATTGTTATGTTGCAGGTTTAGAGAGCAACTTTGGAGAAGATTCTTGAGCACTTGAGCTTGGATATTGCAACTTCTCTTTTCTTGTCTTCTTCTCTCATGCTTCCATGGCAATCCATTTAGATTGATATTGCACTTGCATAATAGATTAGATTCATATTTCCTTTCATAGAATAATCTTGCATAAGCATTTCCTTTCATAGATTAGTTTTCTTTTATGCATTTTTATCATATATAATAGCTTTCATTTTCACTTTCATGCATACTTGATGATCATCGAGCCTAGCATTCTTTCTTTTTCTCTTTGAATCTCTCATTTTATGGTGTACTTGCATGGGCACAAACTAGGTCTAATCTGAGGGCCTCCATCATAAACCCTTACACTCCATGAATATAGAGCTACAAGTCACCATTTGAGATCTCATTCTTGAGTAATCTTAGATTTAATGACTCATAGAAGTGTGACAACATTTTAGCACACAATCACGACTGGGGTGATTTATAATTGGGAAATACCTTCACTTTCATGAGAGTCTATGGTTTTCCCTAGCCTCCTCATGTACTCCCAAAGTTTTTACCACCAAGGGTGGCCTTGATGGAATTCATATGGTAGAGCATATGGACAAATAAGGAGCACCTGGCTCCACACAAAAAGGGCACATTCACTCCCCGACAGTTTAAGATAACCAATTTTACAGTGGGGAAGAGAGCTTTACCTGGAGTCAACATGTGGTTGGGCCACTTCAAAATGAGCACAATTAATTTTAGGTATGTGGACCCTGAGGGTTTCATCAAGAATGCCAAGAATCTATTGATTCCTAGCATCAACAACATCCATGACCATGAGGGGTTGGATGAAGAGGATATTGTTAGAAATATTCTTGGTGAAGATGACACTGGAAGAAGGGATACCAAGTTTTATGATCTCCAATAGCTATAGGCTCAGTTAAAAATGGTTGGAATTGCCTTTAGTGGTTTTTTCCCTCACTTGCCTTATATTTTTAGAATAAACAAGATGGTAGAGATGTATGACACTCTATCTGACCAACTAGAGGTAGAGCTTGATAAGAAGCTGGAAGCAGAGAAGAAGTACTCATCTTCAGAGTATGAGGATGATAGTGAAGGGTCTTATGAAGAAGATGTTCCTCCTCAAGAAAATGAGCCTCCTAGCCAAGAACAGGGACAATTGGCCTCAGAGGAAAGGGATGAAAGTGAACCTCCTCAGAAGAGGCAGAGGATTAAAAAAGGAGGACCATCTCAGAGCATGAGTCCAGAGAAAAGGATTGACAAAGTAGCTATCCCCATTCTTGGTGATAGGCCTTATTATCACCAGCTAAGGAAGAAAATCAAAGAACAGAAGAAGAAAGAAACTCAGGAGGAGGTGGATTTTCCCCTCTAAATGTGCAAGGATGAGAGGGAGCTCTACCAAGAAGAGTTGTTACAAGATGATGAATTCATCAAAAGTGATGAATTCAAGAATTTTCTTATTTGGAAGAAACAGTAGGAGTTGAGGAATCAAGTTCCAATCACAGATGGAACTGACCCCAACAATGAATCCCTAAAAGCCCTGGCCAAATATGATCCTAGCTCAAAGAGCATAAAAGTGGATGAGGCTAGGTAGCTTGTCAAGTCAAGTGGGATGTTACTTGTCCCAGAGTGGGATCTGGCTTCTGCATTCATTATTGATTAGATCAGGAGGTAGCAAGAGGCCCAATTGTCTCATGAGACAAAAATTGGGGACATGATAAGGGGATGTGGATATGATCCCAGATCTGAGACATTAGCAATGTGGTCCTTGGCCCCAAGAACACAAAAGCCTTCCCTTGTTAGTGTTGAAGAAAAGATGGATGGGGATAAGATAATTTGGATTGTGCAGAACGCAAGTGACCTTGAAGTTTCCAAGGCTGTCACACATTTTTCTCACCTCAATGAGGCAAAGACTGCATAGCTCTCAAATAGATATGGAAAACTATATGATGAGGCCATGATACTAGTAAAAGACAAGGAGAAGAGTCTAATGAAGATCTAAGTCATGGAGGAATAAATTGAGGACCTTAAGTTCAAATTGGAAGAAGCCTTAAAGGTTTCTCCCCCTCTATTTCTTGAGATTGAAGCTCATGTTCCTCCTATGGCAAAGGCTCCTGATGTGGCAGTTGAGAGTTCAGATAAAGACTGGCAAAAAGTGGCCCTTAATGCCCTGTCACACATATTGCAACATAGGATCCAATTAATAAAGGAGAAGATGGATTTAATCTATAATTCATTTAAGGTGTTGCATAAGACCAATGAGAGTATCAAGGATGAAATGGATACTTTGGAGCCATTGTTTATCATTTGGTCTGGTAGGGAGTCAATTTTTGAGAAACTAGAGATGTTGCAGCCCCATAGGAAAGATATCACTGAATCAGTTGGGGAGGTTGGAGAAAAGATAGAACTGGTCAGTGAAACCTTGACCTCTTTCAAAGGGAAGGCAATCCAGGTCAGATCTAAAATGGAAATTTTTGGTCTTGGTTTCAGTAAACATATGCCTCCATTACATAAAGAGGATGGTAGCATCAAAAGTGTTGAGGAATGGAGAAATGACATGGATGAAATACTAATAGGGGTAGAATCCTTTCTAAATGAGGATGGTACTTTGAACATGGACAGTTTCAATCATGTCTTGGATGACATGTTCAAAGTGGAGACTGATTGCACAAGGTTCGTAGCTGACACCAAGGCCATAACAGATTTCAGGTGGGACAGGTAGGTGAAATAATTACAAAGTTTAAGAGAGTACACTTGGCTAACAAAAGAGAAAGTTACAGCATGGGATAAAAGCACAAAGCCCAAGAAAAAGAAGCCTACAATTGTTGATTTGGAGGTAATGGATGAGGACTAGGCAACATCTAGTACCTGATCAGTATCAATGTACTGATACTAAAAATTATAATGAGAATACACTAGAATTCCATCTCATATTTGGGAATGTCGTCTTGTTATGATTTTGAATTCTTATATGTTAATGTTGCAAAGCAAGTTAATGTATGGCTTACAAAGTAGATTGTGAAGTTATTTTTGAGTTCCTTTCAAGGGAGGGGTAATTATTAGGAATAATTTTTAGAGAATTCATAGTTCTTGTGAGAATTTGATGTCTAAATGTGAGAGTGAGGAATAATATGCAAAGCACTTATATTATAATTTATTGATATTTATATATTATTTAATATTATTTAGATGTAATATTATATTTATTTGTGCATTATTCTATGTTATAATTGTATTTATATCAATATTAACAAATCGTGCTCATATTTTTATGTGACAAACCTTACAAAGAACAAAAAGTTTAAATCAATTAAGTTTAAATTTGTAATTGTGAAAAAGTTTAAACAAACCTGCTAAGTGCTAACATTTTGGCAGGAACTTCATTGCTCTGCAGCCTTGTTGAAGAGGTATATACTATAATCACATATAATTCTCATACCTTATAATCGGAAAACCATAAATATGCAAATTTAAAGTGTTTCACAAATAGGAATATAACATAATTCAATAAGAAGATTGTTAATATTCTAAAATAAAAGTAGTTTTTAAATAATCTATGAATTCCCTTAAATTTGGTTGAGGTCATAGAGTAAATTACAACTGCGACAACATCACAACGAGTAATTCATTTGTCCTTCAAAATTATGCAAATCTTTCATATTAAATGCACGAGTGTCTAAAATTGGAAAAAAAAGTCATGACAGGTAACATTACCCAAATTTAATGTCAGTGATAAGACATTTCTTTTATTAACTACAGTTCTGTGATACATTATCAATTTATCAACCAGTTGCAACTTGTAAGACTTGATATGTGTAATACATTTAAAATGGTGTAATTTTATATTGATAATTAATTGGGTAAAAAGTTCATACAACTTCGATTAATGGTTATCTTAATTTAGGAATTCTGAGTTTCTAATGGTAATCAAGAAGGCAATGACATTTTAAATATTCAGATTTAAAAGTGGAAATACCATCACATCCTTATTTCTACTGAAACATACTTACATGTCTAATACACAGATAAAGAAACTAATTAAAATATTGCAATCACAGAGAAGTCTAAGAATCATTTTTTGTACCCATAAAACACAAATTGAAATGAACTTGCAAATTTTTCATTATTTTTTATAACATTAAAAATTACATTGTCCAGTACAAAAAAAAACCTACTAGATCACTGGTAGTGGACCAGTGCCAGTGGTATTTTTGTATTAAAAAAAACCCCAAAAATGTGGTATGTTTGTAATATATAAAAAAAACCCAAAATTGTGGTATGTTTGTATATAAAAAAAAAGAGTGATGACAGGCCATGGGTAAGTGGTACCACTAGTGATTTCCCCCTCTGGCTCCATCTAAGTAGAATTCTCCAGACAGGATTAACTGCAAGAATTCATTGAGCCACATGTATTGCCTTGCCTGAGCCTCCACTTTGTCAAGCAAAAACCACTTACTGAGGAAATCTCTAACAATCAACGCTTATTTCCTATGGAGCTTCAACTGCCTAGCATTCAGGCCCAACAAAAAAGGTTGCATGGCCACATTCTGGCCTGGGAGGAGAAGCTTAGGTATTTCACTTGCCCAAGGGATCCCCGCCCCTATTACTGCGAACACAACAACATTAACATTGTCCCCCAGGTATTCTTCTTTAAAAACCCTCCCCAACAGCATCAACATGTCCACCTTCTCTCCTCTGAGGTTGAGAAGAGATGCCAAAAAATGAGATATAATTTCTGTGTTGACTTGGTGTCTGTCTTCATTGTGCAGAAACTCTCTGCCCAACAACATTTTAATAGCCTCTATTAAGAAAGGCCCACCCTCCATACAAATTGATTCTAAAGTTTCATCTAAGAAGGAACCCAAAAAGGCCTTCTGGGCCTCCTCAGATGTGCATCTAAGCCTAATTGGAGTGTCCATCCAAAACTTTAGAAACCTTAAAAATAAATTATTTACAGACTAATGACCTAAACAAATAATTTATCTAGTAGACTAGTAATTAGCAAAGATGAATTGAGGAATAAAGAAGCTAGATCATCTATAAATAGCCCTTGATCATTACTTAGCAATAAATTGTTCTTTCTTTAATGGTATTAAATCTATTTGTCCTTAATATGCCTCTAAATCTTTCATGTAAATCTTTCCCCTAAATGCATGCATGTGAGAAATTAAAATTTTGTCATTAATCTTTCATATATGGTTGTAAATCTTTTCCATAAATGCATGCATATCAAAAATTGGTACTATCATCTGTACAAATTTGGAAGTGCTGCGTGACTGCGTGTTGAGTGGATGGTAGTTAAAAAATATCGCTTGTCACTGAAAAGGAATTTATTTCTTACTGAGTTAAAAGTTACAAGTTGCACTATAGGACCATGATACATGTCGTGCTTATTGATACCAACATGTTGAATTTGCAAACAAGTTGACAAGTTAACATGTGCTTATCAATATGTGTCAACATTCCGATGACTTCTTGGAGATCTCTTTTTCCTTCAAGAGATTGGGGCCGAAATTAAACTTCATCCATTGATCTTGGATCATCAGACGGTCTCAAATAATACATTTAACATTATAAAATAATGTATGTATGTTAGGTTACGTGTTGATGTGACTATCCGTGTTATGTCTCATCTTTTGAAAATTGTCAATAAAATATTTTTTTCCCATAATTAACGAATGATTAGCCAATAAAATAAATAAATTTTCAAACAGTACATAAAATTCGCAAATACAATTTTTTTTCCCTTCAAAAGAAAATTATTCGCCTCATATATTATAATTTTTTTACTTCAAAAGAAAAAAATTTGCCTAATTCAATATATATTTTCCCCAACATGACTGTATAATTCATTAGGAATTTATGAAAATTTCACTCGGTAGGAAAAAAGTTGTCAATACAAACTATGAAAAATCACGGATTTTTTTAAAAAAATCGCCGTCATTAAAAAATATTTTCCTTTAAAATAATGTAGGATTCGCTAGGATTTTACACTTTTTCTTAGGAGGAGGTTTCTTAAAGTTATCCCTACCACTAAGAAGATCTAAACATGTCCTAACATGGGTATATATATATATAGCTGCTAAATATATTGTAAGGAACCAAAATATAAAGAAAAAAGGAAATTTAAATTGTTCCTCAATGTTTTATCATGGTTTGAAGTTTAAGATAACCCACATTGTTCCCAGATGCCTAACATAGCTATAGGTCTTAGCATAACACAAAGAAAATAAACATATTTTAGGGAATTATAAATTAATTTCGTTGAACACCTCTTTAACCATACCCGGTTCAATTAATGCAAAAGATGACTCAAGGGATGATCACAACAAGAAGTAAATAAGTTATAATCACACTAGTAAGTGGAAACGTAGATAGAAATAAAGGAAAATTCCAGCCTATTTAATCTTTCAAGGAAAGTGGTTTACAAGAAATAAAGATTTCCAAACATGTTGCAATTATTCCTATTTATTTGTGTTTATCTAGGCTATGTACACAAGGATAATTAAAAAAAAAACACAGAAGAGAACCTATAAAACACAGCTGAAGGTTTGTTTTAATCCAGCGAGTCACAATGTTCCCAGCTTGTCGATTCTTCTTAAGCAATTTGCAAAAACTTCTTCACATAAACTTCAGCCCAAGTAAATGCAATTCAAAAGATATAATAACAAGAAAACTACCCTTCTTGTACACAAAATAGGAAATTTTTCTCAGAGAGAATTGATTTCTTGTTTTCCTTTTTTTCTTAAGCTCCTTTATGTTTCTTAGTTCACAGTTGTCAAGAAAAGAACTGCTCTTCTCCATGAGTGAGGGAGTTGTTAATTATTTTTTTTAAGAAAATAAATAATCATCCCTAACCGTTTCTTGGTTGCGAATCTCATCCTTTTTAATAATTTACTATAAGATTAAAATAGAAAAATTAAAGTATTTCGATAAATGCATTTTGTTTTTATTTTTATTTTTTAAATCAAGAAAACATATCAATTCTATGAAGTATAAAGGACAAAAATACTTATAATAACATTTTTCATTAATAAACTAAACAAGAAAGAGTTAAATTGATCTATTCTACTAATAGAATTTTTTTTTAAAAAATTATCATTTAAGAAATACAAATTGAAGTAAAATGTGCTATCCACTTGAGATGAGGGAGAGATAAATACTCTAATCTATCATAAAAACATAGTATTTCTATGTGATGTGTGCAACTAGATCATTTGTACCCACTGCTACCAAGGAGCTAACCTCCTCTACTTCAACCAAACTTCCACCTTCGACTTGAAAAACTTGAGACACACTCAAAGAAACATCAGTAAGTCAGTACCCCTAAACCATAATCAAATGAAATTATATCACATTCCATTTCATTTACATCATAACCATCATATATGTATGTAAAATCATGTAAATACTATCAAGATGCTACATTCTATCATGTTGTATTATCATCAAATTAACAGCATCATCAATTATGACATCATAATATAGCATGATCAGAATGCATCATCAAGACATAGCAACATCATAACAAGTTATCAACATAAGACATCAAAAGTCGACAATATCATCAATCAAATAGGGACTAAATGTCTAAGTCTAAGAAGCATAATAACTAGAAATTATGGTGACACCAGTCTAAATAATTAAATTAAAATAAATTTTGAATGGCCATTGATTCTCCAAGTCATCCTGTATGGAGTCAGGCCTCTTCACTGAGGGTATCGCCTATATAAAAGAATAAACAAATTCATTCTTACACCAATGCAAAATGATTTTTATTTCTGCCTCTAAGACAACGAACTATCTAATGCAATTGGTCATCATTGGCAGGCCTGAATAAGTAGGGATAGTTGAGCATTTTAGTGGATAATTCTGAGATATCTAGAGGGGTGATTTGGGTAATGTTGGGAGATCAATGCTTTTCCATTTTCAAGGTGGTGAGAATGCAAAATAAGGACTTATAATGTCGTAACATCATGAGTTCTTGAGGATTTTGATGATTATTTTCTTCATGATTACAATTGGAATACCTTTCCTTTCAAACTAAGGTACCAAATTTTAGAGTGTGAAAAAATTCAAAGTCATAATCTATGTTGGATTCAAGTGAATTAAGCCAAAAATTGGATGAATTAAGCTTAATAGTTGAAATATTATAAAAAGGAAAGTAAGCTTAATTTATTGGGAACTTTATTGAAACAAATAAAAAATGATTCAATTTGAGGTTTGATTATTGATAATAAGTTTTACTTGCATGAAAGGAGTAAATCAAAATAAATGCAGTTTAATTTAAATGACTCTTCGGGTTTTGGTTTTCATTTGCAATTAATTGAAGTATCAAATTGAAAAGAAAATTTAGGCTAAGGTTTCAATTTTCGCCCTTTCAAAATTTGTAAATATAAATTGGAGGATTGGAAGAGTTAAATTGAAAGTTCAATTTGAATTCTTATTTATGACTAAAGAGGTGAATTTGGCCCAACTAATACAAAATCAACTTTAGAACTTTTTTTAAATTTTCTTTAAGTAGAGGAAATTTGAAGTTCTTTTAAAAGAAAATATTTTTAAGAATTTTTTAAATCCTTTCTTGTCAAGTTGAATGCAAATCATAAATCCATGGCTTACTAATCGAAATATTAAACTTCAAAGGCTAATCGATGATTTGCAATGGCAAGAAGGAGGTGGAATCTAGAGGAATTGTATTTCATGAAAATTCTAAGTTTCTTCATTTTGTTTCTTCTCATCATTTTAAGAACTTAATGTGCATCTTTTCCTCTTGTTTTACAAGATAGTCTTAGTTGGAGAGGAAGGCTAGGAGATGCTTAGGGTTTCAAGTAGATGCTACATGAGGAAGGCTTCAAGCTTGAGGACTCAAAGTGAGAAGGAAATATTCATGTTCAAGCTATCAAAATGAAAGTTTATTTTGAAATCAAGATAAGATTCAGGGGGACAAGAAGGATCCAACTACATGAGGGAAATATCTAGAAGCTTATGATGAAGATCAATTTTACAAATACAAGATACAAAAGGCAAGTCCAATCACATGAAGACCCCTTCAGAAGGAATCAAGAGTTACATCAAGTTCACAGATTCAAAAGGAATCAAGAGTTACATCGAGTTTTGGAGGAGTTAATCAAAGTTAGAAACTTGGACAATGTTGAGTATCAAGAGATATTTTATCTTCATCAAAATATTAAATAAATCTACATGATAGGGATGATGAGGTGGTAATTCATTGTCTCCTCCAGTCGAGAAATTCTAGACTCATGTATAGTTAATCACATTATGCCAAATGTCCCATTTTCTCATTTGTTGGAAAAATCATTATAATTTTCTTATTGGCCCATGATTTGGTGCCTTTATGTAATTGGTTGTAAATCTAAAAACCCTAATTAGGGTTTTTGGGGATTAATCTCAGCCCTTGATCTTTGATCGATCTAGGCCCTTCATTGTATTGGAATAAAGTAATAAAAGGTGGAGTCCTTCTATCTGTAAATGATTAGATTCATTAGATTAGAGATGTATTAGAGAGCTAGTAGTAGAAGTAGAGTAGGCTAGCTAAGGGAGACACTTAATCAAATTGTTGTTATGATGTTATTGAAGTAATGGATAATTCATTGTTGGTTCTTCATGGGTAATTACTTAATATTGCTTCGTAGTGTTGCATAGTTTCCTCAATCTTTCACTTGGAGTAGATTTTTTCATGTTGAAGTAGTTAGTTGAATGAAAGTAATTGTGGATATTTTCTTATAAACTGACTCGAACAAATCTGGGACACTAGCCTCTTGCTAATGGTAAGAGTGCCTTGTGTGGTAACCTAATGATTGAAATCACTTGACTTTAGCTGATATTCAATCTTAATTTTGCATCCATTTGATGGGATTGGAGACGGGATATTGATTTGAAAATCATTTGAGTATTCCTTAAAAGCTTGCACTAGGTGGGTGGAGTCATTGGTGAGATTACATCTGATACTTCTAAGAGTTATTTTTATTGTCATTAGCTATGAGGAAGTCATATTGTTTGTCAAAGTCATTCGGTAATGAAGGAAAGACAAGTGGATAAAGAAGAGAAAGCTATTTGGTAAAGGAAATATGGAACAAGGAATTTTGGTAAAGGCAAAGAAAGTATAAGCACCGAGCAAGGAAGAACTAAGAACCAAACCAAGAAGAGAAGACAGCTATCGAGTTAAGGGAAATGTGTTACCGAGCACAGTAGGCCGACACTAGAAGAATCTTTCAATACATTGAATCTAGACACCAAACATAAAATGATTTACTAATCTCAAGGAGATCGTATAACAAAACATTGGAGATTAAAACATGATGATTGCACATGATTATGAGGTGAGATCTGCCAATGATAATTAAGGATGGAATATGCATTGGAAGAGTAACCAATGCTAGCACCACTTGAAGAGATGATTCTAGAACATCTAGCACTGCTTCTAGAATTGTATATAAATGGATCAGAGTATGAAGATCATGATGGTGGTTGTGGCATGTATGAATGTGAAGAGGAGATTGTATGTATGAATTAGATTAATAAGAAGGTAATGAGAAGTGAAGTCACCGAGTACAGAGAAGTGAAGAACAATTAGAGATTGTGATTCAAAAGTGATCTACCAAGTACTGAATTGTTAGTGTGAAAGATACACAGTATGAGGTAATGATTTATTGAGCACAAAGAGTCTAATAAGCATATGTTTGATGCAAGTTTGATAGACATATTTAGTGTTATTGATTAGAGATTAATCAGAGTTGTATAAGTCTCTTAACCGAGCAGATCCTAGAAGATCTTATTTGTAAATCATTTAACCAAGTGTAGTTCTTAGATTAGAATTGTAAAATCTTTTAACAAGGTAGACTTAGCATTCTTAAGAATCTTAACCGAGTTAATACTCTTAACAGGGTAAGCTATTAGAAATATCTAAGCATTGTAGGTCTAACCAAGCAAACTTTATTCTACAATAGTGAAGTCTTGTGGGTGTCATCCCCACCATAGTTTTTATCCTCTAGCAATGATTTTTGTGATACCAAATATTTGTGTTATGTATTGATTATTATATCTTTTATATATTTCATATGATGCATGCAAATGATAATAAATCAGTAAATGGTTAGAAAGGAAATTTTAATTTGTTTAAAAGTTTTTTAGAGTACTGATTCGCCCCTCCCCTCCCAGTACTAACCTATTGCATACCTAATCCAACAATTAGTATCAGAGCTCAGTCTCTTATTAAGAAGTTTAATCACTTGAGAGGAGAGATCTGGAAGAAAGGAGAGCTATAGGTATGAAAGGGTGATTGATAATATGGAAATGACACTAAAGATAGCCAATGTGCAAATTGATGAATTAAGGAGAAAACTAATGCATTCAATCAACAAGAGGAAGGAGCTTGCACATCAACTAAAAGATACTCAAGATTAGGTTGAGAAACTTGAAGAACAGTCAAACGGAAGCATGTCTGATGAATTTGATGCTATCATATTAGAACTATCTAAAAAGAATAAGATTCTTGTTGATCAGGTGAAAACATTGAAAAGAGAACAAGAAGTACAGTCAGTAAGGATGTGTGAAATCCTTGAACAAAAGGGAAAAGTTGAAGATGACAAAAGAATAGCTAAAGAAAAGAGAAGACAAATGAATATAAGAATGGATGAGAAAGATAGGTAAATAATAAGGTTGACACAAACTCACTACAACTTAACAAACCAACTTGTTAGTGAAAATCAGGATGTTGCAAGGAAAGTTGGAGAAATTGCAAAACTGAGATCTAGGAATGAACATCTGAAAAATAATCTAAAATCTGAGAGAGATGCTAATGAAGTCCTGAAAAGAAATGAAGAATCATTGAAGATTCTAGATGAATAGATGATAAATCAAAGACAACTGAGAGACACTACTGGACTCGATTACAATGCAAACAACACTATCGAGAAGGGTGAGTCCTCCAAACAAGCATCCAACCAAGATAATGTTTTTACTCCACCAAAGTCAAAGAAGCCTGCATGCTATCATTTTGGGAAATCAAGACATACAACAAATGTCTGCAGGAGAAAAAGAGGTAATTCATTGAATACTCCTAAGTTTAAAAGTCATTGTTACAACTGCAATAACTTTGGTCATAAGGCATTTTAATGTAGAGAAAGAATTGCTAACACTCCAAGAAAGCCAAGATTTTAAGGTTACTATAACAACTGGAAGAGATATGATCATAAATCTGGAGAACACAGGTCTCAAAGGAAAAATGATAAATGGGTCCCTAACTAAAAAAATGCTGACAACAACCAACAAGGACCTACTATACCATGGGATTATAATACAAGTATTACTTGTACTGCATGTGGAAGATTTGGCCACACTGTTGCAAATTGCTTTAGGTTGCATGGTATGAACAATAGGAAATCATGGAGAAATATTGGAATGGCTTATTTCCACTATCACAGAGTTGGTCACCTTGCCAAGGACTACAGGTACCAAAATAAGCATTCAACCAAGGAACAACTAAGTGAAAAGACTCAAGTCAACATTGATGAAATCAGAGAGAAAATGAATAAAACTTGGAGAAGGAAGTCTCAAGATGATGGAATAGAGTTGGGAACAACTGATGGTACCACATCCACTGGATCAGGTGCACCTTTATTCACTTAATCAGTCAAAGGTATGTATAGGAGCTAATAACCTAACGTTTATCTTAAATCAGTTCTTAGATTTAGTGCAAAGATCCATATCAACATACTAAGATGCATTTGGATATAAGTTGTGAAGTTAGCATTTTGTTTGTTGATCGGTAAAGTGTTTGAACTATTTTGTTTTATTCAGTGAAGGAAAGTGTAGTTTAGTTAACAGTAAAATGAAGTTAGGTAAGGATCATTAAATTCAAATTTTATAGTCGTTGGAAGCCCTAACCCAAGGAAAAACTATAAATAGAGGGCATGTTATTTCATTTTTACCTTACACTTTCGCAAGCACTTTGAAGCATTGATAGAGGCGAGATCATAGAGCGATTTTGAACATTCAATTGAGCATTTTGAGCATCTACAAAGATCATTTAAGGTATTTCAAGAATTTACCAAGCTGAGTTCATAGATTCTAATTACTATTCAATTGGAACCCTAGTATTTGTTGAACTATTTTGAGATCAATATGGCACCCAAGATGCAAAAACCAATTATAGTCAAGAAGATTGATCCTATAAACCTGAAGTATAAGCTTACTCCCACCATTGCTGTTGAAATTGACAAAAATGGATCTTTATCCTCGATCCCTCCAAGAGTAATTTTGATTGAAGATATTCATGCCTTCATCCACTATAAAATTGAAGACATGTGCCAAGGAGAGATTGACACGTCACACAAAAACTTGTGTGTAAATGGGAATTTGAAGAGAGGCCACACACATTTGTAGACTAAGGGTTTGGTCCATGCTATGCATGTACCAGCGGTTTTCAAGCATGAATGGATGAGAATTGTGTTAAGAAATGTGCATGATCAGTTTATGTGGCTTGATGGGCCAGTGAAAATCACAAAAGATGTCTTGCACATTGTAACAGGATTTATGGTTGATGATAGACTGAGGTCTTACAAGAAAAATGATAAGAACAAGTTATATGAGCTTACCAAAGCTAAGTGGGATGGAACATGACTGAAATTATCTAGAATTGAAGACCTTGGATTGAAGTTTGCATCCAGCATCATATCCTACAAGATATTCCAATCATCTTAGGTAGAAAGTGTACCTTGTGGAGCAGTAAACATAGCCTACAAAATTTTCAAAAAGGTCAAGAAGATAAATTTGTGTGAGATACTATTGAAACAAATGGATGACAACATGAACACCATAAGGAAAGCTAAGACAAATACATTAAGTTCGGACAATTGTTGGTATGTATTTTCTTGTACTTCCAAAATTCCTTGCCTATAGTCGGTAAACTTACTTGGAAAGAAGATAAACCCATTGTTTATCATAATAATGAGTTTATTCAAGGCATGGGTGATAATTTTAATGTAATCATGGATGACTACTTTAGTAAGTTTCAAACTAGAATGCACAAAAGATTCAGGATTCTACCTAAGTTAGTGGAAGAGTATAAAGATGAACTATGTTTTGAGGTTGATAATGATATTTGTATCATAAGGGTTGTGGAACCCAGAACTAAGTGGTTACCACCTATGGGCTATTAGATGAATATAGATGCTACCATAATTCAAATAAAAGGATTATTGGAGAAACCAGATGACATAAGTTCAACTCGGTATGGAACATATGAAGAAGTTAAGGAGAAAATAAGGGTAGGTATATTGATACCGAAGGCAATCAGGAAGAATAACAAAATGATAAACATGCTATCTGAGAGTCTAGGCATTTTTGCTACTAAAAATGAAGGAAGTTTTTGAGCCTTCAGAGATCAAGGGGAAGAATATTATAGTAAAGAAGGAAACCCCTAGCCTAATCGGTACTAGACAATCAACAAGGTCTACCTCCACACCGAGAGAAAAGAAGAAGTAGAACCAATGAAAATAAAGACTTGTGTTAGAGAAAACAAGGCTGTTGGAAGGCCTAGAAGGAAATTGAAATTGCTAAAAGAGAGTGATACTGAGTCGGATGACCTATCACAGTTTAAGGTTGCACCAAGAAAAAAGATGAAAAGTCTTGAAGAATTTCTCAAGACACTTGAAAGGTATGGTGGACATAAAGTCATGCAACAGATAAAGTATGACACAAGGAATGATGAGGAGAAGGATAAGATTGAATAGACAGTCATTACCACATTGCATAAGTTTAGAATGACACCAGTTGAAGTGGCACAATATCTTGACAGAGAGTTATATCAGAAAATAGACGCCAGATGGAAGTATACACTTACTACCAAGAAAGAAATGAGAGAACAGTCACTTGCAATCACTGTCCCAGAACTTACAAGTAGAGGAATCAAAGATACCCTAAAATAATACTCAAAAGGATTCTTAGTAAAGGGTGGAGCTTTGAGAATTATGGTCGGTAAATTGGAAGAAGTTCAAAAAGACACTAATGATCTTTGGAGAAAGATCTTTTCTATGGATCAACCAAATATTGAAGGAGTCAAAGATCAAGAGGACAAATCTAAACCAGTTGAGTTGATAACAAATCAAGAAGAAGTTATAATTGAGGATATAAATGAAAAAGATCTAGATGATACAATAAAAGTTGATGAAGATGTCATGGCAACTGAGGCCATAGAGGCAAAAGTGATAAATGTAGATGATTCTTCCAAGGCAAGATTGTTGGCAGAAGACCCTATAATTGTGCATGTATTAACTTTTCCTAACATAGAGGAGACAGGTGATGCACCTACTAAAGTTGATTCCCCTACCAAGCTGGATCAAGATACTGAAACTAAGGAGACCGAAAAAAATATAGAGACTGAATCTACTCAAGGTCATAATGAAGAATCGGTAACCCCTACCAACACTACTGGACAAAAGAAGGAAAATGAGAAAGAGAAAGAAAAGGTAGAAGAGAAGAAAGAAGAAAAATAGGAGAAAAAGGTAGAAAAGAAACAACAAGCTCAAAAAAGAAGATAAAATTGAGGAAACATCTACTCAATCAAATGCAACGAAGGCATCTACCTCTAAGAGAAAATCAAAGAAGAGAAAATATGAGAAAGAGGTTGATATAAGTGAATTTATTATGATACCTAAGGTTGATTACTTAACCATGAGCCCTAAGGAACTCTCTAAGTTTGGAGATTTTTTGAAGAGGAAAGCTACTCAAGATAAGCTCATAGCTAAGAAGTAGAAAATAGATGTTTTAGAGTAGGTAAAAAGCATTTTGAATGAAATTGTACTTGAGGCAAGAATCAATGAAAATGAGATATTTACAATCAGTTGAGATAATTGGTTAGTCAAATTAACCAGACAGGCAAAGATACAACCGAGTATATGTTACATGTTCCTGAGAAGGAGATGGAGACGAAGGTGACTAAAGAAGTTCTTCAATCAATTGCTTAATTTAGACAAGGTAACTCTTTAGGAGTTAATAAATGAATTGGAACATGAGCTACAAATAATAATTTTACTATTTCATAAAAAAAAATTGTCTTCCAATTTCACAAAAGAGATCAAAGAAAAAGATGATAATGTAGAAAAAGAGCTCACCGAGTAGTTATCTAAAACTTCCACCAAGCCTAAGTCAATAATAGAATATAATCAGAGGCTCAAGCAATTGATGGGAGTGCAATATGAGTTAATAAAGGAGTAAAATCAGATTGGGATGGATCTACTTGAACTCCAAACAATCTTGATACCACGCATAGAATCACTGCAGAAATAGATTCACAAGGCAAAAGATTTGGTTAGCACACCAGATGTTTGTGTTATGGATAGTATGATTAGTCTAACAGTAGATTTGAGTGAGAAAATCATTGTGCTACAGACACTTAAAGACACATGGAAGGCATCACTCAATGATACACATGATAAGTACAAAACCATTTTTGACAAGATCCCCACATCGGAAAAGAAGTTAATATTTTTGGCATTTTTTGTTAAAAAAAGGGGGAATAATAATATAAAGGGGGAAAGAATGAGTATAGTAAAGTGGGAAAGTATGTATAAATATGTATACAGTATGTATATGTACTAGATATATTACTTTAGGGGGAGTAATATGTTTACTGAGGAAGAAGAATGGACAAGGACAAAATTTTGAATTTTGATGAATTTGAAGTTTTTAACAAACATACCAAACTAATGCCAAAGGGGGTGATTGATACTCCTAAGAGTTATTTTTGTTGTCATTAGTTATGAGCAAGTCATATTATTTGTCAAATTCATTCGGTAATGAAGGAAAGACAATTTGGTAAAGCAGAGAAAGCTATTCGGTAAAGGAAATATGGAACATGGAATATTGGTAAAGGAAAAGAAAGTATAAGCACTGAGCAAGGCAGAACTGAGCACCAAACCGAGAAGAGAAGATAGGTACCGAGTTAAGTAAAACATGTTATTGAGTACAGAAGGCTGACACCAGAAGAGTCTTTACGTACATTAAATCTGGACACCAAATAGAAAATGGTTTACTAATCTTGAGGAGATCGTATAACAGAACATTGGAGATTAAAACATGATGATTACACATGATTATGAGGTGATATCTACCAATGAGAATTAAGGATGGAATATGCATTGGAAGAGTAACCGATGCTAGCACCACTTAAAGAGATGATTCTAGAACATCTAGCACCGCTTCTAGAATTGTATATAAATGGATCAAAGTATGAAGATCGTGATGGTGGTTATGGCATGTGTGAATGTGAAAAGGAGATTGCATGTATGAGGTAGATTACTAAGAAGGTAATGAGCAGTGAAGTCATCGAGTATAGAGAAGTGAAGAACAATTAGAGATTTTGATTCAGAAGTGATCTACCGAGTACTGAATTGTTAGTGTGAAAGGTACATAGTATAAGGTAATGATTTATTGATAACAAAGAGTCTGATAAGCATATGTTTGATGAAATTTTGATGGAAATATTTAGTGTTACTAATTAGAGATTAATCAGAGTTGTATAAGTCTCTTAACCAAGCATATCCTAGAAGATCTTATTTGTAAATCCTTTAACCAGGTGCAGTTCTTAGATTAGAATTACAAAATCCATTAACAAGGTAGACTTGGCAGTCTTAAGACTCTTAACTGAGTTAATACTCTTAACAAGGTAAGCTATCAAAAATAGCTAAACATTATAGCTCTAACTGAGAAAACTTTATTCTGCAGTAGTGAACTCTTGTGGGTGTCATCCCCACCGCATTTTTTATCCTCTAACAAGGATTTCAGCGATACCAAATATTCATGTTATGTGTTGATTATTATATCTTTTATATATTTCATATGATGCATGCAAATGATAAGGAATCATTAAATGGTTAGAAAGGAAAGTTTAATTTATTTAAAAGTGTTTTAGAGTACTGATTCACCCCTCCCCTCTCAGTACTCACCTATTGCATACCTAATCCAACAACATCTAGTAGATTCCAAGTACATACATAATTCATTACATTCATAGTTAGGAGTAGAAGTAGCATAAGTTATGTTTAAGTTGAAGTGGGAGTTGACAGTCAAAAGTTATATTTTTATTGCACATTGTGAAACCAAATCTTTAGAAGTGCAAGCAGTTGATATATATTGAAGGAATAGTGTAATTCCCCTAAGTGATTACCAACAAATCATATTATTTCATTGAGAAAGTATCCACAATTTAAAGGAACCTTGAATTCATTGCATGATCTTACTTTGAAAGCTTAGCATGAGACATGACCTTATATCAAGAGAGGATTGAATGTTTAGTGTTTCATCTTGAAGCATTGAGTATTTGATTCTACATGTTGTAGTGGAACAAAAATCACATCAATGGAGTGGAAAGGGGTAGTCATCATGGGTACAACGGTTATCAAAGTCTAAACACCCACATGTATTAAGGGGGAATTCATAGGCCCAATAAATTATCTAAAGGTTGTGTGTCATTTTGATGATGACTATGTGGAGTCTCATGTGCTAAACCACTCCTTTATGTAGAATGCCAAAGAGAGTCAGCAATGTCACTACCAATATTGCTCGATATAGAGGATGGTGAGAGAATGGGGGAAGGTGTTAAAACAAATGTAGGGAAACCATGTGTGATAGGAGGAATGGAAATGGAAGACCCCTTTGGATGACCATTATCAAAAACCAAAAAGGGGATGTATTCTTTTGACTATTGGACTGGTGCTTGAAAAGATGGAAATGTTTTCTCATCAAAAACAATATCTCTGTTGTGAACAATCCATTTAGCAATTGGATCCCATAATCTAAAACCAAATTGGTCTTCACCATAACTCCAAAATATACACCTTTTTTATTTTGGATCTAACTTTGAGCACTTCTCTTTAGGCATATGAGAAAATGCTTCACAACCAAACATTCGTAAATGAGTGTAAGAAACTCTTTTATCGAACCATCGTTCCTCTAGAATATTGAAATCTAATCTGGATGAGTGACTTTGATTAATTAAATATATAGATGTATTACAGGCCTTTGCCCATAATTCCTTTTCTAGACTTGCATTAGAAAGCATACATCGAGCCCTTTCTAATATTGTCATATTCATCCTCTTAGCTACACCATTCTCTTTAGTAAAAGGAATGATTTTGATTCTATGTATACCATTATTTGCACAAAATTTGTCAATTTTTTAGGAGTAAAATTCTCCCCCATTATCTATTTGTAAGTATTTAATTTTACATTCAACCTAATTCTCAATCATGACTTTAAGAATTTTGAAAACACATCTGATTTCCTACTTATCATGTAAATCCAAACTTTTTGTATATAGACAATGAATGTAACAAAATAACTTGCTCCTCCAATGGAGCTTACCCTAGTGGGTCCAACGATTACAACCAATCGAGCTTTACTTTGTTCAAGAAGGTAAGTCACCCCCTTTTTAAACTTGCTATACCTCAAATCTACATGTAGCACCCCCAATGACTTAGCCATGTGTTTGTTTGTGATATTTCATAGAATCCTTTGCCATAGAATATATCATAGTTGAATGTCAAGTTCTCTAGCTACAACATCAGTACATAGCAATACACCTTTCTTAATATTAGAAAATTCAAAATAAGTTGTGGCTCATTTATGCTAAATAATCTTTAAAGTTACTAAATCCTTTTCAACAAATTTATTGCATGCATTCTATGTAGTTTTTCATCTAATGAAATCACACTCCATTAAGGAAATTTGTTAAACAATTAATATGCCACATTCTTCTTTCACATCTTGCACACATGTCTACAAGAGCATTCTGATATGAACTCGGCCAAATAAATTTTCTCGAGAGTTTCTCATACCTTCTTACCAATTCTATAGTGTATATATCCTTGTAGAATGCATTTCTTTTAAGGGATATAATCAAAGGGTTCATTTACCTTGTCTATTAATTCCACATTTCACAAGCATGTCTACCAGATCATTGTATTCCACAAGACAACACTCTTGGAGGAATCCTATCAAACATTAATCATGCCCATTGATGCTTCTATAGTTTGCATACATGTTAAACAAAGCACCCGTAGTTAGAATCATCTGATAAAAAATCATTCTTTGTGCTCTGATACATGTCTATACATTGTTTAAAGCTTTGACTTTTGCAAGGGCAAGGTGAATACCGACAAGCATAGATTTTTCCTTTACACCAGCCAATTGCATTTACTGCAATCCTTATATCTGTAAGACCATACTTACTTGAGGAGTTTGGTCAAATGATTCATGGGCTTTGTGTTGATTCCACAATTTGTATACGCACTTACCAGTGCATTTGAAAATACAAAATTTGACAAAAATACCCTTTCTTCTCTATTGGTTGTCCATAAAAAAAATCACAGAACAAAAAAATGTAAAGAATAAAAGCCCTTAAAACCTTCATTTTGGTCCTTCAGCATCCTAATCTCTACAATCTCCCAACAAGAAGAAAACAACTCTTAATGTATCTCTTCAGTTACATAGTGTTCCATATTGTCAGAAGGAAAACATAGGAACCCTAATTTGCATCAGGTTTGTTCTATTAATATTTTCGTGCTACTTTTCTTAATCGTGCAAGAGTCTGAGCCAATGATTTTTCCAAGCATTCTCGACATTTACAACCTACACATCTTTGGAAGTGGTGACACGTTAATGAAAATTATTGGAGTGCTCATGTATTAGTGAACTCTCTTGACCAAGCCATACCTAAGCCTGCAAGGGTATGAGTGTAAAATTTATATAAAATTTTTAAGAGAAGTTTATAATGTTGATTGTTTTAAAATATTAAGGACCCACCTACTTCTTTTTTAAATTCATTTAAAATATACATTTGTGCAATTTTGCACCCATGAAAATTCAAAATATATAATTTTTAAAGTGTTGGTGTAATTAAATATTTCTAATTACACTTTACTTAAATTTACTTAGGATAATACATTTTCATATTAGTTGTCATGTAGACACCTAGGAGTTTGCATTTTATCTCACTACATGGTGTATGAAAATTTCCACTTATGTGTGACATCCACCTTTAGTGCTCTTATCACATTATCATCCTCTCATTGTTGCACATGTTTGCACATAATTTTTTGTATAGTGGAGGATGATCCACCTTTGGTGGACATGTGATTACACCTTTTCTAGTTAATAGGTTATCTCTTGCATCACTCCTAGTTATTATGCATTGTATTTTTACTCAAGCACATCTACTTTGTATTTATTATTTGTATTTCATTGTTGATCATTATTGAATCAATCAATTGATCATATCATTTTTCTTATCTCTCTTGTTCTATCAATTGAGCTTATAGATATTGGCATTCTATTCTTTGTCTTGGGAAAAGTCTTATATGGTATCAGAGCCATAGGAGTGTCATTGTATAACCTATTTGGAAAGAATTCTGTTGCAGGTCAAAATTGGAGCTTGTTGGTGAAAATCACCAGTTAGCAACACATTGAAAAGGTCCAAAAACCCCTAAATCAACTTTTTTTTCATCCAAGTCGGACATTTGAGGCCATATCTAGAGCCAATTAAATTTTGGAGGTGCAGCAGCGATGATTCAAAAAAAAAATTATAGAGGCAATTTTCAAACAGCGATATCTCAATCATCTGGACTCCTTTGATTGAGAAATTTTTTAATTTTTGCATATAATTTTGTAATATACACAATGATGTAGGTGATTTCACATCTCTATTTCTAAAAAAAAAATTAAATCACAAATCCCAATTTTCACAACTTTAGAGGCTTCGTTTGGGCTCATATGGACACATTTTCAGGTGCATAATTTTTGTCTACTTTCTAGATCTAGTATCAATTTGGAGAAATTTTGAGCGGATATATTACTTTCATAATTTGGTCTATATTTGGAACTTGTAATTTATTGGATCCTTGAGTGTTCTTGTGTCTTATTTGTTTGAGTCTGTTATAGCCTTATTTCTGTAGTTGTAAACATTGAAATCAAAATTCCACTTTGGTCCATTTTGGCAAATGGAAATTGTATACGCACTAAATATAAAGTGCCAAAATCATCTATTTGAGGGGGGTTATTTGTTTCATTGCATTTTGGGGGTGTATTGATTTTCTAATCTCATTGTTTCATGTGAGAAGTGCATCATGGATGGTTTAATTACTTTGACAAAAGAGAACTCTAAGCAATGGAGGGATTTATTTCTTTCTCATATTAGTGAGCATAATCTATTGTCCTATTTGTATGATCATATACCTAATAGTCCTACTTATGATCTTAAATCTTGGAAAAAAGTTCTTAATGTTATCTATTGGAATATGGATATGGTTGTTATGGATTCCCTTGATGATGACGAGCATAAGACAAAGACTATTCCTAATCTTTGGACCTTTCTTTGGGAAATGTATGGATATCCACATGTTCCTCCACTCCCAAAAGATATAGAACCTCCAGTTGTAGCTCCTACTTTTCCTACTGAGATGGATTTTACTATTGTTCCTGGTGATTTTTTCCTTCATGCTGCCATAGGTTCTTGTGATTCAATGGACTAGGATATTCCTTTCCTTCAAGTTTCAGTTCCTTTGGATGACTATTCGATAGACAGTACATGCTTGTTTGTGGAGTCCTACATTGGGGATTGGGGAGATGTCATTGATGATATTAGTCTTCTCTTTGATGAGGTTGATCCTTCTTCAGTTGTTGCGAGGGACAACTCTGAACCCATAATCATTCCCCACTTGATCATTCTTTCGAGGTTGACATGATTGTAGATACTTGATACAAAATTTGGAGGAGGTATTTTAATCTTCAAAGAAGAAATTTGAGTCTTTGGACATTGGCATTCATGAGTCTCAAACTTCACATGAGATGTCACATTGTATGGTTCAAATTGATCATACTCATGTATTGTATATTGCTATTCAATTTCCTAAGACATCATACATTTTGAGGATTCTTCCTAGAGATTCATTTATACACCTATGGCATTATTTCTTCCTAAAGGGAAGAGAATCATTCAATTTTCTTAGTGCAGTTTCTACATTGATCCAAGATCATGTTAGAAATAGGGAATACTAAGAGGGGGGGGTGAATCAATATTCTACAAACTTTTACTTTTTCCCAATTATGGATATAAAAGATTATCTTTACACATACATAACATAAGAAGCTAGACAACATGCATAGCAATAAAACTAAAGAGCTCATAACACATTATTTGGTCTCGAGGAAACCCTGGCCAAGGGAAAACCTCGGTGGGGATGGTACCCACAAAGATCCACTAATCAAAACTATCCTGTTAAGGATGTTGACCTTGTTAGGAGTCTATTACATGCATATAGTGTCTCAGTCCTAATTAAGGGACTATAGGCCTTGTTAGAAGCCTCAACCCTGTTAGGAGTTGGTAGTACAAAATGTGATTACCAGATGAGCCCACTGCCCAAACAAGTAATGTACAATATACACTAATTACAAAAAGAAGGTTAAGGTACATAACCTTATACTACTTGCATCAATATCTCTTCACTGCTCTTTTACTATCACTATTACATATGCATCATATATTTCGCATCATATCACTTCATCATTACATTATTCATTTCACATCTTTCTTACAATTTACAATTACATTTATACAAGTTATTAGGATTAATAACTTTCCAGTCCATTATCATATTACAAATAAATTTATCCAAGGGTTAACATCTAGGATGTCAGCCCTTTATATTGTTAAGTCATTATTTTGATAAATAAAATAATCCCTTAACTCTTTATCAATTCTGTCTTCATATTCTGTCATGTCGGCTTGACACTGTCTTTAGTAAAACTGTCATAACTTCTTCCGTACTTTCCATACTGACTTGCACTCTGAGATGGGTCTTCAATAGTCATCATACAGTCTATGTTCAAGTGTGCAAGCACTGAACTTACTCCAATCAACATCACAAACAAAAATTGTCTCCAAGTTCACTGGTAGAAACATTGTCTCATACTTAGACAATTTCGCATTGCGCTCTATCATACTAGCTCTCTGACTTGTGTGATCTTCATGTAGATCATATGTTTCCATAATGACAACAAATATGTAATCAACTCATCCAAATTGCCAACAATCTTCCCCTTTGTCATTGGTGGCAACATATGAGAAAATTGGCCAAGTCTATAGCTTCAAAATCT
The DNA here is from genome assembly GCA_027943335.1 of Chamaecyparis obtusa. NCBI lineage: Eukaryota > Viridiplantae > Streptophyta > Pinopsida > Cupressales > Cupressaceae > Chamaecyparis > Chamaecyparis obtusa. The sequence goes on along the minus strand of BSBK01001307.1, from coordinate 2,082,001 downwards.
TAAAATTGTGGCCATAGTATAAAATATATACTATCCTTATAACTCCTCAAAAATCTTATCTCTAATACAGTACTCCCCCTAAGAGTATCAATCCTTATCATTTACTTATCAATTTTCTACTATATATCTCTTCCCCTTTGACAACAATGACAAAATAAAGGTAAGGAGGGTTACAAAACTGTATTCAAAAAGATTATACCTTAATTCATTATTGCAAAGCCAGTAGGCTTGCAACACAATCTGCAAAATCAATCTTTATAGATTCTAACTCCTTCTCCCATGATTTCTTAATGGAGTCTACCACATTGAGTAGTGTGATCAATCCATAAGATGCTATTTCACATGCTTGGAGGTTCTCAAAGTTAAAATTTTGAAAAGATGTCTTAGCTGAAAGACATTCTTCCAATTACTCTTCAATAATGCTTAACTTCATAGAAGTGTGCTCTCTTAAAAGAGTGAATCTTTTCATTTTCTTGTCTTTTTCATCTTACAAAACTCTGATTTCATCATATAACTTACGAATTTTCTTCTCAACATCAAATACCTTCACATTGGGGCTTAAAAGAAAGTTAGTTTCATTCTAAATTTCCGCTTCCTTCATCTTCATCTTCTGATCTTCTTATGTTGTCAAGGTCTCTGATTTTGTACACTGGATGTACAAAGATTTTCCTATTTCCAAATTCTTCCTCAAGTCCTTTATACAGATATCAAGATTTTTGATATCATTCCTGATATTCTGGTTGATGTTCAAAAGCATTTTGGCCTCATAGGCTGCTTGAGCTTTCACTTTTTCTATATCAGATAGATTTGTGAATTCAATGTCAAAAGTGTTCATCACTTTCTTTGCTCTCTCCAGAGGGTCAACTTTTGCAATTTGTCTAGTTACAATCCCTTGTAACTTCTCAGTAAGTTCCCTCAGGCATCCTTCAAGACTTTTTACTTTCTTGTTCTTACCAATGATTTTGTTCAAGGATGTGATCAATTCCAACTAATCATCATCATCTACTTCCTTTCCCAAATGCTCAATCATAGATCCAATCTGATTCTACTTTCCAGACTCAAGAGTAAGACTAATATCTTCTTTAGTGGGAATAGGTACTTGTTTTTCTATCACTAAGGGTTCTACAACTGTGGTCTCTTCTTTCTCTTCTCCTTTTGTAGTTTCTTGCTCTTCAAAATTCGAATTGTCAACAATGTTTTCCAAATTCTTGAATACATTATCATCAGTATCCAAGGTGATCTTCATTCCTTCTACATTCATGACTTCATCTTCAATGTTAATGGTTGGTGGAGAGGGAATTCCTCTTGTTCTATTTCACCTGCTTGCTCTGCTACAACTGATGGTTCTCCAACATTTTCTGACATAACCTTGATTATTGCTTGCTTCATTTCTGAGTTAACCTCTTCATATCTGCCTCCCATAATCTAAATGGTTCTCTTTTTGGTTCTCAAATGGGTGCTTAAAGCTTTCATGATATGACTAAAATGTGCTTCATCTCTTACTACACAAAGCTTCCTTACAATATTTTCTCTAATAGTTGTGTCTTCCTCTGATGCTCTCTTCTTCCTATTCACAAGTTTATTATACAAATCATTAGGTATCTTACCCTAAATTGTATCAAACTTCTTATTAGAAAAAATCATATGCTTTACCACTGCATTTTCCAGATTTAATCTCTTTGCATAATCATAAAGTTCATAGTACTTATTCATTCTTGTAAAGTCTCCATCTTGAATGAGCTGCTCATTAAGCTTCTCAACTTTAGGTTTCCAAGTTTTCTTTTTAATAGAAGTGACATCATCTTTGATTTCTACAATTTTCCTTGGAACTAGTTGCACTAATGTTTTCTGTCTCTTTCCCAGTCCAGTAGCACTCTCCTTTAATCTTTTGCTAGGTGTGGAGGAAGTGGATATCTTTGCTTCTTGATCCTTCTCAATTTCTTCCACTTTCACCTTCACTTGTATTTCTTCTTGCTATGCTGCAATTGATGATAAAGGTGGAACAGACAAAACTTCTTTTTGTCTAATATCTCTGATTGTTGTTGCTGTTTGCTTTGCTACCAAAAACTCATGCTCAGTCATCCCTGTATCTTTTAGAATTTTCTTTATGGTACTCTCAACTCTTTTCTTAGATTGTTTCTCTTCAAGTAAGGTCTTTGCAGAGTTGAAGTTCTCCTCAAAGGTTCCAAACCTGTTACAATGAGTGTCCAACTTACACTTAAGTAGCCTGCTCACATACTCTCCTATCTCTACCTCAGATATCTCATAGCCAAGAGGGTCTATGAACTCTGTTCTAGGTTCTACTGGTTCAATGTAGGTAAAGTCAGTATCAACCATAAAACATATGTCATTTTTATACTTCTCCACAAGAGACCATGGGATCCTTGATCTGCTAGATACTCTATCCTGAAATGTCTTGATTACCAATACTACACTCTCATTCACTTTATCAATAACATGCCTTCTGTACACTAGGTTAATCCTTTCCATTGTAGTTTGGTCATCATTCTAGTCATTTCCAATGGTGTAAGGAAATCTTCTCAATAGATGAAAAAACATATAGGTGATTAAGGATGAGAACCTAAACTGTGTATACTTAGTTTTCTTAATCTTTTCCAAATTCTCAAATAGTTGAATTCTTAGAATCTCACACATATCAACTTGTACCTTGTCAACACACATTAGATAAGCTGCATGTATCATTCTAGCTGCCATGTCATCCTCTCTTTAATTTGCACAAAACTTAGTGGTTAGGATCTTGCATAAGTATCTGACATCATCTTGTTGAATCTTACTAATCATAATTCCTCTTCCATTATAGGATGAATTTGTGTTATCAATGATTGTTTTCCTCATGTTCTTCTCATTTAAAGGAATGGCTCTAGTTTTAGATAATTCAGTGACTTCATGAATCAAATCAGATGTGATATCTATCACTCTATCTTCTAACCAAAACTTCCCATTATGAATTTTGCTTAAGATTATCTTAGTACATTCTTCATTTTCAAATTCATACTATAATGCATACTTAATGATTTCATTATCTTTCAAATGTTCAGATCCTTCTTTCAATGTCATGTCCTGATTGTAGATCTTTTGATATTCCTTGGTGAAATCACTATCACTGACAATCTCTATTTTGCATCCAAGATAGCTTCTAACATTCTCTAGATGTAAAACTCTTTCTGGTGCGGATGATAAAGCTAACCTAGGATCATCTCCCAAGGATTCTACTAGTTCCCTTTTCAACTTAGGTCTATTTTTATCTCTAACATTGTGAATTAAAGAAACATCCATGATTTCTTCTAATTCCTTCACTGATTTAAAGATATGTTAAGTAAAATACCTTAATTTTGTGATTTTAGGGCTTGCATAGATTTGGCACAAAATTCTTCTCCAAATCCTTGCAAAATGCTTCCAATCACTGCTCTTTGATCTCCTTAACAATTGAATTCCCTTTGATGATCAAATAATACTGATCATGACCTTTTATTAATTCAATCTCACTTAGATCTGACATCGCATTCAATTCTTTTTCCGCTTCTTTCCAAAAAGTTGTTTTTGCTAACCTGCAAAACTTAAAACTTCTTGCGATCTCGCAAAACTTAATATTTTTCTTTGCGCTCTTAACCATAGAATTAGAACATCATATACTACCTTGCATTAACTGTGCAAGACTCAATTCATCATATATCTACTTCTACGCTAATCTAAGTTCCTATTCTACTGCAATTTTCATAAATTAAGTACTTTGGGATGGGTCAGGTAAAGATTCATTCTTACCTTTTAATGCTTCACCTTCCTGATTACCTTCAATGTTGAATATGTCTCCTTGATCTATGCTTTTGATAAACTTCACTTCATCTAAATTACTACAACATCCTTTCTGACTGTTACTTGCATCTTCATTTCTTCTTGCATGATTTATGGGATTAGGATTAGGATGAAAAACTCTATTGTTCATTCTTCAAAACCTTTTTGTATGTCCAATCTTGTTGCATATCTGACAAACAATTCCATTGTTTCCATATCTTGGTCCAGGCTGATTGATTTGTGATCTGTAGTTTCTAGCAATGTGTCCAACCTTGTTGCATCTATAACATATTACTCCATTTCTTATGTTCATATCTTTAGTAGGTTTCTTATATGCATTGTTAGTATTCCTAAACATTCTACTACCATCATTATTCTTAATAAATTTAGGTTTCCTACATTCAATAGCTCTATGTCCAAAACCATGACAATTATAACAATAACCATTTAGAGGTTTAAATTGCTTACCTATGCAATCTCTCTTCATATGACCAATAGTATTACAAGCAAAACATCTACCTTTGAATTTTCTTTGCATACCTCTGGGTGATTCCTCTTGCTTAGGTGATTCTTCTTCTTTAGGTGTATCTTCAAACTTGTTAATCTCATCAGACTTCTTCTCATCTATGCTTTCAGATATTTTCAGATCTGGTTCCTTGCTTTCATCATTTGCTTTAAAACTGTTGAATCCAAGACCAGTCTTATCATAGAATGGTTTTTTATAAGAAATTTGTTCATCAATCTTCTCACTAGTTGAATATAGCCTTTCAAGTTGTTGTTTGGATTGAGTCAGTTCACCTTTCACAATCTTATTGTATTTCTCAAGTTCAGCGTACTATAAATTGACTTTCTCAAGTTCAGATGTTACTTTACTAAGTTTAGATTTTCCTTCATTTTCAGTCTTTAGACTTTCATTCTCAGATTTTAGATTTGCTTCATTCTTGCCATTTCCATCTTTCAAACTAAGCTTCAGATTTTCTATCTTCAGTTCATACTTAAGGATCTCATTTTCCTTTTCTAAATTGTCATCACAATCTTCAATAAAAACTTTGAATTCCTTTTCAAATCTCAGATCTTCCAACTTGTTTTTCAGTTTCTCAATGAGGTTCTTTGCATCATCATATTTTCTTTTCAAAGTGTCTTTTTCAATAGTAAGCAAGTCAATCTGTTCAAGAGCTTCTTCAAGATTCTTCTGTAGTTGATCCATATCCATAGACATCTTACTCAAGCTGCTAGGCTTTCCTTGAATGATTCTTTTCCGAGTAACTAAGCTCTGATACCAATTGTTAGAAATAGGGAATATTGAGAGGGAGGGGTGAATCAATATTCTAAAACTTTTACTTTTGCCCAATTATGGATATAATCAATTATCTTTACACATGCATAACATAAGAAGCTAAACAACATGCATAGCAATAAAACTAAAGAGCTCATAACACATTATTTGTTCTCGAGGAAACCTTGGCCAAGGGAAAACCCTGGTGGGGATGGTACCCACAAAGATCCACTAATCAAAAGTGTCATGTTAAGGATGTTGACCCTATTAGGCATCTATTACATGCATATAGTGTCTCAGTCCTAATTAAGGGACTATAGGCCTTGTTAGAAGCCTCAACCCTGTTAGGAGTTGGTAGTACAAAATGTGATTACCAGATGAGCCCACTGCCCAAACAAGTAATGTACAATATACACTGATTACAAAAAGAAGGTTAAGGTACATAACCTTATACTGCTTGCATCAATATCTCTTCACTACTCTTTCACTATCGCTATTACATATGCATCATATATTTCACATCATATCACTTCATCATTACATTATTCATTTCACATCTTTCTTACAATTTACAATTACATGTATACAAGTTATTAGGATTAATAACTTTCCAATCGGCTATCATATTACAAATAACTTTATCCAAGGGTTAACATCTAGGATGTCATCCCTTTATATTGTTAAGTCATTATTTTGATAAACAAAATAATCCCTTAATTCTTTATCAATTTTGTCTTCATATTATGTCTTGTCGGCTTGACACTGTCTTTAGTAAAACTGTCATAACTTCTTCTGTACATGTCATACTAACTTGCACTCTGAGATGGATCTTCCATAGTCATCATAGAGTCTATGTTCAAGTTTGCAAGCATTGAACTTACTCCAATCAAAATCACAAACAAAAACTATCTCCAGGTTCACTGGTAGAAACATTGTCTCATACTTAGACAATTTCGCATTGCGCTCTATCATACTAGCTCTCTGACCTGTGCGATCTTCATGTCGATCATATGTTGCCATAATGACAACATCTATGTAATCAACTCAGCCAAATTTCCAATAGATCATCTACCATTGGTGTAAATTCTACATTGAGGGGGAGTTTCTTTACTTCTCTTCCTACTTCATATGTTGAGGAGACATCCTGGTCTTTGGAGTTGGATCCAAATTCTTATATGTATCAGTTACCATTGGTTCCTTTCTTTTCACCTTCTATTGGATATGTTCTTGATTAGTTTCCAGAAACTTCATCAACCAAGGACATGGTGACACATGAGCATACTTCAGAGACATCATACTTCATTTGGATTCATCTTTCTTCTGCATATCCACATTGTTAATTGCACTTGTATTATCATTTCACTTGTATTATTACAGTAAATAGTTACTATTTTAGTTACCTTCTCTTTGATTCCATCTAGGATCTATTTCATCCATGCAATATATGTACAGTTGATAACAACTACCACATATTCAACTTCTATAGCAGACTAGGAAATGCAATTTTTTTTTCTTGTCCATGATACAAGTATAATTCCTTCTAGGAAGAACGCTCCTCCACTAGTACTTTTTTGTCATTGATGTTTCTTACCTAATCTTAATTAATAAACACACTCAAGGATAAATCACCCTTATGTACATACCATAAACCATAGTCTTCATTCCATTTCAAGTACCTAAATATTCTCTTCACCACCACCATGTGGGATTCCTTAGGATTTTCTTGAAATGTATCCACTATCCTAACTTCTTGATAAATGTCTAGTATGTTATGAACAACATATTGCAATTTTCCTATCCTAAACCTATATAGTGTGTCATCCAATACTTGACTCATCATCCTTAGACAACTTGCATTTGTTCACCATGGTGGTTCCAACTAGCTTGGGGTCTTCCATTCCAAAGGTTTTCAACACTTCCTTTACATACTTAGAATGGTTGACATAAATACTATCCTTTTGTTGTGAAATCTGCAATCCAATGAAGAACCTAATTTCTCCAATCATTGACATTTAAAATTCTTTCTTCATCTCTTTCACAAATGCAAAACTCATTTCATCATTTCCACCAAAGATTATGTCATCCACAAATACTTCAACTAACAATAACTTGTCACCTTCAACCTTCAAGTATGCATTGTTATCTTCATTTATTCTTCTTAAACCAATATTAACAAGATAAGAGTGTATCCTTTAATACCATGCTCTGGATGCTTCTTTCAGTCCTGTTGTGACTTGTTTCACAACTCACCCATCAGTGACGGGACCCCTCTCCCTCTTGTCTAGCCTGGCCCCTTTTGTCTCATGCTCTGTCAGTAGCAGTCTCTCAACAAGAAGTCCCACCCAAAATCATTTTCTCCCAAGAATAATGGAGTCCCAGAGTGAGCAGGGAGGGAGTCTGCAAAAAATAAGGTCTGTGACCACCTCCAAATCCTGACTTTTCCTTCCCTCAAGTGCATTTTCAAGCACATAATGGAATGAGTGCTGAGGACTAAGTCAATGACACACCTAGAATCCTACTCCAAGGAAAGTGGAAGCACAAATGTGAGCCACTCACAGAATGTGTGATAAAGAAAAATCTAGGACACACCCAAAATCCCACTCCAAGCATATCTCAAGTGCAAGTCAATGAGGTCAATGAAGGACTGTCGAATACAAAAATCTGTGACAAGTGAAGAATCCCGCTCTGATATTTTCTCTAGCATAAAATAGGGCTAGTCACAGAATGTATGCCTCGAACTAAATCCAGCAACCACTAAGAATCCCGCAACCATCCTCCCTCGATCAAAAATGAGCTAAAGTCATAGATTTGTGTGCTTAGGACAAAATCTATTACCATAAAAAAAATATCGCTCTGCTACTAGAGGAAAAATAATTTCCTACAATTTGGGAGTAAATCGATTTCAAGCGCGATAATAAAGTTTTTTGATTTTAAGTTTCAATTGTAAAATTGATTAAATATTAATTTTTTTAATTAATATTTAATTAATTAATCTTCAAAAAAATCAAAAAACAAAATATTTGGAAATAATAAAACTTGAATTAAATCAACTTGGGTTTAAATGAAAACTTAATTAAATATTGATTTTTTATTAATATTTAATTAAAGCAAAAATTGATAAAATTGAAAAGCAATAAAAAATGAAAATTCACAAAATAATGAAATTGCTTTAAAAGATTTTTTTTTATTTTAGGTTTTAAAAACTGAAATTGGTTAAATATTGATTTTATTAATATTTAATTAATTAACTTCCCAAAAAATTGAAAAATTGAAAAACCAAAAATTGGAAAATTGAGAAATGGGTAAACTTCTTCATCAAGATAAAAGCACTCTAATTAGTAGATTCTAAAAATTGGGGAGAAAAACACAAACAAGTGGCAAAGAATCTTTTCAAAAGTGGAAACTTTTGTAAAAATGGGGCAACTGCCTAATTTTAGCCTCCAGTCTTTAAAGCAGCTTTTCAAGTTTTACAACTCTATAAGAGAAGACTTTGCTCATTTCCTTCCCACACAAATTGAGAGAGCATTCTTTAGAAGATAAAGAAATTTGTTTCTTTTGGAGAGTGGGAAGTTTCCTAGCGAAGGATTATTTCTAAACAAGTGTGAAAAAATTTGTGAAATTTTCAAATTATCTTCAGTAAAACAATCAGAGATGGTTGAACCTAGAAGAACCAACGTAAGCAGAAGGCAACTGATCAAGAATGAACAGAGAGAATTCTACCCAGAGTCCAAAATTGTCTCAAAGTGGATTGAAGTGAAAGACATGAATCTTGGATGCCTCGATTTGAGTGAGTTCCAGAGGTGAATTGTTTTCTACAAAGATCATCACCCAAAACACCTAGCTGCCCAGATTTTGAGCAACAAAATTGTAGCTGTAGCTTGATTCCCTCCTACCTTTCAGCATGTTGAGTTGATCATGAAATGTGCAAAACATTATAAGTCCAGTGACAAAATGATCAAGGACTCAAATGGGAATATCATTGCAGATCACTCTCCAGCATCCATTACTGAAGCATTTGGGATCCCTTCATCTCAAAGGTTGGTCTCGAAGACAAAGGAATAGGTGCACAGAGTCTACACAGTAGGATTTCAACACTATGACAAGATCATCAATAGAAAATGGATGAGGAGGAATAAATCTCACTATTCTAAGTTTCCCAAAGATCTTGTGTGGATGGATTTCCACTGAGAGTATAGTGATCTAATAATGATGCTCAGCAGGATATTTGGCTTACCCCACTCTTACCTATTCGAGACATGGATGTGGTACTTTGTTCAACAGGTAGTAGAGGATTTCAATCACATCGATTAGGTTGGGTTGATTAGTGACAACCTCGATGAGTAGTTGAGGAATTTGGAGTATACAAAGAAGTTCTTTATGAGCTCATATGTGATATACATGATAGCATGAAACATGAGGTATGAAGGACTAAGGTACAAGGGAGTCCTCAGAAGTGGGGATCCAAGGTTAAGGGTCCGTGACTATTACCCACAGTTGCATCTATAAGCCATAGATGACTACACCTGAGTTAATGATGTGTTTGCAATGTGCATCATGAGAACCTTACAGAAGGGATTGCATATGAGATTTTCTTCTGAGGCAATGAAGTTGGTGGAGGAATTTGGAGCATGGTTCATTCAGTTTGTAGGGATTTTCTAAGCAACCATTCAAGCTTCCATGGTACCCTACTGATAAAATGGTCTTGTTGGAAGTCACCCGACAGTTGACAGCCTACAACAGAGTCCTAAAGAAGAAGAAGAATAAGTTGGGACTGGAATTCCCATTGTCCATTGGAAGTGATGGAGTTGAAGTGTGTCCTTGTCTACCAGCAGCTAAGAGGTCATCTGATGAACTGAAATTCTTCCATCTACCACTCTATCTAGGAAGGTTGTATTTTGACCCATATAATAAGATTAGAGTAGTGGCAGGGATGAGGCATCAACAAAAAGCTCACCTCGAGGACTTTTGGGAAATTTTGGTTGATGAGAATGAGGTCAGGAAGAGGATGTGCTCCCAATTAACCTTACACCATATTAGGGCATGTAAGATTGTCCACATTCCTAATCAGATGGAAGAGGATCTGAATGTGCTCCAGAGGGGTTTTAACCCAGATAAGGAAAAGGTCATTAATCCTTATGATTGGCAAAGTAAGGAGATTGTGGATCTTAATGTATTGACAAAGCCAATTGTGGACTTCACAAGGTGGTGGGTAGAACAACAGCTTGATAGGATGACTGTGTCAAAAGAAGATTGGACCTACAAGTTGATAGGTCATCCATAGCTGCGAGATGAGAGACCAAGGCAGCCATCTAGATGAAGAGTAGAAGAAAGAGACATCACATTAGGGAGTGCAGAACACAGAAAGGAGAAGGGTGTAGCTCAGGAAATGAATATAAAGAGGTGATTGGATCTTCATGTTGAAGAACCACAACAAAAGAGATTAAGGTTTGAGAGTGTACCATCTTGACCTAGCCGGACTCCCAGTGTGCAAGAAATTGGAGCATTCACCCAACAGGAAGGAGAAGCAAGTGAAAGAAGAACATGGCAAGGAGAGGAATGCATGACTAGGATGACACAAGATAGATTGAGCATTAATGCCAATGAGAGGTTCATGCCAGGAAGAAGCAGGGAACAAGATGTGATAATAGAGGAGAGTCTCAGTGTGTTCTTTAGGAAGATAATTGAGGAAGAAATTCTTAAGGTAGAAGTAGAGGCCGCAGTGGCAGAAGAGGAGATTCCCACGACAGAGGCACTTTCTTGTGAAGCAATGGTAGAAATTCCTGGAGCTGAGGAGATTGATACCAGAGCAGTGAAAGGACAGGAACAGTTAGTAGTACAGAGGGACCCAAATAAAAATGTTCCAGAGTGGCTTAGGCAGAGGATTAAAAGAAGCTAGGAAAAGGAAATAGATCCTGTGGTTGAGTTACAAGAGATTCTGGATCAAATTGGTCAATCAAGAGAAAAGGGAAAGGCCAAGAAGCTCACCAAGGTCATGAGAGGAGAATATGGATCCAGAATTTTGCAGATAGAGAATCCAGTAATCGATAAGACCTAATATCAGATCACCCCTAATGAATATCACATAATAGAGGTTGATCTTGGTCAGGCCTCACGACCATAGGTCATGGAGGAATTTGATGATTTGACACAAGCTGTCAAGAATAAGATGAGGAAGTTGGAAGAAAAATATTAGAGGAAGAAGGAAGAGAATAGGGCTTTATGTGCATACATTGATAGCTTACCTCACCTAGTTCAAGAAGAAGATCTGACTTTCATTCCACCACCATTTGTTCCAATGGAGTCAGTTGAGGCTATTGACGAGATTAGGAGGATTGTGTAGGGTGCAAAGACTTCGATTAAGGGGATCGAGGATGAGTCCTACATCCATGCTGAGGACTTAGTGTGAATTCATGCTAAGGCATTGGCTATCCTTTCCCGAATTTGTTGCATAGAGGAGGCTTGGGAAGATGAGAATATCTATTAGGATGAGGCAATCTCTGACTTGTAGGAGCTGATGGAAACCCCTAGGAAAATCTTGGTTGACAACAAGGTCATCAAAGAAGGAGCATATGATTTCTCTCAGTGGTATTGTGCAGTTCTCCTGGCAAAGGAAATGTTTGAACATTTCAGTAAGGAATCAACTTGATTGAAGGGGATAGTTGATAATATCCAGCAGGAGCTCTCCAATACCATTGCATCACTATGGTTGCAAAGGTTGGCTGAGGAGGAAACAATGATGGACAACATGAAGGGGAAATTGGAGGAGTTATTTAGGCTTAACTCTTTCATAAAGGATGATTTTGAGAACCTCTCTACCTTCTCAAGCAACAGGCACATAGCTCAAGATCTATTGCCAAAATGGGAGGATAGCCTGAAGAGATCAGAGCAAGAAGTGGTGGTGCTGGAATTCAGACAGGAATTAGCACCGAGTGTTAGCATTGATGAGTTGGAGGCCATATTGGGTAGATTCCAAGAATTCAAACATAGAGGTCAAAGGTAGATGCATTTAATGCATAGTGGACATACATGTAATGGTCATTTATGACACCTCACTCTCTTCTTGAGCATGCATGCATAGTGGGCATTTATTACCCACTACAGTAGTGGTTTCTTCCTTGCATTAATTTGAATTCCCTTTTGTGTGCCCTAATCCTAATTAGGACTGAGGTGGCAAAATTTGGGCCATCGGTTATTGTTTTTATCCAGACCAGTCATTGTTTTTCAGGACCTATATAAAGGCCTCTTCTTCTCATTTGTAGGGAGTGAATTTTGATATTTTTTCTTATGAGCTATTGAGACAATAGAATTTTTATTGAAGTGTGGTGATCATTTGATGTGTCTTAATGCTTGTGTGGTTTCATAATTCTCTCAATCAGATTAAGTTTAGTAGATAAATTGTTATGAATGTTTTGGAGAATATGATGATGTTTTGATGAGTTTCTTTGGTTCATACTTTTGACATTTTAGTTATTCTAAATCATCGTACAAAGTTATCCTAAACCCCTATCCATGTGCCTAAATCTAATCATTCATACAAACCTTTGAAGATTGCACCAGTCTACGTGTAGTTGTAGCTTAACTTGGTGAAGTGAGACTTGGTAATTGAGGAACTTGTCCATCAATGTACTTTCCTTGGCTATCATTACCCTTAGGAGTAGATTAGGATCTTTGAACCCTAAACCCCTTTCATTTCTGCATATCCAGTGAAAACCCAAAAAATAGTACTTAATTGAGAATCTTTTGATAGTACCCATATTCATCATGACACAAAGGATTGAAAATGTAACGCCCCTTGTGATCATCAGAAAATCACATCAACGTTGAGCTTATCCACAAGTCGAGGAACCTTGGAGTTACCATATGATATTCTTGCAATCTTAGCATACGCGGTACTTTATTCAAGAGAGGATAAGATATCTTGATATTTTGTTCTACTTTTTGGTGAGTCATAAAACACAGATCAATAGAAACTAGCGCTAGAAGGAGGGCCTATATTGCAAGACATAATTTTTCTTGTCATGATTTGACATGGTATTTCCTCATAGAGGCATTGTACCAGTTTTAAAGCCTAATCTTGGATTTAGAGATGACCAAGAAGACATCATCATAGGATTGAACTCACTCATCTGGAAAGTTAAGAAAAGTGTAGCTGAGTATATGCGAGTGAGCTTTGTGTTAGAAGAAGAAGAAGAGAAAGATCAAAGGATTGAGGTGGCTATTCGAAGAGCATTGGTCATTCAAAGGAATCAATAGCCTTTGGCACCTATAAGAAGGGATTAAAGTAGATTTCACATACTGGAGCGCATTAATTCATTCTTGTCTGAGGTACACCAAAGAATCTTGAGATCCACTCCAGGAGAAAAAGAACTAGAAGAACTAAATTTTAATCCAAAGCTTAGGCAAGGAAAGAAAGAATCATCTACAAGTCAGAACTCACCAAGTGTAGCTGATCTTACAAGAAAATTTCAAACTCCACCTCAACAACATCAGATGCAAGGGTACACTCAACGATTTCAACAAGGAGGTACAAAAATTTAATAATTGTTAGTACAAATACCTATACAATCCATTGTACCTATAGTTGTCCAACGACAAGTTCCAACAATGGCACAGCAATGGTGATAGAAAAATGCATCACCTCTTGCAACATTTGCTGCTTACAATCATATGCCAAAAAATCTTGAGCATTTTTGCTCCAAGTTCTTTGTAAACAACGTCAACTGCACTGCTAATGAACATGTGAAGATTTTTTAAGATGCTCTGCAAAACATAAATGTTCAAGATAAAGATGTGGCATGCTGATTTTTCCCATATTCATTGGGGGAAGAAGCATTTTATTGGTATATTAATTTACCTGTGAATTCAATCCAACATGGCAAGAGCTGAAGGATGCATTCTTGGGGAAGTTCAAATTGCCTATCACCCCTGCTGAATTGTATAAGAAATTCATTGAGATAAGGAGACAAGAGCGTGAACCTATTGGGGCTTTCAACAATAGATTTTAGAGGGCCTACTCTCAATTGTGTGATCCTTTCTACATAAATGATGATGCTGCAAGGCCTATTTACTATGCAGCCTTGGATTTTTTCACATCTATGTTCATCCGGAAGACCCATCCAGCCCCCACCAATTTAATCCAAGCATATGCTGAAGCTGAGAAGATGAGTTTACAGTCACCAACAACTGCTATTGGAGCACCTGGGTGGTTACTTTGGGAATGCTAATACATTGAATCGGGGGATGTTGAGCTATGCTCCTGCTTTTAATCCCATTCCTACTCCTAATCAGCTGGTGTCACATTCGGGAGCTCCAATATCTCACGCAGCACTTGCACAACCTGTCTATCTTCATAATACGACCACTTCCACAAGGACTCAGGAAGAACGAGATGAAATGAAAGAATTAATAGAACAAGTAAAGAAGTTTTCTACTGAGGTTACTTACCTCATATTTAGAATAATCAATTGCAGAACTCATAAAGGAATTATTAGTCGCATCAAGGAAATAACCAAGGGTATCAAGGAAATCTGGCTCACCATGAGAATCACCAAGATAATAATCAAGGATACCAGAACAACAATCAAGGTTATCAAGAAAATAGTTCTGGGTATCAAAATAATAATCAAGGGTACCATAAAAGGTCATGGAATACAAATCTGACAATGGAGGGGTACCCTCACCATTGGAAAATCCACCAATTTCTGAAAGTTGACCTACTAAAAAAAATTTCCTAGCAGAAGCAGCACTGTCTAGATGGTGTAGACTGCATGAAACTAATCAACATTCTGAGTTACAATGCCAAGAGTTTCAAAGAGCAGCTGATATATTCAAAGGAGAAGTAAGAAACACTACTACACCTGAAAATCCTCCACCTACAGGATATGAGTTAGTACCTTCTCCCTGATACGACCAGGCGTTGGTCTTTGATGATTTCAAGTTTCCACCTCCCGATCTCAGGATTACATGCCTATACAAACTAATCATAAATTCCTACCTGCATCAGCAAATGGTCCCATGGAGGTGCCATGATATCAAGTTCCACCATAGAATCAACCTCCACCTATTTCCCTAAATGAGCCAATGCAGAGGGATGGATTTATTTTCCCTCCACTTTACAATAGTGTCCTAGTGGAAGGAGTAAGTGAAGTTCAAGATTTTCAACAAACATTTGGAAATGCTCCATTAAGGACTTATCAGAGAAATTATAGAAATCATGAGCCATTGATAATGTCAACTCCTCCAAACAACTTTACAACTCATCCACATCCCAATGCCAATAATACTCCAAGTCCTCTCAGGGACTCATCAGAGTATCGACAGCCTGGTAGTGCACATAGAGAAAGAGGTCAATCTGTTGTGACCAATGCTCTACAAAATTAGAAAGGGAAACTTATGGCATAGTCTACTATAAAAAATGGAGGACAGAGACAAAATCCAGAACAAGGATAGAAATAAAATCCTCCTAGGGAGGAATTCAATAGGTTGAGCTCTTGTGTACTGGAGGAATTCAAGAAGATAAAATTAAGTATACCATTGTATGAACTGATGAAAATTCTTGAGATAAGGGACACATTGTTAGGGAGTTTGAAGGATGCACCTCCAAAGATCATCTCGCAAAATACTTCATACCCACCTAGAGGTCCCCCTAACAATCATCAATCTAGTTTTGCACAAAACACAAATGTTGTTGAAAATGTACAAACAAGTGCACCTAATGTCTCACAAAGTTCAAGCTTCATTGGGAAGGTGAAAAACTTTTCTGAGGAATGAATCTTACAAAATGACCCTTCACTTCAAAAAAGAGAAACAATCAAAGATCCTATTGCTCTCATAGAATAAACGACAAGTGATGTTCAGAATGGGAGCAACACCCAACAGAATGTGAACAATGAGGAATTCAACCCTAGAGCACAAAAACTTGTGGTTTTCTACCCCAAGGAAAAGAGGAATCTGCTCCTTTCCTTGTGTCAGTCTGGATTTTTGGAAAAATGTTGCATAACTGTCTAATTGACTCTGGAGCATCAAGTAATGTAATGCCCCTTGATATATGTAGAAAATTGGGATTAGTCCCATTACAAATAGATAAGAAGGTGACTCAGCTGGATAAAACAAAAGTTCCAGTTGTAGGAGAACTAAATAATATTCATATGCGATTGGCTTCAAATCCACAAGTTCAGAGATGTATCAACATATCAATTGTGGACATTCAAGAAGGGTATGGAATGTTTTTAAGTAGAGAATGGGCGAGAAAATTGAATGGATACATAGCAACTAACTTTTCACACATGTGGCTTCCATGGAGAGGAATCGCAAATCAGATAAGGATTGAGAGCACACAAAGGCTCTGATTGTTGATAGCTGAATATGGAGAAGATAATGAGATCATGTTCATGGAAACAAGTCTGGGTTCTTATGCCCCTAAAACTAGGGAAATATTGATGTTGCAAGGTTGTAATCATGGAGGATGTCCAGACATAATGCCCAAGTTTGCAAAGGTACCAACTGATGATAATTCAGAACCATCAATTACTAAATGAATGTTTGAAAATTTTAGGAATTTTGTCTTGAAAAATGTTAAACAAGAAGTTGAGTTGGGGAAAGATGCTCAAATTCAGTATATATTGCTTCCTAATTGGTGCAGAATACATAATGCTTTTCATTCTGAAATATCATGCACAATGTGGAGAGCTACAGTTGCACAAATTTCAAAGATGGTCCCACAAGTATTAGTTGCACAAAATTTTGAAGAATTTGTCAATGTGGAATATCCAAGTCAAGTAGCGACCTCAAAACCACAATATAAATAAGTTAAAAAAGATGGGAATAAATTTTTTGAAGAAGAGAAACAAGACAATAAATTAAAATGTGAACCTTTGGGTACACAAGCTGATGATCAAGTCTGGACTTTATCATTTGATG
The DNA here is from genome assembly GCA_027943335.1 of Chamaecyparis obtusa. Taxonomy (NCBI): domain Eukaryota; kingdom Viridiplantae; phylum Streptophyta; class Pinopsida; order Cupressales; family Cupressaceae; genus Chamaecyparis; species Chamaecyparis obtusa. Next base: position 2,064,993 of record BSBK01001307.1, on the reverse strand, counting down.
GGTCAAAATCAAAGAAAGGAAGTGGAGTCAGCATTGAACTTGTTATCCCAATAGGGGAAGCCTATCTCGTAGCACACAGATTATAGTTTCCTTGCACAAATAATGTGGCTGAGTATGAATCACTAGTTATTGGTTTGCTCCTCGCTATCCAAAAAGGTGCCAAGATCCTGTACATGCATGGAGATTCAGACATAGTGGTAGGACAAGTTCAAAAATAGTACGCATGTCATGATAAAAGATTGGGTCGTTATCGCAATAGAGTTTGGGATTTGATTAAAATCTTTAATGCCTTCAACATTAAAAGAATAAATCAGACATGCAATCCAGTCTCAAATTCATTAGCTCAATCTGCAAGTTCTTTGGAACCATTAGCCATGGATTGTGTGAAGAATCTCATAGTTGAATTGACTTCGGTGCCATCTATTCCAGAAAACATAACAAACTTCTAGGTATTTGAAGATGATAAGCATATCCTTGATTTCCTGACAAGTTCAAGGGTCTTTGAAGCACAAGTCATAGATGAGGGAGAACCACAACAAGCTCAGTTTGAAATAGATGAGTTAATGAATTTGAGGACAAATACTATTCCTAAGGGGATGATTGAACTAGAAAGAATTTTTGATTCAAACAGATTGAGTTCCCTCAAGTATTAAACAATTGAAGGAGGGGAATGTGAAAAGGTGAACTTAGGGAATAAGGAGAATTTCAAGAATGTTTTTATTGGTAAAGTTTTTACTCCTCAGGAAAAGGTAGAAATTTTGAAGCTTATGAGCGAATTCCTAGATGTGATTGCATGGGGATACAAAGATTTGAAAACTTATGATACCTCCCTCATCACACACACAATTCCACTGAATCCAAATAGTAAACCAATCCAGCAAAGGCAGAGACCGATAAATCCCTTGTTAGAGCCACTAATCCATCAAGAAGTGAAGAAATTGATTTCTACCAAAATAATTTTCCCAGTCAGACACTCGACGTGGGTCACCAACTTGGTTCCTATTAGAAAAAAGAGCAGAGAAATAAGATTGTGTGTGGATTTTCACAATCTTAATAGAGCTTCATAAAAGGACAATTATCCAGTGCCATCACTAGATGAAGTTATACAAGTTATGAATGGATCCCAAATGATGTCATTTTTAGATGGTTAATCTGGGTATAACCAGGTGATGGTAGAAGAAGAAGATAGATTTAAAACTGCATTCACCACTAAGTGGGGCACATTTTCATACAAAAGAATTCCCTTTGGTTTGATTAATGTCAGAGCCACCTTTCAGAGAGCCATGGACTATGCTTTCAAGGATTTGGTCAATAAATGCATTATTATATACATGGATGATCTCACTATGTTTTCTTAGCACAGGGAGGATCATATAACTGATTTAAAAAGATTCTTTCAGAGATGCAGGAGACATGGAATTTCATTGAACCCAAAGAAGTGCATGTTCGTAGTCACCGAGGGAAAATTGTTGGGACATGTGATTTCAGAGCGTGGAATCTCAATTGATCCTGAGCACATCAAAGCAATTTTAAAGTTGGGGCTGTTAGCTAGTTAGAAAGAGTTAAAGTCATTTTTTGGAAAAATTAACTTTGTGAGGAAGTTCATATCAGGATTTGCAGAAATAGTCAAGCCACTAAATGACATGTTGAAGAAGGGTGCAAAGATAGATTGGACACCTGCAAAAAAGAGGGCTTTTGAGGAGATAAAGAAAGAAATTGTGGATGCTCCTATCTTGGTCAGTCCAAATTACACTAGGTCATTCTACGTCTATTCATTTGCATCAGAGCATACCTGTGCAACTATCCTTACTTAAAGGATGGAGGAGAAAGATGAGCATCCTATTACCTTTATGAGCTCACCATTGAAGGATACAGAATTGAAATATCTAAACATAGAAAAGAAAGCCTATGCTTTCGTGAAGGAAATCAAGAAATTTTGACATTATATTTTTAGAAGCAAGGTTTATGCAATTGTCCCAGATGCGGTAGTAAAGACATTATTGATGCAGAATGAGTTGGGAGAAAGAAGAGGAAAATGGATGTCTATCATTCAAGAATATGACATGGAGATACAACCTATGAAGCTAGTTCGAGGACAAGCTCTGACACAAAAAATCACAACAACTGGTCCCGAATTGGTTCAACAAGTATATGTGATGGAAGAAGTATCTCCAGATGAATGGTATGATGACATTGTTTACTACCTCCTGAATCACAAGTCTCCTATGCACCTAAATTTTGTCCAAAAGCGTGCCTTGAGAATGAAAAGTCAATAATTTGTGCTTCAAGGAGCAGTTCTATACAGAAAGAATCATGATGGAGTCTATTTGAGATGTACCAGAAAAGAAGAAACAAAGAAAATCCTTGAAAATTTTCATAGAAAGTATGGGACCAGTCACGGAAGTAGTCTCTCTATGGCCCACCAAATTTTAAGGTCAGGATATTACTGGACCACATTATTTAAAGATGCCTACGAACATGTAAAGACTTGTCACACTTGTCAAGTAGCCGCAATGCACAAGAGAAATCCTGCAATGCTTTTGCAATCTGCTATTGAAGTAAGACCTTTTGCAAATTGGGGGTTAGACTTTATTGGTCCAATTAATCCACCCTCTTTAGGACAACATAGGTACATCCTGGTTGCTACTGATTATTGTACTCGTTGGTCAGAAGCTCAAGTGCTAAAGAATTGTACGACAGAGGTTGTCATCAAGTTCCTTGAAGAAAACATTGTCACAAGATTCAGATGTCCACATCCTCTTGTATGTGATAATGGTACTGCATTTAAATCTCTAAAGTTTTCAAACTGGGCGTTTGATTATGGGATCACCCTAAAGTTTTCATCAAATTACTATCCACAAGGGAATGGGTTAGATGAGTCAACAAATAAGAATCTGTTAAGTTCTATCAAGAAGTTATTGGACAAAAATCCCAAGGACTAGCATACACAGTTGAGGTTTGCACTTTGGGAAGACATAATAAGAATTAAGAGCTCTATAGGGATGTCTCCCTATCATTTGGTTTATGGACAAGATCCAATTTTTCCTATTCAACTGAGGATCCCAATATTATAGTTTATGCAGGAATACATGGAAGGAGAAGACATAGCATGCACATGTTTGACACAGTTACTACTCTTAGAAAAGAAAAGAGATCGGGCAATGGAAAAGTTTGCAAAACATCAAGCTATGGTAAAAAGATGGTTCAACAGAATGGCCAGAGTTAAGGATTTTTGAATTTCAGATTTGGTACTTTGTTGGGATAAGGCCCATGAAAAGAAAGGTGACCATGACAAGTTTGATAATATATGGATGGGACCTTTCCAAATTTCTAAGATATTGGGAGATAATGCATTTAAGATGAGAAATCTGATAGGAAAGGAAGTCTCATTGCCTGTCAATGGGTGATTCCTTAAGCATTATTTATGCCCTTAGGTTTCCCTCTAAGCCTACCCTATATATAGTTAGTCTAGGTTTCCCTTCCTTTCCTTCATTTTGGTTTTCCTTTTCCTTCATGCTTTCATTGGTTTGCTTCTAGTTTAGAGGGAATTTTGGTTTTCTTCCCCTATTTCCTTTCCCTTCATTTCTTTCCCATTGGTGGGATTTTGGCTTTCTGTAGTTTAGGTTGTTTTGGTTTTCTTGTGGCTTGGTGGTTAGTTTGGGGTTTTGTTTTCCCCAAGCTTGGTTTGTTTGGGTGGTTTTGGTTTTCTTTTGTTTTTTTTGTTTCAGTTTTGGTTTGGCTAGGTGGCTTGGAGGTTTGGGTGTTCCCATTTGCATAGGGGAATTGTGTGATTTCGAACTTCATTTGAAGATTCATCTAAGTCTTGTTTATCTCATTTCCTAGATAACTATTTATGAAGATCCTTAGGGACTAAGGTTGTCTTTCTTATGTTTATCATTAGGTTGGAACACAAACTTGACTCGGGAGGTTAATCGTGCACCGTGTCTTGACACTCAAACTCTGAGATTGCTATATATATTTCACACCTAAGTATTTCTCTGAGTCCATCTTAGTTTCTTTTAGGAGAGGTCATGGCTTGTGAAAATTTTAAAATCTTGCTTCAATGCCACTGTAATTGCTAAACCCATAGTGAGCTTCATTTCTCACGAGCCAAAAGAAAAGAAAGAAATGCAATATCAATTGAAAAGGATAAAAGATAAAATAAAAGAAAAGATAAAATAATTGGCTTCTGGGGGTACATGAAAATCTCCATAGGTGTTCGAACTAATAATTCACCGAAAGTGGAGCAATCTCTGTTGGTTTACAGTGACAACTCTGTCAGGACTATGGATGCCTACTGGTAGCGGGGCAATGCCCAGGATGCTTTTGGAGTTAAGAGGAATATATCGCTTGTCATGGCTGATCTTGGGTTTCTGAGTGGGCTTGTTGAGTGGGAATTAATGCATTTGCACACACATAGGTGATTGAAGGATGATGGTGTCTTGATCCAATATATGATTCTCCTCCCCTTATGAGTTATGTTTTCTCTCTTTTTGATAGCATAAGTTTTTTAACCAACGAATCTGGGTTCTAAGTAAACTTTTATCCTTGAAATATTTTCAACATTTCACCCGTGGAGTCGCCAGATGTTGTGACCTATTTCACAACTCACCCATCAATGATGGGACCCCTCTCCCTCTTGTCCAGCCTGGCCCCTTTTGTCTCATGCTCTGTCAATAGTAGTCTCTCAACAAGAAGTCTCACCCAAAAGCATTGCCTCCCGAGAATAATGGAGTCCCAAAGTGAGCAGGGAGGAAGGAGTCTGCAGAAAACAAAGTCTGTGACCACCTCCAAATCCTAACTTTTCCTTCCCTCAGGTACATTTTCAAGCACATAACGGAATGAGTGTTGAGGACTAAGTTCATGACACACCCAGAATCCCACACCAAGGAAAGTGGAAGCACAAATACGAGCCACTCATGGAATGTGTGATAAAGAAAAATCTGGGACACACCCAAAATCTTACTCCAAGCATATCTTGAGCGCAAGTCAATGAGGTCAACAGAGGACTGTTGAATACAAAAATTAGTGACAAGTGAAGAATCCTGCTCTGATATTTTCTCTAGCATAAAATAGGGATAGTCATGGAATGTATGCCTCAGACTAAATCTGGCACCCACTAAGAATCCTGCTCCCATCCTCCCTCAAGCAGAAATGAGCTGCAGTCGTGGATTTGTGTGCTTAGGACAAAATCTGTTACCTAAAAAAAATCTCACTGTGCTGCTAGAGGAAAAATAATTTCTTACAATTTGGGAGTAAATTGATTTCAAGTGCAATAATAAAGATTAAATATTAATTTTTTAATTAATATTTAATTAATTAATCTTCAAAAAAAATCAAAAAACAAAATATCTGGAAATAATAAAACTTGAATTAAATCGACTTGGGTTTGAATGAAAACTTAATTAAATATTAATATTTTATTAATATTTAATTAAAACAAAAATTAATAAAATTAAAAAGCAATAAAAAATGAAAATTCACAAAATAATGAAATTGCTTTAAAAGATTTTTTTTGATTTTATGTTTTAAAAACTGAACTTGGTTAAATATTGATTTTATTAAATATTTCATTAGTTAACTTCCCAAAAAATCAAAAATCAAAAAACCAAAAATTCAAAAATTGAGAAATGGGTAAACTTCTTTATGAAGACAAAAGTGCTCAAATTAGCAGATTCTAAAAATTGGGGAGAAAAACACAGACAAGTGCCAAAGAATCTTTTCAAAAGTGGAAACTTGTGTAAAAATGAGGCAACTGCCTAATTTTAGCCTATAGTCTTTAAAGTAGCTTTTCAGGTTTTACAACTCTATAAGAGAAGACTTTGCTCATTTCATTCCCACACAAATCGAGAGAGCATTCTTTAGAAGAGAAAGAATGTTGTTTCTTTTGGAGAGCGGGAAGTTTTCTTAGCGAAGGATTATTTCTAGAGAAGTGTGAAGAAATTTGTGCAATTTTCAAAATTTCTTTAGTAAAACAATCAGAGATGGTTGAACCTAGAGGAACCAAAGTAAGCAAAAGGCAATTGATCAAGAATTAACAGAGAGAATTCTACCTAGATTCCAAAATTGTCTCGAAGTGGATTGAAGTGAAAGACATGAATCTTGGATGCCTCGATTTGAGTGAGTTCCAGAGCGGAATGTTTAGCTACAAATATCATCACCTGACACACCTGGCTACCCGGATTGTGAACAACGAAATTGTAGCTGCAACTGGATTCCCTCCTATCTTTCAGCATGTTGAGTTGATTGTGGAATGTGCAAAACATTATCAGTCCAGTGACAGAAGGATCAAGGACTCAAATGAGAATATCATTGCAGATCTCTCTCCACCAGCCATTACTGAAGCATTTGGGATCCCTTCATCTCGGAGGTTGGTCTCAAAGACAAAGGAACAGGCGCATAGATTCTACACAGCAGGATTTCAAAATTGTGATGAGATCATCAATAGCAAATGGATGAGGAGGAATAAATATCACTATTCTAAGTTTCCCAAAGAGCTTGTGTGGATGGATTTCCACCAGGAGTATAGTGATCTAATAATGATGCTCAACAGGATATTTGGCTTACCCCACTCTTACCTGTTCGAGACATGGATGTGGTACTTTATTCAACAGGTATTAGAGGAGTTCAATCACATCGATTGGGCTGGGTTGATTAGTGACAACCTCGATGAGCAGTTGAGGAATTTGGAGCATATGAAGAAGTTCTTTATGAGCTCATATGTGATATACATGCAGGAATGAAACACAAGGTATGAAGGACTAAGGTACAAGGGAGTCCTCCTAAGTGGAAATCCAAGGTTAAGGGTCCATGACTATTATCCACAGCTGCATCTACATGCCATAGATGACTACACCCGGGTTAATCATGTGTTTGCAATGTGCATCATGAGAACCTTGCAGAAGGGACTGCATATGAGATTGTCTTCTGAGAGAATGAAGTTGGTGGAGGAATTTGGAGCATGGCTCATTCATTTCCCACCTTCTCCTATATCAAATTGCAGGGATTTTTTGAGCAGTCGTTCAAGCTTCCACAGTACCCTACCGATAGAATGGTCTTGTTGGAAGACACCCAATAGTTGACAGCCTACGATAGATTCCTCAAGAAGAAGATGAAACTGGGACTGGAATTCCCATTGTCCATTGGAAGTGATGGAGTTGAAGTGTGTCCTTGTCTACCAGCAGCTGAGAGGTCATCTGATGAGCTGAAATTCTTCTGTCTACCACTCTATCAAGGAAGGTTGGATTTTAACCCATATAATAAGATTAGAGTAGTGGCAGGGATGAGGCATCAACACAAAGCTCACCTCAAGGACTTTTGGGAAAATGCGGCTGATGAGAATGAGTTCATGAAGAGGATGTGCTCTAGATTACCCTTAGACCTGATTAGGGCATGTAAGCTTTTTCCACATTTCTGATCAGATGCAAGAGGATCCAAATGTCCTCTAGAGGGGTTTTAAACCAGATAAGGAAAAGATCATTAATCCTTATGATTGGCAGAGGAAGGAGATTGTGGATCTTAATGTATTGACAAAGCCAATTGTGGACTTCACAAGGTGGTCGGTAGAACGACAACTTGACAAGATGACTATGTCAAAAGAAGATTGGACCTACAAGTTGATAGGTCATCCACAGCTGCGAGATGAGAGACCAAGGAAGCCATCTAGAGGAAGAGTAGAAGAAAGAGACATCCCATTAGGGAGTGCATAACATAGAAAGGAGAAGGGTGCAGCTCAGGAAATGCATATAAAGATGATATTGGATCTTCATGTTGAAGAACCACAACAAAAGAGATTATGGTCTAAGAGTGCACCATCTTCACCTAGTCGGACTCCTAGTGTGCAGGAAATTGGAGCATTCACCCGGCAGGAAGGAGAAGCAAGTGAAAGAAGAAAACAACAAGGAGAGCAATGCATGACTAGGTTGATACAAGATAGATTGGGCATTAATGCCAATGAGAGGTTCATGCCAGGAAGAAACAAGGAACAGGATGTGACAACAGAGGAGAGTATTGGTGTCTTCTTTAGGAAGATAATTGAGAAAGAAATTCTCGAGGTAGAAGCAGAGGCCCCAGTGGTAGAAGAGGAGATTCCCATGACAGAGGCACTTGCTCCTGAAGCAATGGTAGAAAGTTCTGGAGCCAAAGAGATTGATACCAGAGTAGTGCAAGGATAGAAATAGTTAGCAATACAGAGGGACCTAAATACAAATGTTCCAGAGTGGCTTAGGCAGAGGATTCAAAGAAGCTAGGAAAAGGAGATAGATCCTGCGATTGAGTTACAAGCGATTATGGATCAAATTCGCCGATCAAGAGAAAAGGGAAAAGCCAAGAAGATCACCAAGGTCATGAGAGGAGAATCTGAATCTAGAATTTTTTAGATAGTGACTCCAGCAGTCGATAAGAACAAATATCAGATCACCCCTGAGGTATATCACATAACAAAGGTTGATCTTGGTCAAGCCTCATGAGCACAGGTCATGGAGGAGTTTGATGATTTGACACAATCTATTAAGGATAAGATGAGGAGGTTGGAAGAAAAATATCAGAGGAAGAAGGAAGAGAGCAGGGCTTTATGTGCATACATTGATAGCTTATCTCACCCAATTCGAGAAGAAGATCTGTCTTTTGTTCCACCACCAGTTGTTCCAACCGAGTCAATTAAAGCCATTGACAAGATTAGGAGGATTGCACAGGGTGCAAAGACTTGGATTAAGGGGATTGAGGATGAGGCCTACATCCACTCTGAGGAGTTAGTACGAATTCATGATAAGGCATTGGCCATCCTTTCCTGAATTCATTGCATAGAGGAGACTTGGGAAGATGAGCATATCTATCAAGACATGAGGCAATCTCTGACTTCCAGGAGCAGATGGAAACCCCTAGGAAAATCTTGGTTGACAACAAGGTCATCAGAGAAGGAGTGTATGATTTCTCTCGGTGGTATTGTGCAGTTCTCTTGTCAAAGGACATGTTTGAACATTTCAGTAATTAGTCAACTCGATTAAAGGGGATAGTTGAGAATATCTAGCAAGAGATATCCAATACCATTGCATCACTATGATTGCAAAGGTTGGCTGAGGAGGAAATAATGATGGACAACATGAAGGGGAAATTGGAGTTCTTTAGGCTTAACTCTTTCATACAGGATGATTTTGAGAACCTCTATGTCTTCTCAAGAAATATCCACACAACTCAGGATCTATTTCCAGAATGGGAGGACAGCCTGAAGAGATCAGAGCGAACAGTGGTGGTGCTAGAATTTAGACACGAATCAGCACTGAGTGTCAGCATTGATGAGTTGGAGGCCATATTGGGTAGATTCCAGGAATTCAAACATAGAGGTCAAAGGTAGATGCATTTAATGCATAATGGACATACATGTAATGGTCATTTATGACACCCCACTCTCTTCTTGAGCATGCACGCATAGTGGGTATTTATTACCCACTATAGTAGTGGTTTCTTCCTTGCATTAATTCAAATTCCCTTTTGTGTGCCCTAACCCTAATTAGGACTGAGGTGGCAAAATTTGGGCCATCAATTATTATTTTGATCTATGCCAGTCATTATTTTTGAGGACCTATATAAAGGCCTCTTCTTCTCATTTGTAGGGAGTGAATTTTGAGATTGTCACTTATGAGCTATTGAAATAATAGAATTTTCATTGAAGTGTGGTGATCATTTGACATGTCTTAATGCTTTCTTGGTTTCATAATTCTCTCAATTAGATTAAGTTTAGTAGATAAAGTGTTATAAATGTTTTGGAGAATATGATGATGTTTTGATGAGTTTATTTGGTTCATACTTTTGACATTTTAGTGATTCTAAATCATCGTGAAAAGTTAACCTAAACCCCTATCCATGTGCCTAAATATAATCATGCGTACAAACCTTTGAAGATTGCACCAGTCTACATGTAGTTGTAGCTTGACTTGGCAAAGTGAGACTTGGTAATTGAGGAACTCATCCATCAACATACTTTCCCTGGCTATCATTACCCTTAGGAGTAGATTAGGATCTATGAACCCTAAACCCCTTTCATTTCTACATATCCAGTGAAAACCCAAAAAATAGTACTTAATTGAGAATCTTTTGATAGTACCCATATTCATCATGACATAAAGGATTGAAAATGTAAGGCCCCTTGTGATCATCAAAAAATCACATCAACGTCAAGCTTATCCATGAGTCGAGGAACCTTGGAGTTGTCGTATGATCTTCTTGCAATCTTAGCATACATAGTACTTTGTTCAAGAGAGGATAAGATATCTCAGCATTTTGTTGTACTATTTGGTGAGTCATAAAACACACATCAACAAGTCCATATAGTGTCTTTTGTACCTTTCACACCATATCCTTGTTCTTTGTCAATGCAAACCCACCTGGTTGTTCTATGTATACCTCTTCTTCGAGAATTCCATTTAGAAAAGCAGATTTAACATCCATTTGGAAAACCTTAAAAAATTTGTAAGATGAATAAGCAAGTAATATTTTTACCCCTTCAAGTATTTCTACTGGATAAAAGGTCTCTCCATAGTCTAATCCTTCCTCTTGTGCATAGCCCTTACATACAAGTCATGCCTTGTTGCATATCACTTCCCCATCTTGATTTAGTTTTTTTTTAAGACCCAATTTGTACCAATCACATTCTTGTGTTTTGGTCAAGGAACAAGTGTCCATGTGTCATTCTTTTCAATTTGATCAAGTTCCTCTTCCATGGCTTTTAACCAATCGTCATTCTTCAAAGATTCATTCACGATCTTAGGCTCAAAATTTAAAATCAGACATGTACTTTCCCTAATTTTAATAGAATAATTGAGAGGGGGGAGAATCAGTTAAATCATTTATCCTTTAGTCCCAATCTTTAGATGTACCCTACAAAACAATTTCAACAATTTATGCAACTCGGTAACATAAAATATCAATTTATCTGTTCACTTTACCGAATACTAGTAATTATCCAAACTGTGATTACCGATTAAATCAACTATGCAACATGTAAACTATGATAGAAAAACAATCATAACAAATAACACATAACACAATGATTTAACGTGGAAACCCTGCTAAGGGAAAACCACTTGGGACCGATAACCCAAAATAATTCACTTTTTTGAAGTGAGCTCGGTTAGGAGCCAACCCTGTTAAAGGTTACAGTACACACTGTTAGGTGTGACTTGGTTAGAGGATTTATCACTAATAGTTAACTTTTGACCATCATTCACTATGGGGTCAACAAGATAACAATTTACATTGAATGAATGTCATAGGGTAATACAATAAGACTGTTAAGTCCACCCGGTTAAGAGATTTTTTGAATCAATGGTTAAACTGATACAGTTCTGATCTGATTCAAATACAACTCAATTGTAAATATTCAGATCGATGCTATGCTCATAAAATCCTTTGATCATTAATCAATTCACTTCCTCAATATTTCTCAACTTACTTCACTTGGTAAATAGTTCTCTAATGCTCGGTAATGTCTACAACTTAGTTCTTTCTGTAACCAGTTTGATCAGGAATGCATGAATAAAATCATCACGTGAAATCTCTACATTTTCCTTTTTTTGGCATGTTTCAAAAATGAAACTCATATCTCTTAAACAGACAAGTAAACCATTTTTGTATCAGCCATCATATTTTTCCTCTTAATCTCCTTCGTCCATTTTTCCACTTAAACCTTCCTCAGCAGATGCATCCTTAACACGTTTCAATCTCATCCTTTAGATCACCTCTTAATTTGTCAGTCGTGGATCTCATAACTAACCTCATCCTTTACCTTGAAATCATAACAACTTCCATCTCATCAATTTCAGTCGGTTGTTCTTAGCATTTAATGTTTTCATCCATACTCGGTTAATACTGAAATGCGTCGGTGATAACTAACTCGGTTATTACTGTCACTTGGTATACACAGGATGACTCGGTGTATACAAAAGTCTTCAATTACCGACCACATTGACTTGTTCAATTTGAATCTCTTCTTCATAATAGATTAATGTAACATGCTCAAGTCAATAATATAAATCTATAGACTCATCAATAAGTTGTCCAATGTTTACCTTATCCTTATCTATCATATCCATCTTTCCTTATGTAGATATCTCAGTTCTTCATCTTTTCTTCCTTCTACAGATGTTCAGATGTTTGTAACTATCATGATAAGTATTGTCAAAACTAGTTGACATCAATGACAACATATTGACTGATTTAATCATCTTACATATCACTTAAGTAGCTCGGTGATCTCTAATCATTGTTCCTTCAGTTCATCTAGATATTCAATCAGTTGTAGATCATCAATCTCTCCCTTTAGCATTGATGGCAACGCAAGCAATATGAGATATGCCATACACATACCAAACATTTTTTCTAAGCCTATGTAGGTAAATTTTGTAGCTCGGTAAGCTCTCCCTAGCTTGAAATTTAATATGTTTAATCACTACAAAATAAAATAGCATTCCATGCAGACTCTCCCTATAGATTTGATATTTTTCAGTTCTCATATTCTTTCTCCCATATATGTTCTCAGCAACAGATATTTCAATATGCAATCTCTCTCCCTTTTTATGTTCTCACTAACTGTTATTTCATATGCAGTCTCTCTCCCTTTGACAACAATGCCAAAGAAAATAAATAGCTCTTCAACAGCCAAATTAACCTATGTTGTTCGGTCCAGATCAAGTACCTTCATGTACTGATAAACAATTTCTTGTTTTAGCTTCTACAATATTTCACAACCTTAGAAAACCTAAAGTATGAGCTATGTGCATCAACATGAATGATTTTATGATAAAGTATAGGTTGATGCAACCTCCTGATCACCTTAGTGACTGATAGATAGGGGACGGACGCCTAGTCTATTCCTCAAATACTCAAATGTGTCCTTCGATAAGGGTTTGGTAAAAATATCAACAAGTTATTCTTTAGATGTTACAAATTCCAGTTTCACCTTCTTTTCTTGAACTTGTTCCCTTAAGTAGTGATACTTAATAGATATATGCTTTTTTTTAATGCATCATAGGATTCTTAGAAATATTTATAGCACTAGTGTTGTCACAATATATAATCACCAGGTCAGTAATTGCCTCATTCATTCCTTCCAACACTTGTTTTATCCAAGCAATCTTTGAACAATTTGCAACAGCAACAACATACTCTGCTTTAGTAGTAGAGTGAGAAATGCATGCTTGTTTATTTCTTATCCAAGTCACAAGCCTTTCTCCTAAAAAGAATGTTCCACCGGTTGTGCTCTTCTGGTCATCAATGTTTCCAGCCCAATCTGCATCAGTGTAAACTCAGAGTTCAAATTTTCCTTCCTTTGTGTACCATAAACCAGTCTTTTGTCTTATTCAAGTATCTTAGAATCTTTTAACAACAACCATATGTGAATCTTTAGGATTGGTAGAAAATCTTTCCACAATCCCAACTGCATGTGCTATATCAGGCCTACTATGCACCACATACATTAGTTTTCCAATCATTGATCTATACAGTGTCTGATTTACCTCTATAGATTCATCATCCTTTGTCAACTTACATCCTATTACCATTAGTGTTCCTACCAATTTTAAATCTTCCATGTGAAAATTCTTTAACACTTGTTTAATGTATTTTGATTAAGTGATGAAAATCCCATCATCTTGTTGTATAATCTATAAACCTAGAAAGAATTTAATCTCTCCAAAAATTGACATCTCAAATTCCTTTCTCATTTCATCAGCAAAAGATTTTCAAATCAGATCATGTCCACCAAAGATTATGTCATCAACAAAAATTTTAGCAATCAAAATATTATCATCAAATTCCCCTTTCATGTACAAATTACTATTTTCACTAGTCCTTACAAAGCCAATACTAATAAGCTAAGCATGTAGTCTTTCATATCATGCCCTTGGTGTTTGCTTCAATCCATACAAAGCTTTGTGTAGTCTACATACCATGTTCTTCTTATTTAGATCAATAAAACCTTCCGGTTATTCTATGTAGACCTCCTCCTCAAGAATTCCATTCAGAAAAGTTGATTTCACATCCATTTGATATACTTTGAATCCCTTATGTGCAACTTATGAAAGTAGTATATGGACTCCTTCAAGTCTAGCAACAGGTGCAAAGGTTTCACCATAATCTATACCTTCTTCTTGTGCATATCCCTTGCATACAAGTCTTGCCTTATTCCTAGTGACCTCACCATTTTCATTTAACTTGTTTATGAAAATCCACTTAGTACCAATTACATTTTTATCTTTCTTTTTGGGTACTAATGTCCATGTCTTATTCTTCTCAATTTGTTCAATTTCCTCATTCATTGCCTTAATCCATTCCTCATTTTCAAGTGCATTCCTAACATTCTTAGGTTCAAAATCACAAACTAAGCATGTGCTATGTCTTAACTTACTTTGGGTCATCATGCCATCTTTCTTATCTCCAATGATTTGATTCTTTGGATGGTGTCTTCTATCAAATCTTTCTAGCACTTGATCTCTTCTTTGCTCATCATTCAATTCAGGTTCATTTTCCTACTCGGTAGCTTCTTCCTGGTTCTCGATTTGCATTTTCTAATTCTTGGTAGCATTTTCCTGATACTCAATAGACTCGGCCTGTGGATTCGATAGATAACCTGGATCTTCAACATATGTAAACCTACCATAGTCTTATGGTTCCTTCATGCCTTCTTCATCATTCTTTTTAGAAAACTCATCAACTTTTACATTAGCACTTTCTACCATTTTATTAGTAGCCTTGTTCAAACATTTATAAGCTTTACTCTTAGTAGAATATCCTAAAAATATTCCTTCATCACCTTTAGAGTCAAATTTACCATTCCTATCATCTTTCAAGATATAACACCTACTTCCAAAGATTCTAAAATAACTTACATTCGGTGTATAGCCAAACCATAACTCATAAGGTGTCTTGTTCATGTCTTTCTTCATTTGAACATGGTTCAGGGTGTATACTGTAGTGCTAACTACTTCTCTCCAATACATTTGTGCAACATTTTTCTCAATCATCAATGTTCTGGCACAATTGACAATAGATCGGTTCCTCCATTCAGCAATTCCATTCTGTTGTGATGTCCTAGGTTTAGAAACATGTCTTTTGATTCCATGCTCATTACAAAAATTAGTGAATTCATCAAAAATAAACTCACCTCCTCTATCAGATCTTAAACATTTCAAGTCTTTCCCGGTTTCTTTTTCAATTTTAGCCTTATACCTTTTAAACAATTTGAATGCCTCAAATTTTTCTTTTAAGAACATGACTGTCATCATCCTAGAGTAGTCATCAACAAATAAAATAAAATATTTTTCACCATAGTAGCTTTGAATTCTCATAGGTCCACATAAGTCGGTATGTACCAACTCCAAAATTCCTTTAGATGAATAGTCTTTACTTTTAAAACTAGATTTTGTCATCTTTCCTTTCTAACATTGATGGCACATAACATGATCGGGTTTGGTTAGACTCAGTAGATCTCTAACTTTTCTCTTTCTACTGATCTTAATCATGTTATCAAAGTTCACATGACATAGCCTCTTATGCCATAACCATACATCTTCATTCTTCACCAGTAAACAAGAAGTTTCAGCATTGTCAAGATAGAATAAATTACCTTTTGATTGTCCTCCAATACCAACAAGATTTCCATTTTCATCATAGATTTGCACCTTCTTGCTTTCAAATGCAACTCGATTTATTCAGTTGTGCTACACTCAAAAAATTGTAGTTAAGTCCTTTTACCCAGTATGCATTATCACATCTAACCATGTTATTCAATAAGATAGACCCTTTTCCTTTCACTTGACAAGGTGTATCATTTTCCATTTTTACTGATCCTCCATTATAGTGCTCAAGATGTTCAAACTTATCTTCATCACTAGTCATGTGATGTGTACAGCCACTATCAATGATCCAAGTATCATTCTTACTAACTTTAGAAATAAGGGTTGTTTCTACATACCTTTCCTCTTCTTCTAAATCATCTTTCATTGCAACAAATACCACTTCAATTTCATCATCAGAGTCGGTGTCGGTGTCATCTTCATTTTCTCCAACAAGGTAACATGCCTTCTTTCCTTTGTCTTTGTAATCTTGGTTGTCTCTATTGTAGTGTTGGTTTCCTATGTTATTCCTGCTACCAAAATTTCCATCACCAAATCGGTCATTGTCTTTATCTTCCTCTTTCCTATTAGGACATCTAGCAGCAATATGGTCAATCTCTTTACAATTAAAACAAGCTAAAGGTAACTTTCCCTTATACCTTCATTTACCTTTTTGAAGTCTCTGGGCCATAAGTGCTTCAAGCTCATCAAGCTCATCTTTGTTGTCACTATCACTTTCATTCTTTATATTATGCTTACTACTAGATTTACCAATCTTAAGAGATGACATAAAAGCATACTCAACACTTCGTACAACACTATTGTCATAATTATTCAGCTCAAAAGTAGTTAACTTTACAATCAGACTATCAAGAGTAAGAGTGCTATTAGGTGCAAACCTCATTTCATGAATAGCAGATATTCTAGTTGCATAGATAGGAAACAAGGTTCTCAGTATCTTACTTACCATAGTATCTTCAGAAATAATACCTCCTACTCTTCAGATAGCATTGACTACCTCTTTGATTCGGTCAGAGTATTGTGTGATGTTCTCACCTTCCTTCATCTTCATGTCATCAAATCTGTCTCTCAAGCTTTCAGCTCTGGCTCTCATTACATTCACATCACCACCATAAACTAGAGCAAGTTTATCCCACATTTTCTTTGTTGTAGTGCAATTCTTGACATCTTCAAACTCAACATCAAATAGAGAAGCATCAATCTCTATCATAGTAATATTATGTTCATGTATGTCTCTCAACTGATCAAGTTTCAAAGGTCCAACATTCGGTTGTAAGTAGCCATTGTCTAGTAGATGTATAGCAGATTCTCCAATTCTGAATATGTGAAGCTTCATCCTACTTTGCCATGTTGTGAAGTTATCTTTGTTCAGCTTAGGCACTTCCCTCTTATACATCTTGTGATCTTTCTTCTCAAGTCCTTAAAACTTTCCTCCAAGCAACCAATATGTTCTTATACCAATTGTTAGAATAACTGACAGGGGGAGAATCAGTTAAATCAGTTATCCTTCAATCCCAATCTCTAGATGTACCTTACAAAATAATTTCAACAATTTATGCAGCTCGGTAACATAAAATATCAATCTGTCTGTTCACTTTACCGAACACCAGTAATTATCCAAACTGTGATTACCAATTAAATCAACTATGTAGCATGTAAATTATGATAGCAAAACAATCATAACAAATAACACATAACACAATGATTTAACGTGGAAACCCTACTAAGGGAAAAACCACTTGGGACCGGTAACCCAAAATAATTCACTCTGCTGAAGTGAGCTAAGTTAGGAGCCAACCCTGTTAAAGGTTACAATACACACTGTTAGGTGTGACCTGGTTAGAGGATTTATCACTAACAGTTAACTTTTGACCAACATTCACTATGGGGTCAACAAGATAACAATTTACTTTGAATGAATGTCATAGGGTAATACAATAAGATTGTTAAGTCCACCCGGTTAAGAGATTTTCTGAATCAATGGTTAAAGTGATACAGTTCGGATCTGATTCAAATACAACTCAATTGCAAATATTCAGATCTATGATATGCTCATAAAATCCTCTGATCATTAATCAATTCACTTCCTCAATATTTCTCAACTTACTTCACTCGGTAAATAGTTCTCTGATGCTCAGTAATGTCTGCAGCTCGGTTCTTTCTATAACCAGTTTGATTAGGAATGCATGAATAAAATCTTCATGTGAAATCTCTACATTTTCCTTTTGTCCGGCATGTTTCAACAATGAAACTCATATCTCTTAAATAGACAAGTAAATCATTTTCATATCAGCCATCATATTTTGCATCTTAATCTCCTTCGTCCATTTTGTCGATTAAGCCTTCCTCGGCAGATGCATCCTTAACACGTTTCAATCTCATCCTTTAGATCATCTCTAAATTTTTTCAGCTGTGGATCTCATAACTAACTTCATCCTTTACCTCGAAATCATAACAACTTCCAGCTCATCAATTTCAATTGGCTATTCTTAGCATTTAATGTTTTCATCCATACTCGGTTCATACTAAAATGTGTCGGTGATAACTAACTCAATTATTATTGTCACTCGGTATACACTAGATGACTCGGTGTAAACAGAAGTCTTCAATTACTGACCACATTGACTTGTTCAATTCAAATCTCTTCTTCATAATAGATTAATGTAACATGCTCAAGTCAACAATATAAAGCCATAGACTCATCAATAAGTTACCCAATGTTTACCTTATCCTTATCTATCATATCCATCTTTCCTTATGTAGATATCTTAGTTCTTCATATTTTCTTCCTTCTACAGATGTTCAGATGTTTGTAACTATCATGATAAGTATTGTCAAAACTAGTTGACATCAATGACAACATATTGACTGATTTAATCATCTTACATATCGCTTAAGTAGCTCAGCAATCTCTAATCATTGTTCCTTCAGTTCATCTAGATATTCAATCAGTTGTAGATCATCAAATTTTTCTTCTTGTTTTTACACCTTCATCTTTATCACCTATGATTTGATCAGAATAATGATTCAACTTTACATACCTTGGAATAACCGGTTCAAGTCTAGGAGCTTCTTATTCCAGTTGAACCACTTCTTCCTCATTGTTTTGTTTAACTATATCTTGCACATCGGGTTGCACATACACAATCTCCTAGACATTCTCTGATTCTTTCTTGCTAGATTCATCAGATTATTCAGGATATTCATCCACCTTCACATTTATACTTGAACAATCATTGTGTTTATCCTTTTGTTGAAACACTTGTAGGCCTTACTTTTACTAGAGTATCCCAAGAAAATACCTTTGTCGCTCTTAGGATCAAATTTGTTTGTGAAATCATCTCTTTTGATATAGCATCTAATATGAAAGACTTTGAAATACTTAACACTAGGTGTATGACCATACCATAATTCATAAGGTATCTTACTTGTTCCTTTCTTCACTTGTACCCAGTTCAATGTGTATATTGAAGTGCTAATGGCTTATCTCCAATATATCTTAGGTACATCACCTTGAATCATCATTATTATGGTTGCATCTACTATAGTCATGTTTCTCCTTTCTGCAACATCATTCTGTTGTGGAGTTCTTAGAGCTAACATTTGTCTTTTGATTCCATCCTCCTTACAATATTCAATAAACTCCCACGAAGTAAACTCTCCTCCTATGTTTGACCTTAAGCACTTCAAGCTTTTTGTCTATTTCATTCTCAACAAGTTCTCTAAACACTTTGAACTTTTAGAAAGCTTTAGATTTATCCTTTAATAAAGTTGCTTACATCATCCCTAAATATTCATCAATAACTCTTTGTCACCATGATAACTCTTTGTTCTCATAGGACGACAAAGATCAGTATGTAAAAAATATACTATATTCTAAGATGAAAATGCCTTACTACTAAAAGTAGAACTTGTTAATTTATCCAATTGACATTCTTTGCACATTACATTGTCTGTCTTAACTAGTTGTGGAAATCCCCTAGCTTCATTTGACTTACTAACTTTGATCAAGCGATAAGAATTCACATGATAGAACCTTTTGTGCCACAGCCAACTATCTTCAATTCTAGCTACCAAATAACTATTAACAGTAGTATTCAAATGGAATAAATTTCCTCTAGTTTTCCTCCCGGTAGAAATCAGATCTCTTGAGCTTCCAATTATCCTACATATACCTCTGTTGAACTCTAGGTGATAACCTTTGTCATTCAACTGACCAACACTCAACAAGTTATGTCTCAGACATTCTACCAAATAGACATCATCATCATTATTATTTTTCATTCAAATAAATTGATCTTTTACCTTTTACCAAGCAAGGTGTGTTGTTTCCAAACCTGACTATGCCACCATCAAATTCTTCTAGCTTTATGGACTTTCTTTTGTCATTGGTCATGTGATGTGACCACCCATTGTCAATAACCCACTCATTATTATGTTCCATGTGTAAGACCAGTGCCTTTTCACCTTTTGAGGTGTCTTCTTTTACCACAACAAATACTATTTATTCTTCTTCATTAGCTTCAGACTCTTCATCAACTGCAACATAACATTGTTTCTTTCATTTTTCCTTGAATCTTTTCAAATTTTCCTTTTGATCACCATTAGGACACTTGGTAACAATATATCCTATCACGTTGCATGAGAAACACTTCAAAGGTAACTTTCCTTTGTACTTATCAGTACCTCTAGGCACTCTCCTTGCAAGTAATGCTTCAAGTTCTTCTTGCTTTATTTCTTCACCCAAAATAGATTCAAGTTCCCTGGAATAAATTGACATATTGGTTGATTCATGAATTATCTCTTTAGCCTTCTTTACTGAAGCCAAATACAAAGAGGCCTTGAAAGCTACTTCGACTTTAGGAATATTATTGTCATAGTTACTCAATTCAAAGGTAGTAATCTTACCAATCAATCCATCAATAGAGACAATGTCTATTGTTCTCAACTCTTGAATGGAAAAAACTCTAATGGCATAAACTGGTAATAAGGTTCTCAACATTTTACTTACCACATCCTCTTCTTTGATGTTACCTCCAGCACTTCTGATATCACCAAATACTTCCTTTATCCTTTGGCCATATTGAGAAATGTTCTCACCTTCCATCATTTTCATGTCATCATTTTTTTCCTTCAAGTTGTCAACCCTTGCTTTTTGCACATGTTTGTCTCCACCATAGATTAATTTCAGCTTTTCCCCAACCTCATAAGCAGTCCCTAGTCCATGTATATCAATGTATTCAGTATCAGATATAGTACTTACAATAGCTTCCAATGCTTGTATATTCTCCTACTGCTCCTTCAATTCATCTATAGTAAGATTTCCAGCAAGCATTACATATTTATGCTCGACATGATTCTAGAATTGTTTCCCCATACCTTTTAGATAAATCTTCATCTGGTCACTCCATATGGTGTAGTTGTCTCTTATGAACTTAGGACCTTCCTTCATCTTTAGATATTTTCCTCAAGCTATTAAGCTTACCACAAAGAGGATCAAAGCTCTAATACCATGTATTAGTATTATAAGGTCGAAGATTACTGAGAGGGGGGTGAATCGGTAATCTACCAATTCCAAACTTTTCATTAGTCATTCAACAACATTCATCTACTTATAACTTGTACAACAATAAATAATGAAACAAGTGAAACCATCCAACTCTTCTAAAAAAAATTCTTCCTACATAGAGCAATCTTCTGCCTATTAAGACTATGTCTTTTAGCACTCCAATCATCTTGTGGTTGTGATAACCATCTCATAGCTTATTTAAGATAATTCTGACTTAACTGCAACACTTAAATCCACACCAATTTGATAGAACACTCAAACCATTCATCGCTTGTCACTGTCTATTCTTCTAGCTGCACAGTCAACCTTCAATTGATCATAACTCTCTCCATTCATATTTCCAACCTCTGTGATTCAACATATAGCATCTAGAGACATCACTAAGTCTCCCATAAGAAGCACACACTCCAATTCCTTCCTCAATACTAGATACTTAGCAGCACATCAGGAACAATGTCAACCAACACAACACTAAGTTGAAATCAATGAAAACACAATAACTGGTCTTCTTGTCATCAAACATGTACCATACAACACTCAACAATCTCTGCACCAGTTATGCCAGCACATTTATTTATTGATATCTTGTGAATTAGATGCAATTTTGGTGTTGGGATGTGGTAGTATTGTAGTTATGAGATGTGAATCTTGTATTTTTGAACTTGGTAAATAGTGAAGTGGCTTTATGTTGGTTCTTTCTTGGAGATGGCTAGACTCTTTTATGGCATGATGATACCATATTGGTAGGGTGGTGAACTTAACTTATCTCTTTACAATGTCAATCATATTTCCTTTTAACATTTCTCCTATTAAAAAAAAAGAGAAAAAAAAGATGTTATCAAGTATCATCTCCTAATATTTTGGCATTTGAAGACTATTGTGTTATAAGACCAGACTTGGTATGTAGCATTTATGCTCACCTTATAGTATGAGTAAGGGATGTAATTGCATCAAGAGTGATCTTCTACAACAACAAGACGGTTAAGAGTTTGTGCACATAAAAAGAAAATGTGGCAATCATAAAATAATTCAAATGTTACTAGTTACAAAGTGATTCAAATGTTGGTGTTATGAATATTTTGTAATGTTATTGGCAAGAAGGATGCTAGAAAAGATTGTGAAATTCGGCTTGAAACCTACCTATTTAATTTTCTTGTAATTTGTAAATCATTTTCAACCAATTCATTTTATGTATATCCTTCAATCATTGCAGTTCATGAGATTTTGTTTTTTTTGCATTGCATGTGCTTCACATATATCTTTACCAGAGCAATTCAAACTATAATATTCCCTTTCCCTTATGTTTTGACGGATGTCCATACCCTATTCCAAAGCTTTCATTTTAGCATAGGCCAAGAGTACGCTGCCAAACATGACTTGATGGGTAAGTTAAGTTTTACATATAATAAATAAAAAACCATCAATTTCATTTTAAAAAATAAAGACTTTTTTATATTAGTTCTATAAGTTACATAAATTATTTAATCTTACTATTTAATTACTTACTTTTGTGCAAAAATACATACCCAATTTAGATGACATAGTAATATTACATTTTTTTTAACAAAGATTCTTTATATGTTTTATAGTTCTACCAATAAGTTAAGCTACATTTAATTAGATGGCATTCATCTTCAATAGTTATCTTTAATAATGAAGATGCTTATAGTAGCAATTACCATATTCCTAAGAGGTTTGCCTCTAATTTTTCTTTGTTTTATAAATATATGTTCACTTATGAATGTTCTTTAGTTGGAATAATGTTAAGATTTTATTTATTTTATTCTTCTATAGTTGTTACCTTTCAAAGAAATTTATACATTACATTGAGACACATAGGTATATTATGAAGAAGTGTTGGATACAATAATGTTTATTTGGAAAGTATTCAAAAAAATTTAACTAGAGATAAAATATGATTTTGGAAAGTATTCAAAATATGTCTCCACATAGAAACTTATTGATGTTTCCTTTCCCACCTAGAAACTTCTACTAGTTCTAAATGTTTCCTTTTAGGAGCTTTCTTATCCATCAACTTCTAGAAACATCTTTGATGTTTATATATTTAGTAATGTATTTGTTATTGTAATTTGCAAGAAATAATAATATGCAAATTGGAAATATTTTAAGTGTTGTTTCATTTTCTTCCCCTCTCTATTCAATTTAAGTAAGGAGATATTATACAGCTCAAACTAAAAAATGGTTATTTTTGTTAGGAATAGAGATCTTTATTAGAGTGAATTCAATGTTCTTTATTTGTGCTATTCACAAATATTATCTTAAGAAGATATATATGTATTTATATATTTACTAAATTATAATTGTAGAGATATGTACTTCGTATGTTGTTGTGGTAATAACATGCACACTGTAATTAATGATATTCCACAACCACACACACACACACACACATATATATATATATAAGAGTCATGTCTATGTAGAGACATGACCATATGTGTGTTAGGATTAAGTAATACTAAGAGGGGGGGTGAATCAGTATTACAGCACTTTATTTTGAACTTAAACCAATTGCAAATAAACCATATGAATGTTAAATTGAAAAGAACATAAACACATAACACATAACTCATAACACCATTATTTGTTTTCGAGGAAACCCTGGCCAAGAGAAAACCCTAGTGGGGATGGTACCCACAACTATGCACTAAAATATAGAATCCCTGGTTAGGAGATCTAGCCATGTTAGGAGTTGAGTATTACATAGTACATTTCCTTGTTAGAGGAATAGAAACCCTATTAGGGGTATACAAAAACCCTGTTAAAGGTGTGGTGAGCTTACAACTCTTACAATCAAAATTATGTTATAAAAGTGTTCTTCAAGAATGAACAATACAATCATCTGTTATGCTTTGATAGTTCCAATTATGATTCACAATAACCTCTGTCAATCACTGATCTCGCATCTTCTATCAGTCATCACTAATATCTCAAATTCCCATGCATATATCCATCATATAGTTCACACTTATTGCTTCCATAAAACACTCTACTTATATCAATTATGTCATTTAGTCGACTCTCAAATACAATATAAAACATAACAATTACTTATACAAATGATAAATGTAGGGTCTAAGATCTTGTATTACCAAAGTGTCGGCAATATACAACTTTCATCTAACTTAGCACATTACCATTCCATCTAGCCTTCCCTTAATCATCGCGACTGTTCATATGCCCTATTTCATTGTTCCTCTGTCTTTGCATGCCTTCATATCACTGTATCTTACTGATATCAACACCAAAACACATGCCACCTTAACTGAAGGTCATACATATCACAAAATGTCTTTCTCTAAGTTCGCAAGCCATAATATATCATATATCACCTTCGTTGACCAAAACAGTACTATAGTATATTGTAAATCTGATTCTGTACTTAGTCATTTTCATGAATGTGCCTCCAATACTTATACTCACTTCATGTGATCACTCCAACATAAGTGTTGCCATAAATGACAACCCTCAAGTGATCCATAGTGCTCTCAAAACATCACTTGCCAACAACGCGGCTTAAGCCACATAAGGTCATGTCTTTATATAGACACACCCTTTCATTAATCGTTGTTTATATATGTAAACCGTGGCAGTGTTTGTGTTACGCATAACTATCGTATGATAGTTATCGTAACACATCTAATATATGTGTTACGATAACTATCATACGATAGTTATCATAATATATAATCACCACTATGTTGATCGATATCGACTATGGTTGATTTCATTTGCAATGACAGTTTATCGAACATATGGTATTCAATCCAATATATGTTAAATTTATTATATGTAATCAACTAAAGTCAATTCATTCTAGCATATCAAATCTGGTCAATATAATCCATTCTAATATATATATAAGTCAATCTGATCGAAGCTATCATTTAACACTCCCTCTTAGCAAGAGAGGATTGATCAAAATCATGATCTCATGATGTGAGTGTTATTGAAATCCCCGACTCAATTCAAAACTGGATTTTTGTAATAACACTTAATCACTTTATATCAGGGTAATCGACAAGGTCCGGAACACAAGTTTAATGTACTCAACCTGATAGAAGAATTTATCACAATCCGTGACTCAATTTGGAACTGGATTTAGTGATAAGCATTGGTGTCAAGATATCTGGCACATTCCAGATCAAAAACTAAGGCACACATTATCATAATCCCCGACTAAATTTGAAATTGGATTAAACGATAACTTAATTGGGTCAAACTGTTGTAGGTTGTCACCTCACAATAGTGACCTCACACACATGAAAGATCGTCACCTCTCAAAACACATAATATTGCAATATTTTATTTATTTATTCATGAAAACATCAATTTACATAATGATGAGATTTAATCTCATAAATTTAATCACAACTTAATCATACCAAGTTTCTTTCTGAAATACTCAATTTTCAACTTTGCAAGAGGCTTGGTAAAGATATCAGCATTTTGTTCTTCAGTACTGATGTAGACCAATTTGATACTATCTTTGTCTACTATGTCTCTTATGTAGTGGTAAGGAATTTCTATGTGCTTGGAGGGATTGTAAAAAACTAGATTTACTGAGAGTTTAATGCAGCTTTGATTGTCACAATGAATTGCTGTGGGCTTTAGGGGCTTGCCAAACAATCCAAATAGTAACTTCCTTAACCATACTACTTCTTGAGCTCCCATTGAAGCAACCATATATTCTGCTTCAATAGAACTTTGAGCAACTATTGATTGTCTTCTACTAAACCAAGAAATCATTGCTGATCCAAGACTAAAGCAACATCCTGTAGTGTTTTTACGATCGATTGAATTTTCAGCCCAATCAGAGTCAGTGAACCCTTGAAGTTGTATGTCAACATTCTCATATTTTAGGCCCATTTCAATTGTACCACATAAGTATCTTAGAATATGTTTAGCAGTTGTTAAGTGGATCTTCTTTGATTCAAACATGAAGTGACTTATGTTTGTAGCATAGCAGATATCAGGACGAGTGTTTACCAAGTGCATAAGTGATCCAATTAGTTGTCGGTAACATGTAGGATTTGTAGGTTCTTAATTTGTGGCTTCATCTTTGAGCTTATGAAGATTTGTTTCCATTGGAGTGGTTAATGGTTTGCACTCCATCATGCCAAATCTGGTTAAAATGTCCATGGTGTACTTTCTTTGATTTAGGAAAATATAGTTTTCTTCCTGTAATACTTCTAAGCCTAAAAAATAGTGTAACAAACCTAGGTACTTCATATCGAATTCGTTTGCGAGATCTTGTTTGCATTTAGCAATAAGATGATATTCTCCTATTATTAATAAATCATCCACATAAAGAACTAGAATTACCATTTCACCTTTGAATATTTTGAAGTATATATTAGGATCAGCTTCATTTTTGGAGTACCCTAACTTAGAGAGATAACTGTCTATGCGTTCATACCAAGCCCTGGGAGCTTTCTTAAGGTTGTAGAGGGCTTTCTTCAATTTGCAGACATAACTATTACTGTCAAGAGTGGTGAAGCCTTCTGGTTGTTCTATGTATACTTCTTCAATAACACCATTTTGAAATGTTGTCTTTACATCCATTTGATGTATCTTCCACCCTTTGGATGTTGCAATGGCAATAATAATCCTTACAGAAGTATATTGGGCAATCGGAGCAAAAGTTTCTTCGTAGTCAATTCCGACCTTTTGAGAAAAACTTCTAGCGACAAATATGGCCTTATGTTTTTTAATACTACCATTTGAAGCATATTTGATTTTGAATAACCATCTTAAAGAGACGATTGTTTTCCCTTTAGGTCTTGGTACTACTTCCCAAACATCATTTTTTACAATAGATTGATATTCCTCAATCATCGCATCTTTCTAGGCTTGACGCGTCCTAGTGGAACATTGGCAAAGATGTCGAAGGTCATTTTTGTTTTGATAGAAGTAGGGTTGCGGTGATGGAGACCTAGGAAGTGTTATTTTATGATCGATTGCAAATGTAATGGCATTGTTATATTGTCTATGTTTTTCAAATGCATCGATCTCTTTGTACTTATACAAGACAATGATAAGAAGAGACATGTCTTTTAAAGGGACATGTCTATTCACTAATCTTTATTAATTATTTAACTATATATATATATATATATATATATATATATATATATATATATATATATATATATATATATATATATATATGATAATAATCCACTTATATAATATATACATAGTAATTATAATCCATATTATTATTATTACATATATATTGATATATACTTGATAATTCAATAACAATGATTTTATCTGAACGAAACTACATTCCTTAACACTCCCTCTTAGTTAGAGAAGATAAAATCAGTATATGTTTTACATTAACTCAATAATATCAATAATTGTGATTTGTTTCAACATCACATGATGTCTATCACAATGTGAGTAACGGTGATCTGTTTCAGCATCACATGATGTCTATCACTTTCAATAATTGTGATCTATTTCAGCGTCACATGACGACTATCACAATATAAGTACCGGTGATCTATTTCAGCGTCACACGACTACTATCACCTTCAATATTTGTGATCTGTTTCAGCGTCACATGATGACTATCACCTTCAGTACTGTGATCTATTTCAGCATCACATGATGACTATCACAGTACGAGATTAATCCACCATGCAAGAATTCTCTATCATGATCTGTTTCAGCCATCGCATGGTCTATCATGATTTGTTTCAAGAATTCCTCTATCATGATCTGTTTCAGTCATCACATGGTCTATCATGATAAAAGAAAGTTATTGTAAGATCGTCACCTTCCAATAACATCAAAAATACAAGTGATGATCATACGAAGTCGTCACCTCCAGATGATATACACAGGGCCCATATAGCATTAAATAATTCCATTAGTATAATAAATAATTATATCAAGTTTACCTCAAAGGTGTTTCACCTTCATTAGTGAACTCCCTCTCAATCACAAAATGACCGAGATTATCAAAAGTTGACTGAACCATATCATTTATCTTCTCCCTCTGAAACTCAAGTTCATCAACCTCTTGAACTCCTTTAAATTCTCAAACTCCCTCTGAATGAAAATGTTTTTATGCTTTCCTCCTTTTAGTTTCAATTATTTCCTTTCCCTAAGGTGAGCCCAATTCATCTTCAAATATTTTTCTACTGATCATGCAGCTCCAGAGTTCTCAGATCGTCTCCATAGACATTCACACAAACATCGGCTCCTTAACTTATCTGGCAGTGCTTGTTCAACAAAGCGAACCATATTTTTAATCTCCGTGTGTCTGATTTATCTTTTTAGATTCATATCCAGCACTCACAGCTCACAAATTCTACATTTAACTTTTGAAATGTCTTTTATATCCTCATGGAAGAGGACAACTTCTGAATAGTTATCTTGTTTCACAAAGATCGCAACTCTTCTATACACATCTTTTGAAACTTTTCCTCTTAGCATACAAGTTGCTGATTTCTAATATCTTTTCATCAACACAAACTAATCAAATCGTTGTTCTGCATCCACACCGTGACTCTGGATTGCACCATATTGTGCCTCCCTTAACTGAGACTTAATCAATGTATTCTGCTACTTTTAATTGCCATAATAGCATTGATGAATTTACTAAAACTGAAAACATGATTATCAGATTCTGCACAAAATTTAAATTAAAACCTACCAGCATAACTTTAACGATCAGATGCAAGAATATATTTACACATACTATAGAAAACAATAAATAGAACTCATGGAGGACTGTTGAAACCTTATCACCAGTTTTCATTAGCTCTGAACATAACATCTGCTACAAAAAATACATAAACTTCTCTCTGCTATACTAAAGAGAACTCTTTCTGAATCGCATCTCTATGCTTTCTCTTACAGATTTGAGAAGCATGTATCCTTTGGGTCAACAGAACTCAGCACTTAAACTATATCTGAGAGAAAACATTATTCTAATCTATCTAAAGCTAGCACTCTAACTGGAATTGAACCTTAGTCTTTGTTAACTGACGCTGCACCCTAACTGGAACTGAGCCTCAATCTTTATTAACTGATGCTGCACTTTAACTGAAGCTGTTGTTACTGAAGAAGACTGTAGAGGATGGAAGGATATGGAAGGAAAGATGAGAAGCATCCACAAAGAGGAGATCTGAATTGCCTGTTATAAGGGAATCTGGGTTTCAATCACAGGGATTGCACAGGAGGTGGCATACAGTTTCAAGCGAGCACCTTATTGTGCCTTCTTTCAGTTGTCCAGAGCATACCATTTATTATTAGTAAGTCTTCTATGATCGAGAGCATATGAAGAAGTCGAGTCTTTATGCTGCCATGTAATTACATACATCTTCAAGTCACTGTCATTCCACAATGAATCGCTGTCTCATGTTATTTTAGAATCTTTATGAGATTATCAAATTCTTCCATACATTTGCAAACCTGGCTCTGATACCATGTTATTTTATGATCGATTGCAAATGTAATGGCATTGTTATATTGTCTATGTTTTTCAAATGCATCGATCTCTTTGTACTTATACAAGACAATGATAAGAAGAGACATGTCTTTTAAAGGGACATGTCTATTCACTAATCTTTATTAATTATATATATATATATATATATATATATATGATAATAATCCACTTATATAATATATACATAGTAATTATAATACATATTATTATTATTACATATATATTGATATATACTTGATAATTCAGTAACAATGATTTTATATGAACGAAGCTACATTCCTTAACAGGAAGCTTGAAAGATGGTTGGAGCAATGGTGTCAAGCAAGTGCAGAACAAATTTTGGTTGCATCCAATAAAAAATTATGTTGAAAGGGTTAAACCCTAAAGAACTTTAAGTTCCTATAGTAATTGTGCAGATAAAGGGATATATATTTTGTCATTTGTATAGATGATAAGTAGTAGGATGATAAGGTGTAGTGTTTATGTCCATATTAGATAAACTCCTGAAGTATTCTTATTTTGTTAATATTAATAAAATAACTGTTATAGATCAAAAAAAACAAAAACTAAAGAGGAATCACCCTCATCAAAGAGAAGACATGCAATCAATAATGCCATCTAAATTCGAAGTCCAATGCCATCTAAATTCGAAGTGAGGGACTGGTCAAACAAAAATGAGTACAAATTGATTTTAATAAACCAAATCTAAAAAACATAAAATGATCATGTTGCAAAAAAATCATTGGAAGCTTTCAATAAAGTAACTCTAAACTCTAAAAAAGCAACATGTCTAGATGGGTTGTCAATGAACTGAACATCTTAGAAGGACATGTCCACACATGGGGCAATAAAGGTCTCAATATCATCCACATGAACCTAGTCATCCATGGAAACATCACTTCCAAATGAATATTCAATGTTTCCCTACAATTGTTGGATCATGGTCCATGCAATGAAAGGGCACTTACTGCTCTATTTGATGTAAAGTATTCTCAGAAATAGTAATACATATTAGTCTATAGACCATGTCATTATTGTTAAACCATACATTCTTTTGTTCATAGTCACTTGGTTTGAAAATGAATACAAGGCAGTGATTCTTTATCCCTTGTTTCCAAAATAAATAGTTCTCTAAAATTAGCTTGACAACAGACAACAGAAAGATGAAAATAATTATCAACAAACATGATTAACCATCCCACGAATGAAGCTTTATCTCAGTTAACCAAAAAAAACGCTAAGAAAAATCTCCCAAGACAAGGGAAGTCTCAATCTTGCTAATAACTCTAATCTATAATACCTGCAAAAAGATTGATCATGCTCTTCCTTCCTAACCCCTGGTTACCGTGTAAAAATCGCAGCCAGATCCTACATTTTGCAATTGAGATTTCATTTTTATTTACAGCTGTTTTTCTCTATGTTTTTCTGTTTTTTCCTTTCCAGCAAAATCTTTATTTTACTTGCAAATTCAGCTGCGAATTTTTACGAGAGTAAGGAGTAACGATGAGATAAATCAGGAAGTCTCAATAGACAGCAACTGCCTGTGGCAAAGGTTGCAGTAACAAGAGGCATAGATCGATGCGAGAGGCAAACAGAATATATGAAGATTTTTAGGCGAAGCTACGTTAACGTAAACCGTCATCTATGTTTATATTATAAAAGAAAATTACAGTGAATGAGAAAATGGCATGTGGAAAACTAACCTATTATTCATTGCATCGCCTGTATTGATCTGAAAGTATGCAGGTTGAAATTTCTTGAGTTGAGTAGTCGTGTGCTACATTTGTATACGTATCTAAATACATATGTTAAGCATACGTGTAATCTGCTGAAATTTTAAGCTTCGTATTTTAACAAGTTATGGTAAGAGATCTTATATTACCCAAGTTATTATATATATTATAAGTCTGCATTTTGTCAACACTTAAGTGGGTTGAAAGATCAATTATATAGTTAAAAAAAATGGTTGTGTTTTCTTGTTTTGTGAGGTTAAAATTTTGGGCATGACATAATAATACGATAAAACATTAAAAAATAATGAGAAAAAAAGTTGAATAAAATAATTAAATAAATAATATCATAAAACATTAAAATAAGATTAATGAAAAAAAACCCACAAAACAACATTAACAATCATATACAGATACATATATATTAGATACAGAAATAAAATGATGATTGAAATGTCATCCCAGCACTAACCTACATCTTGCATTGATCTATCAAATCACATTTTGGCCTCCACAATAAGCAGAAACTCTCGTTACAAGCTGAATTTCAGATATGTCTTCAATAACATATTTGTATAATCTTGGATTACCCGAAGATTTATAAATGATATAATATTAGCATTAGAGAACAGGAGATCCAATCAATTCAGTATAAACACCAATAGTTCGGCAAGATTTATAAGTAATGCTAGAATAAGAAGACACAAGAATTTACTTATTCATCAGCTTTAGACCATAGACAACACTACCACCATAAGCATCCCCTGGAATATTGTAAGTTCAGAAGTGTGAAAAAAATTATGCATTAACTTCTGAACTTGTGTACAAAATACATTTTTCGTCTTCATCCTCTATGTATACAGAAGACATTAGACTTGTTTTCAAACCCTGACTTGCTGATCACAACAAAAAAGCAAGTTAAATTGAAAAGTTAGACTAATCTTTGCATAAGAATTGTGATAATTTTTGTGACCAATTGCAAATATCGCTTCTGGATTTGATTGTGTAAGTTTTTTTGCATCAACATTTCAGATCACATTCTGTGATCCAGCATCAGGATAAAAGAAAGAGAACATAAAGAAAAAAAAGAAATGGTTCTTGTGACGTCCAAGTTAAATACAAAAGTTAATCCGTTTTCACATAAGAAATCTGATTGCTCTGGTCAAACTCCCAATCTGCAATATTTATATTTCCTTAAGTCCATGTTTATCACAAAAATAAAAAAGCAACAATATTTAACCATGGGCAATCTGTGCTGTCAACAAACCCTCCAATACAGATACGCACCAAGCTCAAACAGCATAAGCTTCTCTACACAGATATACGAGTGTAACCTTTCCTTCCACTACAAGTAAACAAAAAAGTTAACCTTGTGGTTACAGTTACTTGTAACAGTAAAGATGTTTGTTCATATTCAACTTATGAGCATGAGTAATCAAGTGAAAAATGTAGGTAATCATTGTGATATTGCTATCAGGATTTGTAGTTTTTTTTGAGTCAAACTCATTAACCCATGTTTCATGAGTAGTGGCTCACACAAACCCATCTCTCATGAGAATGAATGGAACACTTAACACTCATTGGATCTAAGTAATCATTAATAAATATCAATTCATGCATGCAAAATGTGAAATTTCAAGCTGAAAATCTTTTAACTGGAAAGAAGACTTCACATAAAAAGTGCACACCATATTTCTACTCCATGTTCAAATATTAAAGAATGTTTTTCCATATGCTAAAATACAAAGACTAATGCTTGTACTGGAAACGAAAAATTGCAACATTATACCAGAACAGTTTGGTGGAAAGTAGCCTGTAAGAATATGAGTTGCCAGTTAACTGGCAGCTACAATATATATTAATGGGGGGAGGGGCCATAATAAGCTTCCAATCAAGGCCTATTTGAGGGATTTTCCAATGTTCGATTTTTTAAACTATGAGCAACTTTACACAAATGTGAACAAATGTTATCCTCCATAATCAAGTAATTTACATCATTGATAACAATCAATTTGAGACCCACGTATACATCTTCAATTAAATATGTATTTATAATGGATCTCTGGTAAAGGGAAAACCAATCCATGGCTTAAAAGTCCTTCATGGCATACATTTCCACCATCCTCTTACTGGTCAAAAGAAGAAAAACAGCAAGAATGTCGTATTAATCAGAACAACTAACTGCATCATACGAACTTTCAGAACTATTGACCAAAACTGCTCCAAACATAAAAGGTTTAACTTTAAACCCCTCTTCATTTGTTGAGCTCCATATCCTCTTCTCTTAAATTCTCCAATTGAGTATAGCCGGATTCTGCAGCACACAAGAAACCCTGGCAAATAATAAAATCTGTTTCTACTAGTTTCCTCCTTGCTAAAGAGGTCTTGACTCCCCGCTTATATTTCCTTCAGGAGGGGGGAAGATGGACACAGGGAATGTAACAGAATTGACACCATTTGCAAGATTAGTGTTATAAGGCAAAATCTCTTTTGCATTTGTATCCTGGACAGAAACACCTGTGTTAAGGGTAGACCTTTCAGGTAGGCTTTCCTTGTCATGATGCCTTAACGAAGGGATGTCTCCTTTACAATACCGTTGCCATAAATCTCGATATTTTGACTCCAAACCTTGAACAAAGTTGGCACCATCACAAAGCTGAGACCTCAACATTTGTTCCCGAAGACTTGTTCTTAGAGATGAAAGCGATGAAATGTCAGAAGCCAGTTCCAATGCCTTGTTGATATACTCATCTTCATTTTGAGCAACTAACCTTTCCAAACCTGTAGAAGCCCACAAACAAGAATTCATATAGTGCAAGCAAAGGCTGTTCCTTCAATAAACAAACATGCATTCAACAAAAAAAGGACTGCAAGCTGTTGCTATAAAATTACAACAGGCAACAAAATCAAGAACAACATCAAATTCTAAGAGTTCCAGTGACAAATCTTTAGTATCTAATACAGTTTAAATATACCGATTCATGTTTAGAACTCATATTCTATTTTTAACATTGGTTGTGTGGCCTTGCTAACGGAATTTGCCACAGTAAACAGAAATGGGACAATATAAATAATTATAAAAATGTGTATTAAAAAACTGCCTACACAATGCAACTTTGAGAACCATCAAAATAAAACATCCAAGTACCTGTATACAATATAAACGAAATATTTGTAACCAACCGATATTACAAACACCCCCCTCCCCCCAAAAAAAGAATTTACTGATACTTGTAGATGTTTAAACTTTTCAAGTCTTCATATTGATAGAAGTGTTTTTTAAAATTAAGTACCTACTTTGTAGAGAACACATAATTCGTCAAGCAAACAGTGAATACTTATGTATTTTAGCCTACGTTGCCACATTTGCTCAGGAAACCAAGGATTCGCAATTCGATTCGCTTGCAATTCGAAGTCGGTCCATATTTGCCCAAAATTTGCTGCCAGTCTGAGTAATTCGGTCTAAATTCACCAAACGGGACCCTGGCAGACTTTCCTGCGACTTCAGCAGACTTTCAAAACCACCGCGCGAGCCCGGGAAGAATCCCGGTGAATTTGGAGCGAATTTGGCTCCCAACGGCAGTTTTTGTTGACTTTCAATAAACTGACGCCAAGAAAGAAAAGAACAATGACGGTAACAAGAATAATCTCGAACGAAATTAATTTCAAGACATAAAATAATTTCCAAACAGGGCATCTCCAACAACGGAGAAGCCCATCTTTGACACACAAAAGAAATACACACTTCCATAGAATCATAATAGTTCTTGAAGATGTTACAGTCTTGAATATGAACCGCAGCCAAGAAAGAAGTCGCAAGCTGAGAATAAGACAATGGAATGAACCAACGTGACTGACTTTATGAAACGATGCCACATAAGCTGATATCGGTGGCTCAGCAGCTGAGTCAATAGCTCATGATATCAATATAGAAGATAAGGAGACGT
The DNA here is from genome assembly GCA_027943335.1 of Chamaecyparis obtusa. NCBI lineage: Eukaryota > Viridiplantae > Streptophyta > Pinopsida > Cupressales > Cupressaceae > Chamaecyparis > Chamaecyparis obtusa. Next base: position 2,029,630 of record BSBK01001307.1, on the reverse strand, counting down.
GCCAATAAAAATAGCTTTGAACGGGCCATAGATCGAACACCCACAACAGCAACACAATATATATACTGAAGACAGCAATTTCCAGAATTTCATGAACATAGTTTGAAGAAGCATACCCGGAAATTCAAGCAATGAACAGTACCAAAATCTCTGGTAAGTAGGAGCTCTATTGCAGCTACTTAATTTTAACATATTCGACCCTCCAAACCTAAAACTGACTTTTATATAAAGTTTTTTCTGCCATTTTATATGTCATTTGTGAATGAACTTATTTGCTGCAGCATATATATATATATATATATATATATATATATATATATATAATTCTTGTATGGACGAACCCAAAACGAATCCAAAACCAACCCAAAAAAAATTTGGACGAATTTTGAACCCGAATCTCAAACCCGCATCCATACCGGAATCCAAACTGGCAACTTAGATTTTAGCATCTTCATGTATGCAGACTCCAGAGCGGTATATCACATCTTTTCTACCAAAAAGCAAATATTAAATATTAAAAAAATTACAAAAGAAAGCTAAAATATGAGCTGTCTCATAGATAAAGCAGTTGGGAACAGGCCCAATACAAATTAATACCACGCTGAACTGTGAAACACACAAGAATGAATGCCTGCTTTGTTTAGTGCCAGATCTCTACAGTACATATGGAATCCTTGCCTGATGTAGAGAACCAGCACTCTGGGACTTGTGCTAGCTCACTGGAGTAGCTAGGGGGATCACTTGAGCCTGTGTGGTACCGACAACTGTCTCTGAGAGAGTTACCACGAGTAATATAATGTGTCGAGAAGGACCAGGTGGTAAATTAGTTAAATTCATAAAAATAAATTAATCAGAAATCCATCATTTAGGCATTAAGATTGGTGACTGCACATACATCATACATTAATGGTCAAATCATCAACACTCATCTATGATTAGATCATTGCACATAAAAATCTCTGTTCATGGCCTGAAAAAGTCAATTGCTGTAGGCATGAAATTGTACTCAGAAACAACCAGAAGAATAACTGAGACAGTGGAAAATAGGGCAAAAAATATCAAAAATAAGGCAAGGGTCCAGATTGGCTTTGATTTCCAAGTTTCTGACAACTCAGCAGCAGACTGACTCCATGATCACTTCTGAGCTTTTGAAGTACAATGTAAGCATACTACTTCAGAACCTTGACTTTTTGCAAAGCTGTTCGTTTCACTAAATAGAATTACAGTTCAAGGACTATGGTCATAATACTATGAAGACAACAAACAGAATAGAAAAGTAATAAAAATACATATAATCGATCTTTTTATCTATATAAGCATAAGTGGAAGCTGATCACGGAACAAGATCTGCATCTCCATACAACATGATGACAACAGAACGAGGAAGAATGTTTATGATGGTAAAAGCTAACTATCCTCAAATTAGAGTTTCACAAAACTGCTGACTTTACTACTTAAGCACCACTGCTCAACATTCAAATGCAATTCCGAAACAGATACTAAGACAAAACACTAAGAATGTTCAACAACACAATTTTACATCACAACAAAAAGTAGGCAAATATTATTTACATTTATGCAACATCATCTCTTCTCCAGTTTACTTTTTATTTATTTATTAATCAAATTGACAAGTCAACTATTTGCAAAATGGACTACATCACTACAAAATAAAGAAGCACATGACAGGATATAGTTGAAGTGAAATAAGCAGCCAACAATCAAGAAAAAGGTATCGAACACTCAAAAACTTTCTATTTTACTCAAATAAAACCTCATTGGTAAAGTGTATAAAACATTCAAGAACGCCAAATTTCATTAATTTCACATATTACCATGCAGCTTACTAAGCTTACAAATTAGTATTGAGTGCATGGAAAAACAAAAAAGAGAAAACATACCAACTTGATGTAGAAGGCTTACACCAACATTGTGAGCATGCACAGATCCTGCCATCGTAACACATGGAACACCCATGTATAGTGATTCGCATGTAGTGGTTGTTCCAGCATATGGAAACGTATCCAGGCTGACAATCACATTAAGAGATGAGCAAAGCTAACTAAGGACATTTTCAACAAAAAATATGTATGCATACAAATTCTAAGCCTAACATTGCAAGCCAAAGTTTTAGAAATTGCCAAGTAAAAAATCACATTACAAAAATTATGTTCAAAACCAGTTGGTTTCACTACATTGTAATTGTAATACAAACCCATCAAGGATCAGTTCAGAAAAATATTAGTGAAATTTAAATGAGATACGGCAACCCTCCATTATTTGTTTGATAAACTCTAAAAAAAAATCTGTATTACATAACAAGTCACAACCCATGTAAATATATGGAAATAGTAACATATTTTGTAGAAAAAGTCTTGGGAAGATGTCAAGGGCACAAATGCAGATTATACACACATGTTCAAGTAGACGATAGATATAATGCACATTTACATTGCCCATAGCAAATAAATGTGTTACAAGTGTGATTGTCGTTGCACCAAAAGATCGACCTGTCAATGCCCGATTGAAAGATCCCAAAAGGATCCTTTCACTGAACTTCTGTAAATTTTAATTAAAATAATAGCTTTTCCTGTGCTTTCTTTGTGGTCTTAGAGAATTAGACAGAAGTTGCAGAAGGATTGTTTCTTTTTTTTGTATTTTCCAGATATAAGTAAAACAATAAATAACAATAGCAGCAAATATGAAATAGGCTGGAAACAGCGTGCAATAATAAAATATTCAGTCAACCAGAATAGCTACAAATCATACCAGGCAAGATATGCAATCAGTATGCCAGCAAGGGTGTTTACAAACAAGGAATGATGACGCCAACTGCAAGAATGAATCAGCCACGCACCCAGGGGTAGAAGATGGCTGATGTAAGCCAACCAGCAAATCACGTGCTATAGTCACGCCAAGGCAGCAAGAAGATCCCAACGTGCCAAACAAGACCCCCAACGTGTAGTGCACAAGCACTCCCAAACACTAAACTTAACAATCTTTGTCAACTGCTGAAACAATACTGTAGAATGCTGTTGAAACCATCTATTGGGGTTTGCGTCCCAGTCCTCTAGAATCGCTTCTCAGAGCAAAATTGCAAATACCAAAAATGAAGATGTAAAAGATAATAAAAGAATGAGCCAACATCTTCTATCTCCCTCTCAAAGCCAATCGAACCCTAAAGGGAGAATATGCCTTTCCCTTTATTATAAAATGGCATCTTCTCAATTAAAAGGCCTTTATGTATAGGAAAAACACCCATTTCCTCAAATAACATAACTCTAGGTGCCAGAAGGTCTCCGGATGATGAAAATAAGTTATAATAATTCAAGACCTTTCCAACGAGCTATAACACATAGGCCTGCCTGACCAGATGAAGCCAAAATCCCCTTATTACTCCAATTAGCTATATAAATAGCTTTATTTTAATTTATTTAAACGCAAACTTAGGAAATATTAAAAATATTTCTTTTTATTCAACTAGAAAGCCAAACCAACCAAATAATCAGTGAACTGGTCATGTCACCTGTCTGTGACTAATGTCGGGCAATGTGGGCCAATTGGCAATCCCATTCCTAAAAACTAGGGATGCTCCTAGAAACTAGGGAATATACCCTGTCACCCTGAAACTGAAACCGTATACTAGTCCTGAGGAGCCTCAAATCTGGTCACTGCCACAACCTCCTAAATTTTAGGGAAATCCCTAAAATTAAGGAATTGCCCCGACTGGCTCTCAAACTGACTGTAGAACCAACTCTGGTCACTAAGTATCCAATATGAGTCTCTATCCACCACTGCTAGCCTACAAGACTCCAATAATAGGCCAACTCTCATGACTCTACTAGTCGGACTAGAGAGGGGACATGACACCGATACAACCACTAGACTTATAGAATCCGTAGGAGGTGGTTAAACCATGTCGTGAATCCCGCGAGGGATGTTGGCACACTGCCAACAATCCCCCGCCTCCAACGTCACTCACCACAGGCCCGTGTCACTCACGGAGGAGATTCAAACCTGTGACCAAGCTCTGATACCACTTGTTACAAGTGTGATTGCCGTTGCACCAAAAGATTGACCTATCAACGCCTAATACAACCACTAGACATATAGAATCCACAGGAGGTGGTTAAACCATGTCACAAATCCCACAAGGGACGCTGGCATGCTACCAACAAAATGTTGATATGGTCACCATTTCCAAATACTCGAAAAGGGATGTTGTTTGAGCATGATTTGGATTCTGGAAATAGTCGAATTAAGAATTGTGGAGTTTAAAAGAGTAGAAGTGAACACACAATGCTAGTCATATAAAAGTAGAGCTAAAGTTTTGTTAAAGAATAATGTTTATTAAGAATCCACATTTCATGCAGAGTGGTCCTACTGACATTTATAAAGGCCCTAAATGTTATTGGCAACAAATGGTGAAAGCAATTAATGAGTGAGTCTTCAAAAGGGCGCAAGGGCCCATGTTTTGAGAAGGTATGTAGCACCTTATTGCAAAAAAAATATGAAATTTATAGAGGACCCTTTGAAGCCAATAAGGGATCTGTGGGTCAAAACAGTGGTGTGTCATTTCTAAGGGATGAAAACGTGCAGAAGATTGGTCATTAACCAATGTTAGTGCAGTGTTCCCTAAAGGGACAATGTTTCTAAGAGCAGTGGATTGTGAGGGGGGAAGTAAAGGAAGGTGCATTTATTGCTAGCATTCTTTGTCGTGCCATTGAGGAAATGGGCCACATTATGCAAGTTGTAATAGACAATGCCAAAAATTGTAGCAGCTAGGTTATTGGTTGAGTGTCATTCACACAAGGTGTCTTTTGGACGCCTTGTGTTGTCCAATCCCTCAATCTTATGCGACAAAAAATTGGCACCAAAATTGATTGGACCAAAAAGGTGTGTTGAGGATGAAAGGTTCCACATGTTTGTCACCAACCACTATATGTCTCCAAGGCATATTTACAATATTTTTTTAAAATGGAACTGCTGAAGGTAAGTTAAAGAATAAATATATTTCATTTTAGTAATTTTTTAAATTTTAATTTTCCTAAAAAAATTCAATTTTAATTTTCAATCAAGTTGTTGAGACATGTTTTTCCTTCAACACAATTGTATTGAGGCAACTTGTGAAGGTTCGCGAGGAACTTTATAAAATTGTCATCAGCCCAAATTGATCCATATGCAAGCAATCTAGCACTACAAGGGCATCAAATGTTAAGCAAATGATTCTAGAAAACATTTGGTGGGATCATGTTGATTATCTACTCAATTTCACTAAAAAGATGAAAGTTGTCATAAATGAAAATGAGCAAGATCCTGGAGAAGAATTCATCAAACAACTTCACAAAATCATTAAAGGGAGATGGAACAAAATGACCACTCCACATTTATAGTGCTATGCTCCTTTATATGACAACAAGAGTTGCCCCACATAGAGATGTTGAAGTCAATCAAGGATCCAAGGCAACACTTTGTAGACTCTTCATTGATCTTGACATACAAGATGCAAGGATACAAGGGAGCACTTTGTAGACTCTTCATTGATCTTGACATACGGGATGCAATGAGGGTTTAGTTCATGGATTTTGCATGCTATAGTGATTATGGTCTCGATGCTCTTCGGAACAAGTATATGGTTGATGCTCATAGTTGATGGTACTCCCATGGCCAACCATTCACAAGGATTATATAAAAAAAAAATTATCTTTCAAGTTTATTTATATTTTAATGTTATAATTTAAATTTGTAAATCTTGTAACTCTTAACCCTCTAATTTTGTCTTAATAAGTTGCTAGTTCATCTGCAATTTAGAGGAATTGGAACACATACTCCCTCATCCACTCAGTTAAATGTAATCAATTGTACTCAAATAGGGTAGAGGAATTGGTTTGCGGCTCCTTACACAAAAAAAGTGGCCACAAAGAAATGGACACAAGTGGAATGTCAAGCCAAAGCATATTAACTTGGATGCTTCAACTACCCACTTTGTTGCATTTGATGTTGACGATAACTATGAGCCAACTAGTGAGCATGGGAGTGCTAGTGCTTGAGGCTCTTTACACAAAAAAATGGCTACAAGGAAGGTGACACAAGGATACCAAGCCATAGCATATTGACTTGGATGCTTCTAATACCCAATTTATTGCACTTGATGATGACAATGACTATGAGTCAAATAGTGATTTCAAAAGTGTTGGAGCTAGTGCCACTATTTGTGGTTCTTCATATTTATCTAAGTTGGCAGTTCGGGTTCAGATTCGAAGAACCAGTTCGTCGGTACACCAGAATTTTGAAATGGGGTTAGGGTTCATTAGTACTAATATATATATATATATATATATATATGCAACCTATAAGCATGAATTAAGATTAGAATGTCACATAATATCATATAAACAATAAAAACACCATAAACTTCTATTCATTGCATCCTGATCATAACATCATATACTTCAAGTTCAACATCAAAATATTGAAATGTCAAATGATAAATCATAACATCAAGTTCAAGTATCATTGTTTCAAGTTTTCAACTAATGGATTAATAATTTAATCTTCATCTTCATCTTCTTCTATTTCTTAATCTTCAATGGCATTAGTTGATTCACAAATAGTGTTAGGGCCAATGGGATCAGCTACACCAATAACATCATCACTGCCAAATTCTTCCAATTTCGCAATTGCAAGCTGAGAAGTGGAAGCATCCAAGTCCATATGTTCTACATTTAAATCTTGCATCTTTTTCTCCCCTTCTTTGTATTCATTCTACTTGTGTGAAAGGAGACACAAGTTGGAATGCACATTTACTAAGTTCTCCACTCTTTTTTATTGCATCCTATTGCGCTTTACTGAGTGGATGAAAGAATATGTGCTCCAATTTCTTTTTGATGTAGATGAACTAGCAACTTATGAAGACAAGACAAAGTAAACAATTAAAATAAATTATTAAAGTTATAAAATTACTAGCAACCCATGAAAACAAAGTAAATTAAAAAAATTTAAATAAAACTTGTGATATAGTTTTGATTGCAAGCAGTTGCAACAATTGAAATTGTTAGCCATGGAGGTACCACCAATTATGAGCATCCTTCCTAAACCAAAGACAAAAAGAATCATTACTTAGACCTCTTCCATTCACAAACTCTATGAACTCATCTGTAATCAAATCCTACATATAATCATCAAGAAAGAGTCTAAGGAATGCTACCTTGTACCCATCAGACACTTCTAAATCTCCATATGGTGGCAACCTTCCTAACATAACAAGATATCGATTGCTATAATACTTTGGTGTCAATGCATAGGCAACAAAATGTAGAGGAGTGGTCATCTTATTCAATCGTTCTACAACAATTGCTTGAAATTGTTTGAAGGTCTCCTCAGGGTCTTGCTCTTTTTCATTTATGATTTTCTTCATCTTCTCAATCATGGAGTCTATCTCATCATACACCTCTCCAAGGCAATGCCTATCCATGTCAATGTAGCTAGGCAAGCTCATAATGGGCTCAATGAAGCTAAGGAAATACTCCACACGTTCCCACCATGAGTCATCCAATATCCTTTTCTTAATTTTTGTTGCCTTCTTAGTGTTCCTCTGCCTCCGTATAGACCAATTATTATTGATCACCATATTGCAAAGTGTCACTTTCACTTTCACAAGAAGTCTCAAGATGATTAAGTTTGATGTAAAACAGGTCTCAGCAAGTGGTAACAGAAATTAGGGCAAAAAAATACAATTAAATAGAGACAAACCTCAAAAAGAATACACATTACACAATCAAATTATGAAAATCAAAAAATGTAAAATACTAATTTTAATTTTTTAATTAAATTACTACTTCAAGTTCAAGTTCACTTACCTTCAATAGTTCAAAACTTGAGAATAATCTAAAAATTCCTTGAGTCATGTGGTGGTTTGTGACAAACATCTGGATGTACGCAACCTCTGCATACAACTCTTTGATTTACCCAAATTTGTTCCCAATCTTTTGTAGCATAAGATTGAGTGAGTGAACCGCACAAGGTGTCCAAAGCATATGTTGATATCGCTCTTCAACCAACAAACCAGCAGCTTTACAATTCTTTGTGTTGTCCATTATGACTTGGACAACGTTTCTAGGTCCCATAGTCTCAATGGCAGAGATGAGAATATTAGCAATAAATTCCCCATCTTTTACTCGCCCTTCACAATCCACGGATTTCAAAAATATTGCCCCTTTAGGGGACACTACTATGATATTGATCAGGGGACAATTTCTTGCATCTTTCCACCCATCTGAAACAATTGATACCCCTATCTCTATTCATGAATCTCTTACGGGATTCAATGCATCCTCAACCCCCTTGACCTCTCTTTCCAACAAGCTAGTGCATTTTTTTCATAGCCGAGGCCCTTATACCCTCTTGGAGCTTCATTGACACTTTTCAGCATCTTCTTCATTGAAAGGCAACCCATTTGCATATATGCATCTTGCTATATTTTAGTAGGCAATGTCCCAACTCTCATTTTGAAATGAAATTTCCAAAGGTCCCTTTTTCTTTTGCATGGAATGGGTGCTTGAGTTTTAATTTCAGGCTCAATTGCGGTAGCATAAAAGGGATGATCTTCTATCACAATATTTGAAGATGGGAAGCCATTTGCATAAATGCATCTTGCTATATCTTAGTAGGCAATGTGCCAACTCTCATTTTGAAATGAAATTTCCAAGGGTCCCTTTTCTTTTGCATGGAATGGGTGCTTGAGTTTCAATTGCAGGCTCAACTACGGTAGTATAAAAGGGGTGATCTTCTATCACAATATTTGAAGATGGGGTTGCATTCCCTTTGATTTTTTTAGTGGTCATATTTTGTCTATGTGCTCTCTCCTGATTCTTCAAGCTCTATTGTGATATATTTTAATACTATTTCATTTATTATAGGTGCTATTTTTCCAGGGCATTTCAAAACTCCTCTTCGAGGGTATCCACACAAATGGCCTACCACCCAATAATATGAACTATTCCTTTCTACATTACAACCTCGACATTTCCAATAGAATACACCACCTCCTAGAATTTGGATCTATTCTTTGTTGTTCATTATTGCCTAAAAAGGAAGAGGTAGATGCCATTGTAGTTCCTATGACAAGAAATTTTATACACAATCAAAATAAAACATGAGAATGGAAAAAAATAGATAGATCTTATTTACAATGAAAGAGGAAATTAAATTAAAAAATTACACAAACAAAATCAAATGAAAACAAAAAAACTTACCTCTTCCACCCATTAGAAGGTTGCAAGGGCATAGGAATGAGGCACAAACACTTGAAGAAGATTCACAAATCAATCTTCCAACTCCCTCTTGCACAACCAAACTCCTGCTCAACCACCTATTTGTTCCACCTCAAGAGAACAATCTATTTGCACACCAAATGAGACATAAAAGCCATCATTAGTCCTTTTCAGTTCACTTTTTAGGGTTTCAGATGTAAAAAATTCATTAAATTTGCAACAAAAGAGCGACTGGACGTCACTTTTCCAAGTGGGCGTGCATTGGTTCGCACATGGTCCGGCCAAGTTTGGTTAGGTCCACCTGAGTCCAAACTCCGATATAGCCGGATCAAACCGACCACCTTTGGGTTGGAACCTGTCTAGACCCACAGGCAAACCATCACCAAACCACAAACCAGTTCGGACCGGACCAAGTAAGGGAGCTTGGGGGGCTGAACCAGGGAATGTAGATATTTATAACCAGCAAATTGACTGCCTTCCACAGGCAAACCGTCGCCAAACCACAGACCAATTCTATCACTACCAGGGAATGTACATATCACTACCAATATGATCTAACATGGATAGCAATTATGATAATTTTGAATACCCATATGAATTTGGATCAACAATGGGTGATCATTAACACCTGACATTATTGTTTTTTAACATTAATACATATCATGACATTTGTGTTGGACTAATATTGACTATTAATTATTATATAATATAAGATGTTATGTGTGGTGTAATTTGAACTTTTTAGACTGCAGGAATCAAGTATAGCATCCCCTACAAAATGCAGTGCACAAAGTAAACTTTGTAACATGACCGGTGATGCTGGCGCGACATGTCCTTTGATGCCACGTGGGCTAGGGGGAGACTAGACCTCAAGGCCTCGTGCTTTACCACAGGAAGCTCTTGCCAAACAAGCTAGGCCTCCAGCCCAGGTGTATTTTGAACTTAACTACTACTGCAAATATGTATATATTTTTAATTTTATATATTTTGTTTGGATGAACCAAAAACAAACCCAACCCCAAAAAAGATTTGAACAAACTTGCAAATTGAATGCCCATACCCAATCTCAAACCAATATGAGGACAAATAACTAAGGTTTTTTGTCAACAAAATAAATAAATCCTTACAATCAATTTAATACTAGTCTCATGAAATAGGTCCTTCACAATTTAGCAATTATGAATACCTAATATGAGAAGCTAACTTAGAGAATCTTTTTTCACCAAATAATATACTGGAAGTCAACATCTTTTCAATGCTCCCTAGGGACACATCCCCCTACTTTGATACCCTTGTCCCATCCCCAAAATGTTTAGGGAACTCAAGTACTTGGTGACTTGGGGTTCCATTGCTTCAGACAGCCCCTCATACTAGCAGTGACTCAAATTTGAGCTCTGAATTTATTACAGCCATACCAATTGCATTTGGTGATTAGGGACAGCCATATATTCTTTATGTTTTTGTCATTTTACAGTTGATTGTATAATATTTATGCACATTGACAATGAAAGCATTTGATTTTTGTTAATTCATTTGTCAATTCTCATATGGTATCTCAATTAAAGTCTAGTTTTAGGTTATGATATGAATTTTTTTTTAATTTCCCTAATTTTTAATAGTCGTCCCCTAAAAAATGGCCCAAAAGTACCCCTGTACCGAAAACACATCCTATCACCCACATTCCTAAAACTTGAGGGAGTACAGCATTTTTTATCAAGGAATAAAAGATGGGCTATGAAACAGGCCCACCCATTTACAAAGTGCAGAAACGATACAACAAAGAAACTGAAACAAATAGTAAAGTAAAGATTTATGTCGTGCTTAATTGACATTTTCATTTTTATGAAAGTAAATATTGGTTCATTGAGAAACTAATAGAGATGAAAGATGGATCTTGCTCCCCGAAATAGATATTGTAAATTCACAAAAGCTTTAACAAGCTCAAGTATAAATCCAAAGGTGAAGCCCTTGACCCTACTTGGCCCCCAAACCCATGCAGGGGGGCACTGCCCTTGACATCAAACCTCCACCCACCATTGTCATTAATGAATACAATCATTGTCATTTTTTTAACATTTATTAGTCTATACTTTACTTAGTCTGCCAAAGTTTCATCTGCAACTCTTTTACTTATTCTCGGTTTGCTCCCAAAGTTCCAATTCTCTACCCACCATTGTTAGTGTTCACTGCAATCATAATGGTTTTTAGTTTAAGCTTTACATAGTATGCCAAAGTTTCATTTGCAATGTTTATACCTGTTCCCTACCCATTTTTATAACTAATTAATCATGTACTATATGTATTTGTGCCACCACCCACCCGCCCCTTAGTTGTCCCCATACTTAGTGTTGAATATGTTGTCATTGACATCTAAGGTTGATGATCAAAGTCGTTTAAATTTCAAAGAATTGGATTGAGCTGCTTGACATGCTTGAGCTGGTTGGATGTCTGCTTAAGCAGCCTACTTGTTTGCCCGTTCAGAATTATTTGCCATGTCAGATTTTATGCCATATCATCAAAGTGTTTTCAGAATTGAAGTAAATGATTTTTAATTTGTGTGGTTAATGATACAAATCCAGAAAGTGAACTCTATCAAGGGTCTCTAATTCTTACGAAGCAGATATAGCTATATTTTAGCGTGAGATAAATGACCGCATTCAATGCATATTCTCCTTATTTAAGGACGCCTTCAAAAATTAATTTTTGGCATTACTTACATTTGGTAACGGCATGTACTGAGGAAACGAGATTTAGTCTCTTAGTTTGAAACAAATAGAATGAGCTGGGTGTGTTAAAATAGGCCACGTGTTTTTGGAGAACTGTGAATCATAGAAATGAAGATGTGAGTGATTAAAAAGTATGCACAGCCTCAGTTTTTAAAAAAATGGCGAAAAGTCATGTGTTTTTAAAAAGAGCTGAGTGTCATGTTTTGCAAACTTCAGTTGCTGTGTTAGAAGACATTAAATAAGTTGTGCTGGGCATTATGGTGTGAGTTGGCGAATTAATTCAAAACTGGTGATTCAAACTGCTATTGGAGGGTGAATGTTTGAATACAGGTAGCACTGGAAGTCTTTTTGAGTGTGTGATTTTCAAAAGTGCGTACCATTTCAGATTTTTTTTTAAATATATATTATTTTTTTTAGATGATGAATGGAGTGAGGTAAGGTTGTGTATGAAGTGTATTAAGTATAAAAGAAATATATAGTCTGGTTTTTAAATTCTCTGAAAATACAGATAGTATGTATATAGAGAAGCTGTGCATTTTTTAATAAGTGTGTGCTGTATCGAGTTGTGGCTGATGAATACAATAGCTGAGTTGGAGTGCTAGCTCTGGTTGGCATGAGAGTGTGAAGCGGTTTTTGAGCGTAGAATGCTGAGTGATTTATATTTCCTTGGTTCGGGTTTGCTGCATATGGTGGTATTGATCAGATAAGGCTAGGTGTTATGAGTTAAGCTGGGTAAAAAAAATAAAAATAAAAATAACACTTTTAAGAAAAAGGGGGAAAAAATATTACTATTTTTGGTCTGCTGTGAGCCTACATTCCTTGAGACATCTACTGCTGGAAAATACAAAAGTGTTGTAGTTCTGAGAAGTATCATTGATATTTGTATTTCCAAGTTGGTGCTCTCTAATAGTTGCTGATATTTGTGGGTTGGTGCTCACATTTGCAATCTGGGTTGGTGCCCATTGGGTTGATACCCATTTGTGTTAATAAAAGCTATTGTTTGCCGTGGTTTTTTACCCAAAAGGGTTTTTCACAAGAAATTTGGTGTTGGTGTCTTGCTTATTCTACTTCTTTGTTTATGTGATTTAGTGATTTTAAAAGTTTGAAGAAATCTAAAGTACTGATTCACCCCCCACCCCCCTCTCAGTATTTCCTATGTGCTCTTCACTTAGGCCCTTGGTCCCCCGTCACCGAAACCCCCACCCTCATTTCCCCATCAAGAAACTCTGTGGAACTATGGAGGAAACTCAACAATGTCAAATCATTAAAGCCTTTAATAATATTTCAGCACGGCTAATTATGTCACCTTATCATGCTTTATAATTTGGTCATGTTCCTTGATTCTAGATATGATAACTACCAGTTTCTTCATGAAATGTGATAACAAGTAACAGATAAAACATTGAGATATTTCACTTAATTTCTTTAGCATCACTTAGAGCACAGCAGTCACATTTGTACACCATAAACAAGAAACACGTAAAAATAAATGTCAGAAGATTGCACTTCTGTTAAAAATGAAAACAAGTATGAAGCATATATCCCATTGATAAAATTCAAAGTAAGCAAAGAGCTCTCACCTGATATCCATCAATGAATATGCTTGCATGTGGTCATGGTTAAGCAAAATCAAAGGTAAAAGATCAACACGCAAGGACTCTAATCCAAGTTCCTCCAAGGTTGAAAGAAACCTCGCCCTTACACTATCACAGCAAAAAGGCTTGCACTTAACAACCAGTCTTGATGTAGGAATTGCACATAAGATTTTTGCCCAAACACGTAGAACCCGAGGTGTTATCTGAAGGAAAACAAGATGAATATGCAATCATTAATTTGCTGTAGATCATGGTTCAAACAGATATGAAGTTGAAAAATTATTACCAATTGCCTACAAGACTATTAATTCTTCAAGAAATTAAGATTAATTTCAGAATTGAATATACAGTGAAACTCTAGCTATCTTAAAGGGATACATTTAATAGTACATCCAAACAGTCCAAGGCTATTAATTCTTCAAGAAATTCAGATTAACTCAAGAACTGAATATAAAGCAGTAACTGTAGCCGTCTTATAGGAATACAGCAAAATAGTGCATCAAAATCCAAGGTTAAAAAAGGTCAAGACACTTAATCATTTTTTCAACTACATTTGACCAATATTTTCAAAATAAATATTCAGCTACAGTTAAACTAAATTATTGTAGCCCAAATAATTCTCACACAACTAACTAATGATTGTCAACATCTAGCCATGTTTCAAATTTAAAAAACAACTCTACTTCAAACGCTATAAATTTTCAATAATGACACATTATTCAAAATCCTTCTCTAGTAGGATTTTGAAAGCATGTCCATTTCAGACGTTAACTGCTTTAAGAAAATGATCTTGCCTTTGCAAGGTTGTTAAAGCTTCCAAAAGTGATGAATCCGTTGGACAGAGCTGGTGTTTGTACGACTGGCCCTGCTTCTGGAGATGGTGTATAACAGAGGAAACAACCAGGCAACCTAATAAGCTCTTCAACATGCCTGCAAACAGGGATATCTGAGAATAGGTAACCGTGAAATTTGATAAAGAAGCTGTACCCAAATATGCATACAGCTTGATTTATATGTATCTGCAAGTGCAAACAAAGATAATTCTTATCCATATAAAAATAACAAATATTTCAGAAAATTCTATTTGCCCTTGTAAACAGAGATATATTTCTATTTGCAATTGAATAAAGAACCAACATGAGAAATGAATATAAACAAGACACAAACTTCACTGACTTTTGTTTTGAATTGGGAGGGTCAGCCAATGAATCTGTAAATCGATAATCAATGGTAGGCAGACCCGTTGTGTTGGGATAGCCAATCCAAGTAGCCTGCATGGACATCATTGAATTACATATTACTCAGATAGACATAATTCATTAGAAAATTACAGAAACCAACTCAAACTTAGTGCAACAAAATTTAACTTATCTGCATGAATAATCTTTTGGTTTCCAATATTTTCTAAAAAAATATTTTGAGAAAAAGAGCAAAATCTTAGTACATGCATTTGTCAAACTCTAAATCTCTTATTGATAATCTATTAAAAATCAAAATTGGACATATATTCTACATCAATTATATATAGCAAAATACCACCAATACTGGTTAAGATTTAATCCATTAAAAATGTCAGAAAAAATGATCCCACACCTGTACTGGAGCAGGCCTGCAAGCCATCATCCCCAACCTATTATTAGCTGTATGACCGGTCAGCTCCACCAAAATATCAACTTTGTCTTCTCTAATAATGGTAGCTAGCTTCTTCTCATCAATTCCATATACATCTCGCCACAAGCCTCCTTTCTTCAGTACTCTATCCTTGAATTTATTTGTTTTTGCATCTGCCTGTCAAATTGATTGATATTCTAAATTATCAAACTGTTGTAAATAGTGAAGATACAAACCTTCCAAGAAATTTTAAAAGAAAAAATCAAGCTATAGAAGTATACAAGCAAGAAAAAGAACATGTTTTAATACATGTTTCTGTAGGGGAAAAAAATCAAAATGACAATGGTCCTGGAACTGTAAGCATAAAGAAAAAATCTTGATCTAAAGTCCTTAATCCAGAACATTCATGACCACTAGAAATCTGAAATACTAAAAGTATACTTTAAAAAAAAAACCGTATAAAATGACATGCATGTAGCCAACTAGAAACTGTCATCATTCTCAAAGTATATCCAGATCTAGCAAGTTAAACTGTTGATACTTTATTGAAATAAATAACTCTACACCTAATTTGAGTACTATTGATGAGTGTTTTATGACCACACCAACACAGAATAAAGTGCCCAAAACACTCTATCCTCTCAAGCAAAGACCCCTCGTATGCTAAAAGATTGCAAAAAGTTCATAGAGACAACTCCAAGGTTCCTACTTGCGAACTTGCAGCTTAATGTTGAATATGAGCTCGTTTGGCTTGATGTATGCTGGTAATCCAAGGAGACATATGCTATTCACTCTAGATTTCAAATCATCTAAGGTAGACAATAAAAATTCAAATCATTACTAACCACACCAACACCATCAATAGGATGCATATCAATGAGTAAGCAATAATTGAAGTTAGGCTTATATCAAATTCTAGTTGACCATGCAAAGCAATTTGCAATCAAAAAACTACAAGTTAGAGTAGGTCAAGAACAACCTCTGATTCTAAAGCACCTCATGAATAGTTATCCAAGAAATAAACTCGAACATAGAATTAAAATCATGCCTTGGCATGTCGGAACAAGACAGCATCTTTCTCACAAATTGGGATCCCACAAAACTAAACTAAACAAAGTAGGAACACCTAAACAACTAAGCCACTAAACTTCTTGGGTCAAATGGCTCACGGCAGATCTACAACCTGACTCTCTAAAGAAAACTAAACTAACAACGAAAACTGAGCCTATCAATAATCTTAAGCCAAATGACTCAAGGCAAATCAATCACTAGGCTCGACAAAGCAACTAAATTGAAACAAACGGATAGAAACCCTACTCTAACTTCTTGAGCCAAATAGTTCAAGACACACCTACTCTAACAATGTACTCGATTTTCCATCATGTCTAATCCAAAAGTCCCTATGGAAATCGATTTTCCATTGTAATGCCCATGTAATGCCAAGATGCCTAGAAAAAGATTAGTAGTTTTGTATTATTAAGTCACAGTCCTAGTGGAATTTGTATTTTGTTTAATAAACCAAACTCCCATGAGTATTGGGCAATACCGGAGGTTTCCTTTGTTCTTTCCTCCCAGTGCCCACACTGAATGGAGATGTAAAATATGCTATTAATTAATAAAAATATTTCGCTACGACCTTTTACCCATCAAAAAAAAATAGAGGTTTATTTAAATTCAAATATATACCGATAAATAGTAATTAATAAAGAAGGTAGTGATTATAATCATTCCAATGAATATCGTATCAATCTTGTGAGCCACATAACGATGAGATAAGGAATTTCCAGAGCAAAAATCTATGTTCAAACACCCCTATTAATGATTAAGAGAAGACGTAAAAGATTATTGACCATTAGTCAACTTGCAGAATTTGTCGATAGCCTAAGAACGCATGGTGGTTATCATAGTTGACGATAATGTCTTCAGATGAAAGACAATAATTCGCAATGGAAACCTAAGCGACTAAATACAATGGAAAGAATAATATTAAAATTGTTAACAGCAAGTAGTGAATGATGATAACTACCATGGATCATCGTTTTACAATAAAATAGTTCCTTTTGCTCTCTTGCATCATGATGATGGATCATGTAGTATGATCTGAAACGTTGATGATAAAAAATTCTACACAATCGAATCCAGAAACTGATATAGCACAACTATTAATGGATTAACCACAAAGAATAAATGTTATCAAAGACTTAGTGAAGGGGTGTGATTTACAATAAGACAGGAGACGTGTCATTTCAGAACACGGGTATAAGAGAGGTTTCCCATCATTCATTGAGATCATCAGATTGGACTGGGGTAATCAGAATTGAGTACTGCAAGCATTCAGCAAAAGGGGAATAAGAATACAATATCAAAGGAGGATATTGTAAATATATTCTATATTCTTCAATACTGTAACAAGGTACATTCAGTGTGCTGATATTTACTAGTAAGAAGGTAGTCACAAATAATTAAGTGTATGTGTATATATATATATGCAGATCATATTACTACTTTACTACTAAAGAGGAGAGGGCTGAAGCAAACAAAGAGGGGCAGTATAAATCCAATAGGATAGTTCCCAAGATGAGGTAGGGATCAGTGTCCCTTTAAGCCTCGAGGGCATAGTCCCAAGACAGGATGAGGGCTTGGATCTGTAAACTTTGAGGGAACCTATCGAATGGTCTCTAAGTGCTTTGGTTTGCCTCCAATGTCTTCTCCCTTTTCAAACTAAAGTAGTATTAAGATTAGTCTTAATATTATAAAGGAATCCAATTGCTTAATTTGGTAATAAATGTGCAAACTTCTCTACCTTGTACTATGAAATAATATAGATGTTGGATCATTATCGAATTAGCTTAGGACATAAGGATATTAAACATGGGATAAACTGGTAATGACTAAGTCTAAACCTAACAGGGGACATTACAGAAATTAAAAGGAAAATGTAAAAGAAATAGCCCCTATGCTGGCCGAAACTCCACCAGTGGGCAATATTTTAGTCCCACATTCACTGTGGAGTTGCACAACAGAGGTTAAACCACATTAAATTGCCACTGAATACAATGATCAAGTACAATGCAAGGAAGCAACTTGAGTTTGGAGGCTGAAGAAAATTGCTAAGAACTGATGGAGTAAAGACAAAGCAAGAAGAAAACATCAGATCAACAATTATCAGCATCAAGGGAAGGAGCAGACTTCTGTAGAATTAATCAGAAATTGAAAGGATTCGATGACCTACTCAAGGGTGTGTACTCCATGAGAAGAGACAAAAATTGATTCAATCAAGGCCATGAAAGCTCCGATTCTGAAAATCAGAGGACAATTAAAAATCAGACTTACTTCAGTTCGACCTTGGGCAGGAGGAGATAGGCGATTTTCTTGGCAAAAACCAGAAACAATTTCAAGGAGAAATCAACCAGCAAACCCTGATTTCCAGCAGAGATGAGAATTTTGAAGGGCAGAAATCAGGATCAAAAATCACAATTACATCATTAGAGAATGAATTATTCTCAGACCTGGGCGAATTTGTTAAGGAATACAATCAGAATTCAAGAAATTAAGAGCGAACTTCATCAGCAAGGAATGCATTTCCAGAGCAGAGGCGAGATTTCAAATATTTGATTCCGGATTACATTCAAATGCAAACTCAGTTGATGGTTAAAATATTGTTCTTTGAAGAAGTATTCATCATAAACTATATTAACTTATTCTTGTGTTTCAATCATGACTTTGATTTAAAATGTTTTCCTTTTCAGGATTGAGGTGTGCAAAGTGATGGAATCAGGATGATCAGAAGGGATGGATGGACTAGTTCAGGGACTTCAAAACATCGAGGGAAATCCAAACTTGTGAAGGAAGAACACTACAACAAGGAGGAAAAGCATTTGAAAGGGCAACATAAAGATTTTGTGCAAGTTCAAACCCAAGGGCAACATTCACACTTTAAGATGGGATTCAAAGAACAAGTTGTACAAGGAAAGTGAACAAGTCTACAAATCCAAGATCCATATGAACGAGCCAAGTAACAAGAGGGTCAAGAAGATCAAGGCTAAGCAGTTCAAGTCAAAGATGTAAAAGATCGCCCTGAAGATGAAGATGACCTAGGATTCAACTGCTACAAGAAGGACAAGATACCAAAACTAGAACCATTTCGAGAACATCTCACGGAGAAGATGTCCAAAGAAGAGAGGATGGAAAAGTGGAATCAAAATAAGGATTGCTAAATAATGAGGTGGCATCCACCCATCCTCATCCAATAAATTATTCCAAGTGGACATATGGAACGCATCCTCAAGGGGATATGTATTTCAAAGTAAAGTAATTTTCCCATTGGCCCATAAATTGGTGCCTTATTGTCATTGGATGTCATTTAATGTTTGTAGCAACCCTAATTAGGGTTTTCTTGAGATGATCTTGGCCATTGGTTTCGAATGAGTCCAGGCTGTCTATCACATGAAAGTCTTTGAAGAATTGTCACTTTGATGCTGCCAAAATTAAAATAAATCACTGAAGTTGGGTGATTTGGTGAAGATTTTGTAGTGTTGTGTGGTTCTTTGATTTCTCATTTATAGTTTAGAATTTGCTTTTGAGTTTAGAAATTGCTTTAATTAATTTAGTTGAATGAAAGAAAATCTTGTATGAACCTTTGTGAAACTCGCTTTATCCATACTACTTGTAGTTTTCTGATTGCATATTGCTTTGCGTGGTCAATTGGAATTTGATATAATTTCAATTATTGCTTACTCATTGATATGCATCCTATTGATGGTGTTGGTGTGGTTAGTAATGATTTGAATATCTATTGTCTACTTTAGAAGATTGCACTAGCTTGGTGGAAGTTGATTAAAAAGCTAAGTCTAGTAGAGTTCATAAAGACATTCATTATCTCTTGCATTCTAGAATTAGAATAGGATCTCTAAACCCTTACTCTCTTTGTAGTTTATTTCAAAGTCTTGCTAGAATTAGGATCAAGCACTTGCATTGCTAAATCTTCTAAATAGAAAAGTTGATAAATCTAGAGCGAATAGTGTAAGTCCCCTTGGATTACCAACATGCATCAAGCCAAACGAGCTCATATCCAACATTAAGTCACAAGTTCACAAGTAGGAACCTTGGAGTCACCTCTATAATCTTTTTCCAATCTTAGAATACAACGGGGCTTTGCTTGAGAGAGGATAGAGTGCTTTTGGCACTTTATTCTATGTTGGTGTGGTCATAAAAACACTAAATAAGTACTAAATACACTATAATCAGTACTTTGTTTCTACTCAAATACAATGTAAGCCCAAGTTTCCAGTAACACAAGGACATGAATATGGAAGGAAGGTGGTGTGAAGACTTCACAGGGAAGTGCATGCAAATAAGAGAGGAATTGTAAGGATCCCAAGTGATACCGCAAGACATTCTGCCCTTCGGTAAGGTTTTTACTAGAGTATAATAAATATGAAAATCATGGGACCAAAATAAGGATGGGCACAACTAAGCTCCTCAAAACAAGGCACGTTGTAGAACAAATAAGGATATTTACTAGAAAGACATGCAGACAAGGTTTTAGGCTGACTCAAAATTGACCAGGAAGCTTAATCAAGTCCTCCTTTGCTCGAGAAAATTACTTGAATGTGAGAAACAATTGGCATGTATTGGTTGGATTCCTTTCCATCCAGCCAGATACACTACAGATTGCATCAACTGAGTGGTTAGTGCCCTAACATCAAGTAAGATCTTCAGGAGAAGGTTAAAATTCAGTAAAAGTTGAGCAATGGAAACCTCAAACAAGCATGAAATCTCGTATAATTAAATAGGCCTATAATTGTCAACATTACATCTGTCCAAACAGAAAGCATTGGCGTCAATGGCACAGATGAAGGTGGTAAGTCAATGTCACAAACAGGAACAAACTTTTAAAGAATTAAGTCCTCAATAGCAACTATGAAGGAATAATCTTTGCCCTGCTCCTGAGAGGGCACAGGCCATGTCAGGCAATGACTGAAATTGGGAAGATATAGGACTCCCAAGAGTAGCGAACTTCATAGATTCTAAGATTCCAGAAGGTGAGTCTTCCAAGGAGCTATGAATATAGCCCAGTTTTATTTCTCATGTAGAAAGTGCAGATAATTATCCCATTTCTTTTATTAATGGTAAATGCAAAAAGTACAGAAAAAGTTTCAATTGATGACATTGGTTTGGCCATCAGTTTGTAGGTGAAACAAAGTGGAAAAGCAGAGCTCATAAGCATTGAAGAACTTGATCGTGATAGTTCAAAATAGCTAAATACATGCCCAAAAATATTCTACAGCCTTATGACCAGCTAGGAAATAGGTTTCAAGATGATGCCAATACAATCTTGGGTAAGTGATCAAAAAAATGGTTTTACTCCATTAAATAACCAGGGCTTAATCAGAAAGATACCAGAAAAATAAATACTGTTTTGCACTGAAGCAAAACCACCAGATGCTAAAGGGTGGAAGTTGCATTACTGACAGGAGAGTTTTGATTGCCTCGTAAGAGTTTTGAATTTGTCACAGCGGTTTCTTTTGTGGCATGGCAATTTCACGTGTGCCCTAGCAGGTTTTGAGTCTTGAATCTATTAGATTTAGTGGATTCACCCATATGAATATTCCTTATAAATTCATCTTACAGTCTATGCATATTTCACAGCAAATGAAATATCCGGAAGCACTTTTATCACCTCAGCTATGTAGTGCTTGATAATGACACCAAAGTTGCATGGACATGGATACGGATATAAATACGGATAGGGTATCGGATACGGATACAGCCATTTTTTAATACCCCTAATATGGATATGGCTGGATACGACATTAATAAAAAGCATACACATATTTAACACAATTTTCTTAGTTATCAAAGGAGATTTTCATTACTTCAAAGCAATATAGGCACAAAAATGCTACATAAATAGTTATAAGTTAATTTTAAAAATTTACAATAAGCAAAAATAGTAGAGTTGCATTGGAAGACAACCCAAAAAAATGGGTCACTGAAATAGAAAAACATTTCATTTGTCTTTCTCATTTGGTGTAGGTTTTGTTTATACCAAAAAAAAAAATTAATTGCATTAATCAAGTTTTTTAAAATTAAATTTAGAAAGATTTGTCAAATTAAAAAAAATTAAATCACATAGTATTTGGCATGGTTGGAAAATCTAGTTTTTTTGGGTACACATGGATACAATATTTGATGTGTATCCAGGCTGTATCGCATACGTTTCCAAATTGAATACAGGGATACGTGTGCCCAAGGAGGTAGAAAGGAGTTTCCAGCTACTATGAATGATGCTTTAAGTTGAAAACAATAATACAAAGTCCAGAAATCACAATTTTAGGAAACATCAGACAGTAAAGTTTTAACATGTTAACTTGCAGATTGCATTTGAATTTTTAACAGTATACACGTTATGGCATTGACAGTGGTCATGTCCACTAAAATCATCTTATTCTTTAAAATATAAAATTTTGTTCAAAAAATTCAAAACATATTACCTTGACAACTGCAGAGTAAACCACCACCGTGTACTTGCTATAATCATGATATACAAGAGGTGCTTCTATGAAATATGACACAGAATGCGTGAAATAATCTGGTGATACATAACCAATTACAAGTGGCCGGTCAGGATCCTTATAATTGTCCCAGGTAGTGTACTGAGGATAAAGGTTCATAAACCGTCTACCCCATTCCCTGCATGATGAAAGGTATTCAATGAATTTTTTAATAAATATATTTGACTAAATAATAAATAAATAAATCAAAGGAAAAATTTCAATGTATGAAATGATTACAAACATAAACCAACAACCAAATCCCTGAAATTCCAAAGCATACTCATAGCTGAAAAATCATACTACTAAAGTGAACAATTCGAAATACATGCACCTTAAAATAAAAGTACAAAACATTTTTGCAACATGCATCGTAATCAAATGAGCTAGAAAAGTGACCAACCTTACGGATGGCAATTCATTTGCTTAAATTCTTATCAATAAGCATCTAACTACGGGAAATGTAAAAAGATTAAAAGGGAAACTGTTATTGCCATGCAGAGACATGTAGCAATGTACAATTACAGAAAGCCTCAACTAGTTTATATAGATACGCTTTAACTAGTATGTCAAAAATGGATTTGCTTGTCTTAGATTGTGAGACAAGCAAATGAAATATAAGACAATAAGCAACAAGAGAATTCAACACCATAAAGAATGACCAAGACTGCCAGAGAAGTCCCTTGGGGGTAAATACTCCAGCTAAATATGAATGTACAATCACTGCTTAGAAACTGCTACAAAGATTGCTTACACAGCCCCTTGAACCTTCTACAGAGACCCAACAAGTTTTCTAACACCCAGAATGAGCTCAGGGCACTCCCAAATGAACTCTCTGCCCTTACAACTTGAATGACAGTCATAAATATAAACAACTGCAACACAAAAACTCCCTACAACAGGCTAAAGAAGAAAACTAAGACTCCAACATATAGAATTCAATCTCCAAGAGGTTATAAATAGACTTCTTGTGCCACAAGAGAGCTGGAATAACAGTTCAATAAGAAGAGGAAGAGGAAAAACTCAGAATCTAAAGCATCACCCATTCCAACAGAGAGGCAATTATGCACTTGCCACAGTCATAGAAAATTCACCATTGCAATTACATTTCACCCCCTGTTCGAATTGCTGATTTCGCCAAAATGAGCAAAATACTCTTTTTTCTTTGTGTCTTCTTGCAAACCAACAAAGAGGCAATTTTATGCTTGCCAGCAATTACACTTTCACCCACTGTACAAATGGGCAAAAGACTCTTAATTCTTTGTGCCTTCTTGTGAACCAACACCTACACATGGATGCACCATACAACCCTGAATATTATTCAGCATCAAAGACATGACCCTTTGTACTAAAACATGCCAATGGGAACAAATAACGGATCACTTTTTGGATCAATACGGATGACAATCGAATGAATTTTTTTATTCCAACACTCTTAACTCCATCATGCCTACAACATATTATATATCATAGAGCCTATCACTGTCATGCAACACTTAATTAGCACAGAAATATTGCAATGCTGAATTACATGACACATACCCTTTGCAACTCGTGATATTAACTCTACACAACAAAATGCAAATGCTACAGGATTGTGCACTGTGAATGCTATAAAATGGGTAGGATTTCAAACATCAATCATACATATTCACACAAGCTTTGAAAAACATAAGGTCAATTAGTTTCCAATTTTCTCTCATGCCATACAAAGTAGAATCCCTGGGACCTTAATAAGGGAAATTTCCTAAAGGATTCTCATAGCTCCACACCAAAATGACAAGAACTTCTTTTCCTTAGAAAGGACACCAACCCAATCTAGTATATTTAGGAACCTATACAATCTCATTTGAATTTACATTAATTTACAATAGTTGACCTTATGGAGTGGTGTCCTGGTTTCCCCATAACCCTTCAACCATCTAATGAATGTCAAAACATTCCCAATGGGCCTTTTTTCAGCTCTAATAAAAAAAGAAAATAAAAAATCAATACAAATAAATTTTAAAAATTGAGAAGGAAAAAGGAGAGTTGTTGATTTCCTGCATTTTATTGCCAAATCCAACATATACTTATTGAAAAACGAACAATACTGAGAGGGGGAGGGGGTGAATCAGTATCTAAAAACTATTAATGAAAATTTGAAAGCACACACACATAGGAAGACATGACACAGAAATTTTCTCACATGGAAACCCAAGACAGGTAAAAACCACAGCATCACTAATCGAAAGGGCAACTACCCATTACATCTGAGAGCTAAAACTCTCCTTATCACTTAGCTGATCAGGCTTCAACCTGACCTTGAAGGCTGCAACCTTCCCTTAAGAGAATTTGAAAAATCCAGACCAAAAGTATATGCTATGTCTTCACACCAGTATGAAGACCCCGTTTGCTGCTGATAATCTCAACACAAATTAAAGTTGACAGTCTGACAGATGAATCAGTTTGACAAGAAAAGCTCAAGACTCATAGTCAACAAAAACTGTGCCTCCTGTTATGCTGTTGGTTGATATTCTTCAAAGTCTGTTCCCAACACTACACTCTCACTGATCACTGTCCTGCTTTTGTCAAATTAAGCATGTCTTTTCTTATATGCCTGAAGTCGTGTTCCTTATCTGAGACAAACTTGCCTTTCCTTCATGCACTCAGCCTGTCACACAGGTTTTCCATTTTTATCCTCCTGTTTACTCTCGCATCTTCTCCCTCTTTAATTTCTTTACACTTTTATTACACCTGCGAACTATATCCTCATTCAAGAGACATGCATATATCCTTTTGTATTTTGACTCACTGATACTCCCCCAATTTTTGCTACCTGATACCGCCGAGCCTTATGACTTCTCACTGAGTCATTATTGCCAGATAACTCCCTACCGCACACAGCATTTCCTTAATCCCCTTTTTAATAGAAGCGGTGAGTTGCGAATCAAAGTTGATCCACACTTATTGCAAAGAAAACGTTCTTCTTTTTACTGGCTGACTCCACCCTGTGTATTTCGTTTTGCTCCAGCATATAAAGAGGACTCATAAAGCGCGTTATTATGCCAGCAAGCACTTTAAGTTATTTTTAAGAAAAACGTCTTCTTCCAATAATACGATTCTGTTTACTGCATCCCGCCACTACACCAGAGCCATGTTCACGCCTTTTTCTTGCCTAGCTAGTTTCCTTGGGCTCTTCGAATCATACTGTTTTTTAACAGAAAAACACTCGAAATGATGGTCTTCTCTGCAGTACAGACCGCGCATACAGTCTTCCTAACACCAGTCACCTAAAACGCGGGTGCTTCATATATCTTGTAAGGCTTCGTTATTCCTTCTTCCTCACGTTTTTTACCCACTCTTACGCAGGTTATGATGTGTCTTATTTTTGCTGCATTAAAAAACGTTCTTACATGTCACAGCACGTTGACCAGTATCCAAGAGATTTCCACAACAAAAACGCCTCTCTGTTCCTTGTCAGTGATGTTTAAGGAAAGACACAAACAACTAATAAACAGCTCCTGCAAAGTTTCGAGAGCTACTAATGAGAAAGGCCACCGTTTTTGTGATGATGAAATCTTCATTGTCTGGACGCGAGAGAGAGCCCAGCAAAAAGAATGAGCCGTTTTTTAAAGAAGAAATCACGGTCCTCAAAAACTTCTCCACGCGTACACCCACACGGCACACACACGACACCAAGAGAAATGTCAAGAGATGTCGAGAAATGTCAGGAGTCCACGCACAGCTGTTGGATGACACAGTGTTCAATTAAGAGGCTATATCTACGTTTAAAACATTCTTACAAACATTCTCCATCAGCTATATTACCAAAGAGATGTGGGGACAGCTGGAGGGGAAATAACACCAGAGACACAAGTGCGAGAATAAGACACACCGCATCAAGTGACAAAAAACACAACACTTATATCTAGGTTATTGAGTTCTACACCTGACAATCCTGGTCCCATATCCAATCAGTCCTAGTACCAGTCTAGCAAGAAGAGCACTCCAAGAGCGTACCCAAGGCAAACCTCAGGTTGCAGGAATATGCCCTAGGCACTCCCAAGCGCTCTCATGACCATGAGGCGCAGTTTTATTAAACAAATGCGAAAACAAATAAGTTTAAAAAATTTTAAAAACCCTAAATGGTGCATGAAACCCTACAATGCACCCATTATGTTTGTTGTTCGACAAAAACGAGCCTATTTCACACAAACTCATTCTTATCTTGCATTATTGCTAATATTTTTTGAAGAACTATTAAAAGTGCCTGAGGGACCAATCTAGCTTCCACAAAGGACATATACTAATCTAAGTTACATAATCTAACAAATTCTTTCAATTTAAGGATTTTTCAAAATGCATTTTGGAGTTTGTTTTAAAAAAATATATATTTCTCATTATTCTTTTTGAAAAGGAAAACCAACTAAGGATTTTTCAAAATACTTTTTTGGGGTTTCTTTTGAACTTCCACTAGTTTACCCACAAGGAACCAAGGTGGCAAGGACACCCATTGTCCACTATCGAGCACTCCACAACCAACAATCTAATTTTATAAAAATAAACAAAACAGAAGAAAAGGTAATTTTAAAACATTTGAACATAATCACTATGTTTGTTGTTTGACAAAAACAAACCTACTTCACAGAAACTCTTCTTGACTTCTTGTTTATCCCATTTTTTAATTTGAAAGACTACTGGTATTTTTTTAAGGAGAACAATTCAAAAGTGCCAAAGGAATGAATCTAGCTTGTATGAAGGATATCTGTTGAACTAAGGTAAATTGTATAATGAATTATAAAATAATTCAATTTTGGGAAAAAAAACAAATTTAATGATTCTTCAGAATATTTTTAGATGTTTGTTTTGAACTTTTACTAGGGGAGAGGAATCTAGTAATTAATCATGTTCCAATAGTTGTGATAGCATTTGTTGATTTAATGCCCAAAATTTTACACAACATTGCACCAATAGTTGTGACTTTAAAGTAGCTTTTTTTTCTGTTTTGATTAAGGATCAAACAGGTATTGAAGGGACCCAAAACCCTATTTACAAAACGCTTCCATCAGCAAACCACCAACAAACAATCAGAACATAGGCAGCCAACCCACAGCAACAAGAAACATAACCACAAGCAAGAAAGGAGCTAATTCAGGCTCTTCAGGGCCTCACCTGCTTCAGCGTCAAGTTGTGAGATGTTCATGAAAAGCGTTTTCAAATCCTTCGGGTCTTGATTTGATTGTTCAGCTGCTCTCTTCAGGTGAGCTCGGGTACTGGATCCTTTTGTATCCTCCTAAAGTGTTTGTTCAGTCTGCACTACTCTTAATAACTTTGTAGCTGAAATTGACTATGGTCATCAGAATGCCTAGTGCAGGAGCACCATGGCATGCAGTTGATTTGACCCTATTGGTGCAAGAAGGCCTAGTGGAACAACTAGGAAGCATAGTGTGTTTTTTGACAAGATGTGGAGCCTCTTGGTCTTGGAGTGAATGGATCAATGGGCTCTGCATCAATGTCATTAATCCTCTTGTAGTTGGTTTTCAGGCAGGAAATTATGCCATCAAAGTCCTCTTTCATATGTTCAATATCCTTGACTGCCTTTTGAAGGGAAGCAATGACATTTTTACCTTCCACGAGACGCCCTATGGCTGACTTTTCAAAATTGTTGTTCAGAGCACGGATTTTGATGTTCATTTCACTCAGCTCATGAGAGAAGAACCTCTACAATTTGAAATTGTCCACCACTGCATTCCTAGCCACACTTAACAAATCATTAGGGCTTTCTTTGTCTGAGTTGAGCAACAGTAAATATTTCTCTAGATCTTGGGGAAAAGACAGTCTGCCCTCTCTATCAATAGTAGGAAAGGAGTCTTCCGAAAGCCTCTAACTACTTTGATCACTTTCACCAGAGATAGAGTAAACAAAGGGAGCTTTCCTTTTTTTGGCTTCCTTCTTCTTCCCTACCTTCTTTCCTTTTTCCTCTTAAAAGACAAAATTTGTGTCATCATCGTCTTCTATTTTCCATCCACCCTCCTCAAAATATGGATTGTCTAAACCATCTTCCTCCGAATCAGCATTATCAACATCTGAGTTTTCGATAATGGGGGGGGGGGATTTATCTGACTTTAAAGTTGTTATTGTTAATAACGACTAGCCATAATTGAATAAAATGTATTTCTTAGATCTAAAAAGCAACAAATCATGTGATGCCACATCAGTGCACCAATAAAACAAACCTCAGTCTCACTTTTTTATGCCTTTTTGGACACCTCAGCAAAAAACATGTTGATGTGGCCTTGAAACCTTAGTTATAAGCAGGGGACTTGCCAAGTAAGCTGCTGTAGAAAATTGGGAGTGATTTGAAATTTCCACATAGGTTTCCAAGAAGCGCAAAGTTTGAGTGCTCACTGTAAAATTTTGTACTTTCTTATAAAAACAATCTATCTAGAACAACCACTAGTTCAAGTTCAATGAGCCTTGAGGGGGTAGACAAACAATTTAAATATGATCACACATCTTCTCTAGGGAAATATGTTACAATACTCGATCAACTTATAGGAGGCAAGGCTTTTATTTGAAATTCTAATTAGTGTGGGTCCCAATTTAAGAGCTCATATAGTCATGCGAAAGCTCTTCAAACAAAAAGCACTTGCTAACTTAAAAATTTTCGTATTGTCTTTAATATCTTGGACAATGTTATTAGGACCCATTATCTCTATGGACGTAATGAGGATTTTTCGAAATGAATTCTACATCCTTTACTTGTCAGTCATTATGAAAGCTCTCAATTATGTGCTATGAGTGGAAGGTGAAGAGATCCAAATGTTTGTGACAAACCATCATATGTCACAAGGCATCTCCAACACATTTTTGAATTTGAATTTATTGAAGGCAAGTTTTGCTTCTGCCACATTTACTGACATATTGATGAATTATTAAATTATTTTACACAACATTAGGATTTTATACACAATCATTGATCCTAGATGATATCCGGTGACCTGATGTGGTCTATGTCTTGAGTTTCATTGAACCTATCATGAGTTTGATGTAGTTTTCTGATAGCTATCGACCATGTTTGAAGGAATTCTATGATAGCATCAATACCATGATAGAAAAAATAAAGTTCATAACAGCGCAAAAAGAAAATGACCCCAAAGAAACATTTTTCCAAAGTGTGAAAAAAAATCATTCATCACCACTAGAATAAGATGAAAACAGCCTTAAATCTCCCTTGCATATGCATTATCTCTCAAATATTATAGCCCTGAGATACTTTCTTTTCCAAGAAGAACAGCAACATATACTAAAGCTGCTAATGGATACAAGTTGGCATTTTGAAAAATCTTCTTAGATCCAGAAGTTGTGGATAATGTTAAAATAAAAAAGATTTTGGCAAGTTCATCTCAATTTTTTTGTAATCTTTGAGACCAATACAACAAAGATGCTCATACATGTTACCTCCACAAGAAAGATTATTTGTTCTTCCAATTTCTTGCAATCAACATTCTATCATATGTAAGCATCTTTTAATTTCTTTAATATTTGTGGTACTTACCATTGTTTTGCATTTTTTTCTTTTCACGTATATTGACTTTCAATCATGTCTATTTGATCACTAATTGAGATTTCTACAAATGTCATCCACTTCATTTGGCACACATTCTAGCTTGCTCTGTGCACAAAAATCGAATCGACTTATGATCTAAATGAATGAATTGGAATCACATCTTAATGATTTGAACAACAGTATCCAAGCATATCCCATACGTAGAGTAGAACTAGATGCCGTTGAATGTTTTTGAATAGTAATCAATCAAATGTCATGTTGTGTGAGTACTACATTGAGTGCTTTGTCAAATGCATCAGTGCAAATTTCAAAAGGGTGTGGAATGCCAACCAATGCCCTATGATGCAAGAAAATGCAAGAACAAATCTATTATTTAAGTTTGAGTCCAATAATATTTCACAATTAAGTGATGTTGCATTAAGTTAGCCAATCTCCAATCACCTTAATTCCCTTTGGATCTACATGGATGTTTGCACAATAAATGATACTTGAGATATTGGATTTGCAATGTCTAAATGGTACACTTAATGAAGTAGGCCCACAAATTGTGTCGCTATAGAGTGTACAAGACGTGCAAAATATGATCCATGTGTTTCTCCTATATCTTACTAAAGATGAGGATATCATCAATATCAACAATCAAGGAGTCAAAGAAGGGGCGCAAGATGTCATTTCATCAAGCACATGAATGTTGTTGCATTGATCAAGCTAAAAGCATTAACATCCATTTGTCTAGTCCTCCTTGGATTCGAATGTTGTTTTACAAATGTCTTTAGTATGAATTGGCATCAAGTGCTATGTTAACAACTTGAGGCTGGTATTGTTAGAGTATTGTGCATTGCAAAGTTGATCCAAGGGTTGATCATCAACAAGGGATCCCAATTTTTCATCATGATCTTGTTGAGCCCACAATAGTTGATGCAAAGGCACCATGTTCTATTTTTTTTAGGCACAAAAACTATAAAGTTGTCACATGGAGAAGACTTGAGTTTGGTCTTCCTCCAATCAATCAACTCAAAGTTAAAAACCAAACAGTATTCTCTGAAATAGATCTACAATACAAAGGGCTATTTTGAAGAGGGGGTTCAAATGCCAAAATCAAGCATGTATCACACTAAATGGTTTGTTGGGTAGGTATTTCCACTCCTCAAAGACATCTTTGTACTACTAAAACATCTTGTTGATTTGTTATTGTGATAGTATTTGCACAACCTCATGTGCTACCATTGTCCATTTTCTTTCTTGTGCAAATGCATGTGGATTTTGTCCAAAGCAACAACTCCACATCATAATTTGTTATACAAATAGTATTCTATAATTAAATTAAATGATATTTATTGAATATCAAATAATAAGCAATTGAGTTAAATAACATCACATGCTTAAACCTACAGCTGCATTTCCAATAATCAACCATAGTAGGGATTGGAGAGGAGTGCACAATAGGGTGCCCAAAACATTTGCCACAACTAAGCCCAAGGGCATGATATAACACCTCTTGGCCCACAAGTGGCAGGAACCCTTATCCATCCAATATTGGGGTGCCCTACTTAGAAGGGGAACCCGCATCTACTCCCCAATCATGTCTCCTTACTAACACATACATGATTGTTTTATTCCTTAGATTCACTTACAACAACAAATCATCATTAGAATTGGAGAATGTACAATAGGGCAACCAGAACATTTGACGCAACTAAGCCCAAGGGCATGATATAACACCCCTTTTAGCCCACAAGTCAAGAACTCTTGTCCATCCAACATTGAAGTAACCTACTTAGAGGGGGAACCTTTATGTGCTCTCCCAATCGTGTCTCCTTAATAAGCAACCTTGCGAGCATCCAAAAAGGCATGGTCATAAAGGCATGATAATGGAAAAACCCAAGCGCTCAAATACATCTTATACAATGATATTCTTTTGGTCATTGATGTCAATTATGGCAATGCACTTGTTGTCCATTGATCAATCTCCTTTAATTAAGTAGGATTTAATGTGGCTTGCACAATTAGAAATTGTTACATGTAGCATTCAGCATCACTGTGGGAATTAATATGATGGCAATGACACCATTTATAATCTTGTCATTTGTTCTTGCTCTCATCCTTGCCTGGTGTGAAAGATGTTGATGCTTTGGCATTTGGCACAAATGAGATTATGTTATGTTGCTTTTATACAGGGAATTTTTTCTTGTGTTCAAAGGGCTTTGGAACCACTAGCTTGTTCATGCATATTGCAAGCTTTTTGTTTGAACTTGGCCTTAGCTCCAATTTTGGATGCATTCTTGAAGGTTTGTCCCAATGCATCCAAAATCAAGCTATTTATTTAAGAGTAAGTGTAAGGTGTTTACCCATTTATGTATTAGGTGTGTCCTTATGCAAGGAGGCAAAGTAGTCATGGGATTCAATGGTGCACTCCTCTACAACTTGTTGAATATGTACTCATCCTCATAATGTATGAGTAGTAAATATTCATCCAACAAAGTGCTAACAAAGAATTTTCAGGTCCAAATAAGTTATCGGTCCCTTCTATATTGCACACTAAATGTTTGCCACCATTAGGCAGAAAAATGGACATCTTAAACAACGTAAAAGAAATTTTTTGTCCCTAAAATTGTTGATACAAAAATGTCTCCAATTTCGAAATCTAGTCATCGAACATCATGGCATTAATTTTACCTTCAAATGTAGGGTTGTCTAGGTCGACTTACACTCTAAAAGGGCTTTGGTGTTGGGTGGAAACAAGCATGTCTACGAAACTTGGAGCATTAGTGCAAGTTGGCACGAGTTCTCAAAACTATCCAAAGAGCTTTGATGTCCACTTTTGTAATTCACCCATTTTACTTTTGCTGCAACATTTGTCTACACACTCAGTAGATAAAACAAGCTTGGAAACTTCCTCCTGTTGTGCATGTGTATGTCTAGGAATGTGCAAACACTTCTCGATTACCAATGTATGTCTAGGAATGTGCAAACACTTCTCGATTACAATTCTCATTCCTAGCCCAGCTAGAAAATACTAGAACATATTTGTATTTTTACAACTAGCTGGGGTAGGAATGAGAATTCCTACAAGGGTGAACGCATCAAACTGTTTTTTCCAATAACTCAATAGTATAAGAACCCTCTTGAATACTAATTGGTTTGAGGCACACTGATAATATGCTTTATGCATCTATACACTGCTAAAATCCCCTTGGTGACTTAATATAGCTATAATAATTTCTAAATGCATTTTAGATGCTTCTTTCAAGCATTCATTTGTTTGCTCATCCATTTAATATGACCTTTAATATGTTTCATAGTTTCAATATTATAAAAAATGTAAATCAAGTGTTTCGCTATGGTGCATCAAAAGAAAGTAAAACTCTGCTTCTGGAAATGGGGTGTTCCCCCCTACGGAAGTGAATGGGAGGAGGGGGAGGAGGGTTTGGGAAAGGCTGTGCATCCCCATTCACTTGCAAAAAAAATTAAAAAAGCTTTACTCTAAACTTGAAGCTAAAAGGAATTCTTGCGCCCAAAACAAAGATTATGTAACCAGTCCATGCTCTACTCAAAATGCTGTACACTGGTACATCTTTATATAAATTTCAATGACTTTTTCTCATTGATTACATAAACGATAAATTGCAACTTTTTCAGAACTTTTTTCTATTAAAATTTCAAATATTCAATTTTTATCTATTATTTTGAAAGTCTTCCCCGAATTTTGGAAAGCAATGCCATCCCTGAAAATCATTCCCTGTCTCAACGTCCCCCTTTCATAGAGACTCATGGAATACTGTTTGAATTCCCTGTTCTTTCCCTGCAAACTCTGAAAGAATAAACCTAGAAACCTTAAATATATGACAAAAATGTAAAAACAATCATCCCAGGTAATTTTGTATATTAAAAACAAATGGACTTCTTTATGTGAGAGAGCATGTTTGTGCAATGCTGTCTTTGCATAACTTTAAGCAATGCCCATCTGAAAAAAATAGATGTGAATTGAACCTGTGTGCAATGTAAAGCTTATCATCTTCTCCCTCGTAGATATAGTTCATTGCCAACAGACGATTCTGCAAGCACAAAAAGAAAAAATCTCAGGCAATTGGAAGAATTGCTTCATTTTAAGCAATGCATGTAACAATTCAGATAAAGTAATCAAAGTTAATACTTTGAAATTCTAGATGCACCCTTACATCTAGAATAATTGTTGCTTTTTTAAACCAAAAAGAACATAATTCTAAATATCAAAACATCAATTCCTTGTAATATAGTGCTAGATTTTCAAACTTGCTTGTTTAAATATCAAATGCAAAACACCTATGCTATTAAATTCTAAAGATCCTTGTATAAATATTAAATTTTAAAATATAGAACAGGAATATTCATTTGCACACGTACATGTCAGATAGTATCGATTGACCTCTCCAGTACCATTACCAGAATAGAATTCCTTCTTACGCTATGTCAGTAAGTAGATGCCCTTGGTTATTTATGTCATGTGGCAAGAATGCAGGGGAAAATTAAAGCATTATTTTCACTAGGAGGTGATGATTCAACCTTAATTGTTGAAGTGACTCTGCAATCAATTATATGATCTATGCTAATTGTAGAACCACTAGAAAAAAGTTTAACATGCTGTAGAAGGGAAAAGACAAAATTTCTCATAGGCCAATACAAGTCTCTGTTTTGATTCAACAGAAAATAAGATCTTATAAAGTACATTGAGTATATTCTACTTGTGTATCCCTGTTAGTATTTGGCTCTCTATTTTTTATCAATGTCAATGAATCATGTCTACATGAACAAAATTTCTTCTGATCCTTATGACTATGGTAGAACTCAATTATTATTTGAATGTAGCAACAGTGCAGATAACAAGGAATCTTTTTACAGAAGTAAAGATTCAACCTAACCCAAGGTCACTCAACAATCAATCAAAGGACCAATGCTAATCATTATCTACTCGTATATCCCTTCTGTTCAGCTCCCTGTCATCATTCAATGTCAACAAATGACGTCCACATTTGAAAACATGGATCAAATTGTTTCCCAACAAAAGGAAAAAGTTGCAATTGTGAACATAAATCCATTACAAAAACAATGACTATTATTTTTTTTACTTTTCCATTAACTTCTTCTTTTTTTTTTTGTATTTTTTTTATAGGCTAAAGGTTATTATTTTGGTAGCTTCGGGATTTCAACTCTTCCAAGGGATAAGAGAATATCAAGGCATCCTGAACACTGGAGTTGCTGCTACTGTCCTTGAGGAAAATATAAAATAATTAATAAACATTAAGGACAATATTTGCAGATTCTTCATGGAAGTTTCTTCTCCACCACTGAATTCTTACAACCCAACAAATTCAGGAAATTCAGGTTTCCTTTGAGATACATTATGTAACTGACAATGCATAGGCATTAGACTTGCATGTTCAACATGACATAAGGGAAGGTCATGCCATGCATGATTTTAATCGAGGCCTAAACAAACTTATCTCTCTCCGGTTTGACATCTTCACAAGGAATATTTGGGCCACTTGATGAAGTGGAAAGCAGCATATTAACATCTTCACTGTAAAAAAAGATATGCAAAGAAATGTCTTATTTTACTGGGGCTAATTGTAGAAGCAACAGACCACAATTACCATGCTCAAAAACATAGTACTGTGGACTTCAAGGAACGGGCCCTTATTAAATTGGCTGGAAATAAACTGATGGCAAGAATTATGACGCAAATAAACTGACGGAAATAAACTATGGTTCTAAAACTAACATTTAACTATTAAATAAGCTGCAACACTTGTGACAAGCACACAAATGAATGACGCAATAATGCAATTTTAAACCAGAATTTCCTACCTTATACAATTGGTATTCATCACTGTGCATTCAAGGGATGAGAAATCCAAAATCTTGAGCTAATTTTATGTCGCAGTTTGATGAAAAGAGTTGTCCAGTGCAAAGACCCAACTATAGTAGGGTTTACGAAATCCATTTTGGGTGGGGTGGCATACAAAATTGTTGTTGCTCCAAAATGATTGTCAAAAAGCATTTCATTGCTAATTAGGTTTTCTTCTAATGTAGAGTTGTGGTGATGGCTTCTCAGAATCTTCCTTCCATATTAGTGAGAATATGTTGGTGCTTGACATTAAAAAAGTGATTGGGCCTAAAGTACACACAGTTGAGATGGAGAGTGTAGGCTCAATGTTTTCACCATTACAATGAGAAGATTTGCTTAATGTAATAGATGTTGTGTGGAGAGAACTATGGGTGTTGGATGTGTGCTTTCTAGTTGGAATGTCCATCGCT
Source organism: Chamaecyparis obtusa (assembly GCA_027943335.1). NCBI lineage: Eukaryota > Viridiplantae > Streptophyta > Pinopsida > Cupressales > Cupressaceae > Chamaecyparis > Chamaecyparis obtusa. The sequence continues at coordinate 1,993,024 of BSBK01001307.1, read as the reverse complement.
ACCACAGTCGTCTTGGAGGTTGGTAGTGAGTAGACTTTCCTTGTTTTTTGTGGCCTGTCTATTCACAATCCTCCACAAGATTGGGAATTCCTTACAACATTCATTTTCCCTTTCTTAGCTGCTAATGGAAGTGTTGGATACACTCATTTGTCAAACTACAAACAAAAATGTTCCGTAGGTGGAGGAATTGGCTCCGCACCACATGGTGGAAGAGAGCAGTAGGGGGCGGTTTAGTGCATTGTGTCTCTAGTCATTGCTTCATCTCTTTTTCCTTGGTTTTTGGTAGGTTGATAGGTTTAATGGACTGTTTGGGTACTGGTTTTGTATGGCCACAGCAGTATACTTCTTGCAATCTTTTCTGATTGTATAAGCTATATGTACTCCCTGGAAGTTTTCTTTTTCTGTAGTTTCAATGTTAATGAATAGTTATGTTATTCTTCTTTTCAAGGGCACAGAACCCTATAGAACCCCCACTATTATATCTAAATAACAATCAGTATTTATCAGTCAGGCACAAAGTTTAAAATCACTATGGTTGTGTAATGTCCCCTTTCTAGTCAGTATCAATGGTTGAGTTGTTAGCGCATCATTTCGAACCTCCTGGGCTAATGTCTTGGTTTGGGGGTCCTTGGATAGAGCAGTTACCTGAGCAGTGGGGACATCTCTTCAATGTATATTTGGGGTCAGGTCCCTGCCTTTGCATTTATTGTTTGGCTTATTTTGAGGGACTTACTAATTATAGTAAGTCAATTTCGCTCAGTTACCACTTTTGGCAGGAAACTTGGGTATTTGGTTTTTGCAGTAGATATCTGGATTCTGAGTTGACTTCTTGGAGAAATTTAAAAGGCCGAACTCATGATTATTAAATTATTAATAAAGCTCAGTAATAATAATACATTATAATGGCTTATTATAATGTTTTAAAGTTGGCGCCAAGTCTTCATTTAATGAACATTTAATATGGTTTGAAAATGAGCGCCTAGACTTAGCAGGGAGTTAATTAATTATTATGAAAGTCAACTTACATCGAAAGCAAATACTCTTAAGTTATGTGAAACTTGAAGGAGAAGCTACATGATCAATTTGCATTGAGAAGAAATATAAAAGCAGAAGGCTGAAAATCGATCCATTCATGCATTTGATAATTAGGCTTTGTGAATGAGAAGTATTTTGCAGTGTAAGGGTTTCGGTGAACTTAGCTTGGAAGAAAACAATTCTTCTTGAGTTTGGTGAGATACTTTGCTGAAAGATGGTGAGATACCCATTGATTTTTGCAGACATCAATGGTTTCATCCTGGAGCCATGATTGTGCCTAAATGCATAGTTTTTAGAAGAGTTGGAATTGTTTTCAGAGAATAAATTGCAGAACCTGTCATTGGCGGCTAGAAATAATAGATTACAGCATACGAATCAAGTTTGTGGAGTTTTAGAAGGCAGCTGTCTCACTTCTACAGCCCACGTGAGCTTCCCATGCTTGACATCAAACTCCCAGGTCTGATCGCAGGGTATTTTGGTGGTTTGTTCTTCATTCCAGAGATAGAGACCTAGAGGTTTAACAGCATCGTATGGAGTTGTAATCAATTTAGCAAAACAACTGGGCTGCGTCCACATACCAGGTTTCAATAATTGCTGCTAATTTCATTTCTTGATTTCAATAATTGCAAATGTATGCAACCAGATCATCTATTGAATAAATTGAAATAGTTCTGCTTGGATTTTGCTAGAGTTAGTTTATTTTTCATGCATTGTTTTAAATATCGAAAACAAAAAAAAGCATATACTTCAAAAACACAAATAAATATAAATTCTTCAGAGAAATATAGTACCCTGTTGCCAGAAGAACAGAGGTAGAGCCAGCAGGGCTCTTACGGGTTGTTTGTGCTTCGACATGTAATAAGTCTAGAATTCAGAAGACAAGCAGAATCCTACTGGTATGTGGTCAAGATCCTACAAAAAAGTTTAAATATTAATTTTAATGTGTAGTTACAATGTTAATGAATAGTTGTGTAATTCTTCTATTCAAGGGCAGTGGCCCCAATAGAAAGCCTATTATTATATTTCATAATAATAGTAAACTTTGAAATCACTATGGTTGTTTGTGCTTCTACATCTAATAATGTCCAGAGTTTAGGACACTGGCAAAATCCTACCGCTGTGTGCTCAAAATCTGGTAAAAGTTAAAATCTAAAGTCAAAAAAAAGGAATTCAAGACAAAGCTTTGTAATGACGGAATTAAATGTGACAGGCAACAAGTACTGCCAGTCAAAAGGTTTGTAAGCTGCTAAGTGAAAATCCTCTCCTCTCAAGTGAGGAAACCTGCCCTTGCTAATTAAATCCCATTAGCAAAGCACATCTATTATTCTTCTTTCCTTTTCCCTTCTCAGAAGGATTGTAAGAGCTTCTATGGGTAAATGAACAAATAAACTTTTCTCACCTCATTTTATCATTGTCATCAGTACTATTAAGGCCGTGCAATAAGTGGGAACTACTAGCTTACCTCAATTGTCAGTAAAAAGAAAAGAATGGGAATCTCTTTTTCTGTTGCAGATGGTTTTCGGAACCAGAAGGCCACTAAGGCGAATAAATTGTGCTAGCAAGCATTGCAATCCTCAAACACTAGCCACTCAAATAGATTTATAAAACAAAATTGCAATCTGTTCTTTCAGATTGTACCTTAAATGAACAAATCCTTATTATGGTTTGTGCCTCTACATCCTACCATTTATTTAAACTTTTGAATTCAAAATACTGGAATAAACCCACTTCTATGCAATGGATTATTGATTATGGTGCATCTCAACTTGTTACTTCTCATAAAGAAATTTTTGTCTCTATGCATCTTGATACTTCAAATATTCTTGTTCAACTTGCTAACAATTATACTTGTAAAGTATAAGCTATTGGTGATATCAATGTTCCGAATGGTAAATTACATGATGCTGTTTATGTTCTTGAATTAAAATCAAATTTTCTTTTTGTTGCTAAGCTTTGCTAAGATTATAAGATTAAATTCTATAGGATATGTGTTATATCATTGATCCAAAGCATAACCACATTATTGCTAATACTAAAATGGGCAATGATAACTTATTCAAATTTTATGAGTTTGCTCCATAGTTCCAGGACTCGCCACGAGTCATGCGAGTAGTCCGAGTCGCCGAGCCGACAGACCTTGCCGAGTTTTTATGACTCAGCCCAAGTCATGGAATATGACATATAATCATAACAATATATAATTTCAAAGGTTTTTTCATTTTACCAAGTCATTGTCGAGTTGTAGCCGAGTCACGAGTCGAGTTGGCCTTGCCGAGTCCAAGTCTGGGAACTTCGATTTGCTCATTCAAAGCATTCTTTGCTTACTACCATTGATTTTAATGTTTGGCATGAAAGACTTTGCCACATAAATTCTAATGATATTGCCTTGATGCAAAAGAAAATACAATAGATGAATTGCCTAGCATTATTCCTTCTAAAATTTATACGAGTCGTAAGATGCATAGGGAGACCTTTCCTCGTGGTCAAGCTTGGAGGGAAAATCATAAGTTGCAACTCATTCATAGTGACCTTTTGGGACCCATGGAGAATAACTCAATCCATAGATCAAGGTATGCACTTACATTTGTTGATGATTTTTCAAGGAGAACTTGGATCTATTTTCTTCATAGTAAAGATCAAGTTCTTGACGTTTTTACTCAATTTCGTATGTTTGTTGAAAAGCAATCTGGTTTTAAGATTAAAATACTTAAAACTGATAATGGTAAGGAATATGTTAATAATACATTTAATGGTTATTTGAAATCTTTTGGTATTAAACATGAGTTTACCATTCCCTATACACCTCAACAAAATGGTGTAGCGGAAAGGAAGCATATAACATGCTAAGAAAATGGATTATAAATTTTAAGATGAAGCTATGGCTTGTGCAATTTATATTATCAATAGGACTCCTACTAAAGCTCTAAAGGATATGACTCCCAAAGTGGCTTGGTCCGGTAGGAAGCCCCATCTGAAGCATTTAAGAAGTTCTAGTTCAATTGCTTATGTTCATAAACCTCAACAAAAGAGGCACAAATTAGATTCTAAATATTCTCCTAAATGATGAACATTCTAAAGCATCTAGAGTTTATAATCCTTTAAATAACAAGGTAAAAGTTGCTAGAGATGTTTGTATTGCAGAAAATAGAGTACATGATTGTTCCAAAGTTCATAATAGTGAAGCTTCTCAAAGTTGATATTGATGTTGTGGAGCACAATCCTCCTTCTCTAAGCCCTCCTAATACTTCTATTAATCATAGTGATAGTGATAACGATGATGATAATTCTACTTGTTGTGAGGTCTTCACACTGTCACTCCATTGCAAATGGGGACCCCCTCTTTTCGCTTAGCAATAGGAGTAGTGGTCTTAGGTGGTCTTAGTTGGTGGCAATTTTCAAGTCTCAAAGTCTAACAAATGAGTTTGAGCAACTTTGGCTCGTTGGGTAGTCAAGTCAATCAGGGATATGAGCGAGAGTTGGGCTAAGCTAATCAAGGATATGGAGTTGAAATCAAGGGATTTGTAATGAAATGAGCTAGAATCTTTTGAAAATCCTTGTTCCAGTTTCAATTTCATCTTAGAAGGTCAAGAAAGGTTATGGGAGATAACACTGATGGAGGCGAGTTGAATCCTGAAATGTGGCTAAGTCTAGAATGTTTAAGAAACTCTCAAAATCTTAAATCTTTTTTATAACTCCTATGAACCTAAAACCACTCTAAAACATCTTGACAGTATTTATTAACTTATACTTAAATGTTATATTTTATATAAATCATTTTGCCCTCCAACCTGAAGAAATTGAGTGGACTAGTTGGGAGTTTCAACATGCAAAATCACGTCGAAATTCCCAAGATCTTGGGATTTCCACCAAAGAAAAATCCCCACTTCTCCAAATCTCCGCCCTGGGAAGTTGAATACCAAATGGATGAGGAAGAATGAAATTGAGGGGAAGAGGATGACGTCCACCCAAATACTTGGAGAAAATGGCGAAATCTGAAAATGAAAACAAATTGAATCTCCTTTCAAGTAACTTGGATTGCAAAATCAGATTGAAACTCATAATGAGTGAGCTTTGAGTGCAATCCAATCATGAAATTGAACTTAAGGTGGTAAAATGAACATGCAAGATATGTGTCAGAATTCCTAAGATCTTGGGAATTCCACCCTTGCAAAATCCCAAAGATCTGAAATCTTCGCCCTACCATATACAAGATTTTGATGAAGTTTATCAAATTCCTAGTTGATCAAAAAGGTGAAAATAATTTTCGAAGGGGTAAGTTAATGAAAATGCAAGGGAAAGACCAAGTTTGTGAACAAATTAAGAGGAAATCAGGCTCAAAATGAGATTGGAAATCCTAAGATCTTGGGATTTTCATCATAGGAATACAATTTCATTTCAAGGTGAAAATAAGAATTGGATTCCATTCTATAGGCTCAAAATGATGCATAATGGCAAAGTTAATCAAAATTTTAAAGGAGAAGCGATGTGTGAATAAGCCCTCAAGGGCAGAGCTTTCCAAGACTTGGGAATTTTATTTCCAACTTCATCAAATCTTTGCCATGAACCCTCTTGGGCGGAATTTCTTAAGACTTGGGAATTGCATTCCTAACATCCCAAAACCTCTGCCACTTCTCCAATTTGAAATGCAATAATGTTGAGGTTAAAAAAAATGAAAGTTGTAATCCTACATGAGGATTTTGGAATGCAAGAAGTTCATCAAATTTGCACACGAAGATGAATGAGACACCAACACTTGGGCAGAACTTTCCAAGACTTGAAAATTTTATTCCCAACTCCTCCAAACCCCCGCCATACAACCTCTTGGGTGGAATTATTACAAACTTGGGAATTTCATTCCCAACATCCCAAAATCTCTGCCCTTGACATGAAACGGGCACTCAATACAAAAGAGAAGTCAATTAGAGTTCAAAAGAAAAAATCAAAAATGATGAGATGAAAATGAATTTCATTCAAAGGCATCAATCTCTCAATTACAAGGGCAAACTTGATGAAACTCCAAAGGATAAATATCTGATTTTGTAAAATCAGAATTCAGAACTTGCAAAAGAGAGGAAATTTGGGCTTAGAAAACAAGGAAAATTAGAACTATAACTTGCTGAAAGGGACATCTGGGTTGAAACAAAAGAAAATCAGGCCTTGGAAAATTGAATTTTTTTATCAAGTTGGTCTAGTAGAGGAAAAAGTAAATCTAGATGTAATTTTGTATCATGTAAGCTTTCGGATTTCCTTCATTTCGTTTATACTTATTATTTTGTGAGTTTGATAAATTTCTCTTTTGTTTTTGCAAGGTAACTATGAAAAGGGAGAGGATTGGAGAGCAAGGGATGCTACAAGATCAAGTTCAAACCTTCAAGCAAGAAGATGCTCAAAGTTGAAAGAGGAAATTCAAAGAAAAAAATAAAGATGGAATCCAAGAAAGCAAAGGAGAAGGAAAAATCGGAGTTTACAAGTGAAAGGAAATCATCACCAACTTGAGTTTCCTCCGGAGATCTAGGTTCACTTTGAAAGATCTAGATGCATGAAATCTTAATCATGGCCAAGAAAAATCAAGATTTCCAAAACCAACAAGTGCAACGAGAAGATTTTCAAATGAAACAAGGATGGAGAAAATTTGAGAAGTAATTTGTGAATATGCCATCATAACAGGAGATTTGATAATGTTGAGTAGCAAGAGACATTTTCTCATCACCAAAGAATTGATCAAGTTTATGAGATAAGGATGCAGAAGTAGCGCCGACTTGCGTGGTCTAATGGCATTTATATGAACTTAACTTTGATTATTGTTTGCACATTGATATGCATCGATGGATGGTGTTAATGGAATGATGGTAGTTTGAACATCTCACATTTACCTTAGGAGGTTGCGCTAACTTGGATGATGTTGATGGCTAAACTAAGTCTAGTAGAGTCACAAAGGCATTCATCATTTCTTGCATTCTAAGAGTAGAATAGCTTTCTAAACCCTTTCCCTTTGCAAGTTGTTTGTTTGGTGAGAAGTTAAAGTCAAGTTGGTATCCATTGAATGAACATTGTAAGTCCCTTTGTGATAACCAGCATATCACATCAAAAGAACTGAGTGAAAGTCCACAATAAGAAGGAACCTTGAGCTTGTCTCATTTGATCACACAATCCATAAGCATTATTTAGAATATGAGCATCCTTATTCAAAAGAGAGTTGGAGATTTGGTGTTTAATCTCAAAATACTAAAGATTCGATTATGTATGTAGTAGAACAAAACTCACATCAACACTACTCATGATTCTTCTTCTAGTGATGATTCTATTACATCTAAAAGGAAGCCTAAATGGTTCAAGACTTTGATTCAAGAAAGTGATGATTATTTAGCTAGAATGGATAAACTTAAGGCTAGAAGACTCAATTATTGCAATTATGCTTGGATGTCTACTATTATGAATGAAAATGATCTTAATTCCTTTAAGCAAGCTAAAAATCAACCTCATTGGCAAAAAGCAATGCAAGAAGAATATGATACTTTGCTTGCTAATCAAACTTGGGAGTTAGTTCCTCTCCCTTAAGGTAAAAATCTAATTTCTTGCGAATAGTTATATAAAACTAAATTCAATGTCAATAATGATGTTACTAAGTTTAAAGCCAAATTCGTTGCTAGAGGTTTTACTCAAATTTAAGGCTTAAATTATAATGAAGCATTTGCCCCTGTTGCTAATATGTCTACTATTAAACTTGTTCTTTCTTTAGCATCTCATATGAATTGGTGTAATCATCAAATGGATGTTAAAAGTGATTTTTTAAATGGTAAAATTTAAATGTCTCAACCTCTTGGATTTGTTAAGGTAGTGAAAATTTAGCTTTCAAGTTAAAGAAAACCATTTGTGGTTTGAAACAATCTCCTAGAAAATGGTATTCTAAGATAAATACATTCTTTCTTTCTCAAGGATTTATTAGAAGCAAAAATTATCCAAATTTATAAACTAAGGCTAGAAGACTCAATTATTGCAATTATGCTTTGATGTCAATTATTATGAATGAAAATGATCTTAATTCCTTTAAGCAAGCTAAAAATCAACCTCATTGGCAAAAAGCAATGCAAGAAGAATACGATACTTTGCTTGCTAATCAAACTTGGGAGTTAGCTCCTCTCCCTTAAGGTAAAAATCTTATTTCTTGTGAATGGTTATATAAAACTAAATTCAATGTCAATAATGATGTTACTAAGTTTAAAGCAAGATTCGTTGCTAGAGGTTTTACTCAAATTTAAGGCTTAAATTATAATGAAGCATTTTCTCTTGTTGCTAAAATGCCTACTATTAAACTTGTTCTTGCTTTAGCATCTCATATGAATTGGTGTAATCATCAAATGGATGTTAAAAGCGATTTTTTAAATGGTAAAATTTATATGTCTCAACCTCTTGGATTTGTCAAGGTAGTGAAAATTTAGTTTTCAAGTTAAAGAAAACCATTTGTGGTTTGAAACAATCTCCTAGAGAATGGTATTCTAAGATAAATACATTCTTTCTTTCTCAAGGATTTATTAGAAGCAAAAATTATCCAAATTTATATATTAAACATGGTGAAGATGACTATGTGATTATTATTTTATATGTAGATGATTTGATACTAACATCAAGCTCCAATAATTTGATTTTAGATACTAAATTTCAACTCAATAAAAAGTTTCAAAAAACAGATTTAGGATTTTTACTTTATTTTTTGGGAATACAAATTTGGCAAACAACTAATGGTATTTTTCTATCTCAAAGTAAATATGCTCAAGATCTTTTAGACAAGTTTAAAATGAATGATGCTAATCATGTTTCTACTCCTTATGAGTTAGGACCTAAACTTATGATTGATATGGAGACTCCTTTTGTTGATGCTACTTTATATATGCAACTACTTGGAAGTCTAAATTATTTAACTCTTATAGACCTGATATTGCTTATAGTATTGGTTTAGTTTCTAGATGTATGTCTAACCCTCAACAAACTCATTTTAAAGTTGCAAAAAAAAAATTTAAGATATGTAAAAGGTTCTCTTAATGTTGGTTTATTTTATGATGCAAATTGTGATTTTATTTTAAAAGGTTGCTCTCTACTTCATTAACATTACTTCAATCAACATACTTACTTGGATTTCTTTTTCATTTTCTTTCTCTTGTATTTCCTTTCAACATCCAAATCAACTGGACCACTTGACATATCCTCTACCTTCCTTGTGTGCAACTAAAGAATATATTGCAAAAAGACAAGATCATTGAGGCATTTTTAAACTAACTTATTTCTCTTCTTCGTGGGGATGGCCTCAAACAAAATCCAATTGTGCTCACAGATGGATGAACTTCAATTCTTCACTCCTTTCATAAAAATCACTACAAATGACCTCATAGAAGGTTGGGAGGGCATTTTTTTTAGAGTAAAATAAATCAGTCAAAGTGAAATTAAAATGAAATTTTTTTAGTCCCAAGCATTATATTCTTTTGTTGCCAAGTTTTTGGCAAAACTCGAAGAGTAAAGTCTGCAAGTTTTTGGCACACATACTTGTGATGCAAAAAAACGAGTTATCAAAGAGTTTTTCAGCTACGGTAAAAGGAAATAACAAGATACAAACAATAATTTGAAGAGAAACCTCCGATGTCCTTAGGCACATCCAAGTATGTAACAAGTATCAATCAAATGGATGGATGCAGCGGTGAGAGTAAAACCCTATATTAATCTAACATTCCCACATATGAAAAAAGGATAGGCCAACTTATTTGAGGCACATATCCCATTATAATATTATAATGTACTGTAAACTTGTAAATAACCTAACCTTGCTCTTGTACATGGTTCAAAAATTGCCAATCTTATGAGAACATGCAGATAGTTTTGGTAGATGAATAACTAGCCTGCAAGACATGAGATAAGTCTGCCAAAAAACACCCAAGTTTCCAGCAAGTAACTCAGCAAGTTTTTACCTAAACTCACTACGAAATGGCAAGATTTTCTCATAAAATTGGAAGATTTTTTTTTTTAAAAAGGTAGAAACCCTTGTCAGAAACCCCCCCTACCCCTCTTTTTTGTCATTTTCATCTTTAGTTATTTGGATCGCAGCAGCAGCAGCATGAATTGTTTGTTGATAGATTAAAACTGTGATTTGAAAAATTTGCCTGCAATTGGAGTGCATTTGGACCGGTATTTATTCTGTTATCGTAGTCAGAACACTGCAATTTTGATTGCATTTCCAATTTGTTGAATAGGTTATGTTGGGTCTATTATTAGAGCATCTATCAATTGAAAAACAACCTTGCTTGAATTCCTGACAAAGATATCCAGTTGTGTTCCCAAGTGCAAGAAGTGCAAAGAGAACTGAATGCCTTACGGTTACCATCTACCTATGAGGAAAAGAAAATATGAAGCAACAGTATAAGGTAAGCAATGTCATCAAGAGATTATCTTCTTCACCAGCAGGGATTTGCATTCTTCCACATGCTAAGTAGAGTTCAAACCATCAGAATTGGTCATCTAATTTATTCATTCTTCACAATGTTCAAAACACACATTCTTTGCTTGACGGTACTGCTTGGAACCAAGAGAAGCTCCATGAGGCAAGGATTGTAGCTACATTTTTATTTTTTGTATTATAATAATAGTATTATTCAATGTGGCAAGCAGGACATATTGGGATGCACTGATACATGTACTAACCATTGCCAGTGTAGGGTTCAAGAGACCAGCTATACATGATTTTGGTGGCCCATTGGTAGAGGAAACTATCAAAAGTACATAGTTAATAGTAGAAGATAAGAAGAGAGCATAGTAAAAAGGGGGTTGCAGCTTTTTCTCTGATGGGTAAGCAAATGGAGGGAACAAGACCGTAATTAATTTTCCAATGGCTTTAAGTAGCACATCAGTGTTCTTCAAGTTCATAGATGTCCCACGTAGAGTAAACAATGCAAAGACTCTCCAATTTGTTGGAGGGAGTAATTCAAGAGATTGAGGTGCGAGACTGAAACTTGTTTCAAAGCATTCAAGCCAAGCAGAAAAAAAAAAGATTGACCCAAGAGTGCCTTGATAATCTTGTCTTTGTCCAAAACAACCTTCCACAAAACAAAAAGTGAAACAGATGTAGGGTTACCAAAGATGTGGGATCTAATGTTCACTGACAAAGATCTTCTTGACATGAAGAGAGAAGCAGCATGAATAGAAGCATTGGAAGTCACTCCTCAAGTTAACTCAGATTTACCTTCTAGCTTGTGGCTGAATACTGGTAGAGTTAGGATGGATAAAAAGTTGTATACTATATTGTGGTTGTTCATACAATATTCAAAATTTAAGTTTTGGGGCTTTGAAAGTCAAGAAATATTGATAATCATGAATTTTGAGGCTTTGAAAGTCAAGGCATACTGATAATCAATATGTACTTATGTGTTTCCTGACTTCAACCTTTATGCATCTCATGAATTAAACTTTTGTGTATTTATGTATTTTTTTATTTCTCAAGTCCCTGGGGTCCAAGTCAAAATTTAGAGCTGCCAAGCTTTTGCCTCTATGAATATTATTTATATAAACCATGGAAGCATAAATCGTTTTGGGAAAAAATCGGCAAACCAAAAGAGTAAGATTTTTTGAAAAAATCGGATTTACAAAAAACGTAAATTGAAGAAAAACACTCAAAAATTACTTTTTTTCTAAATGAAAGGGCATTTCCACAACATAAATATATTGAGAGCAAATAAAATATAGAATTCAACCATTAATTGTAGAAAATAGATTTTCATCGTTTAAATTTAAATGGAGAGTTGGATTTTACCTGTAGATAAAATAAAATGCAGCAGCAATTCAATTTAGATGTGTCATTTATTTCCTACATCACTGTAGCGGCAATTCAATTCAGATGTGCAGCTATATGGTGCTCCCAAGGACTTGGAAACAAACTTTAAACAAGGAACTGACAAGCTCAGCCTCTAAAGAGAAGTAAAGGCTAGGAAATTGGAGTCAAAAGTTAATTATGCAAGACTAAACACAAACAATCAAGCTTCACATTGAAGCGATTTGTTTGAAGAAGAAATGCAAAAAGGCTAAAACAACTAGAGAAGCAAATTGAATGTGAAGAAGAAATGCAAAAAGGCTAACACCGATTGCTCACCACCTATGAAGCCAACATACTCATTCTCTTTCCACATATACACAGTCTGAGCAAGCTGATTTTCTCAGCTCTCTCTAATAATCATATATATATCTCTATACAAATAATGTTTCCACCCTTGAGACACTAAAACTTTTAAGTGAACTTAAGTCAATTTCTACTAATCTGAATCTAATTTGAATAAAATGATACATTTATTTAAATAGACAGAGAAGCTCCAACTGTCTTAAACCACAAATTCATAAAGGAATACTTAAAAACTTCATTGAATTGAAAGATTTGAGCCATCTAATATAATATTTATTGATTGTATGTAAGCCTTGCACAGTTATAACTAATGGTGACTTTGTGTGTCTTTACTGGAAAAATGTGAACAGTATTTCCTAGTTCTCTTCTCAAATTGTACTCGTATTTTTTAGATCTTCTAGTAGTGCATAATCTAGATTCAGATCTCTATTAAAGAATAAAAAAGACTTTGTTCCATAAGGAAACAACTTCCTTCAAAATGGATCTAGAAAACATTAGTAGATTCCCAAAAGACTATTCTAAGTTTGTTAGGAAAATGGGCATAAAATGAAGTTTGTTTTCTTAGCTATGCACTTTGCCGAGCTGGAAGGTGACAAGGATTAGAAGAAATATACATATCGAAGAGTTCTGCTGATTGGAGAAGGTGGGACGATGATAAAGAAGAAATATACATATATATACGCGAAGGAGGAGGTGATGTCAAATGCTCAACAAACAAATAAACAATAGCATCTTCCCTTATAGATAAATGATAGCATTTCCAATAATCCAATAAACGATATAAATAGAATACCTAGAAATGGTGATGAAAATGATGACACATAGCAGATGGAAATGGTGTTTTCTTCTTACTTCGCATGGCTCACAGCATGTAGAATCGACTGCAGAGAATTTTCTTTGTGCTTCTCACAACTCACATTGCTCAGGCTAGTCATTTCTAACTACAGGTTCACATGGCGTTGATAAATAAGAAAAAAAGGGTGTTTTTTGGTGTCGTTTAGGGTTTTCCCAGCACCAACAATCCATGCCCTTTTTATTAGCAATTAATCATGATTTAAACACAATTTTTTCGCCGATTAAATGCGATTTTTTGCCCAAAAATCGTTGACCATAGTTGACCGATTTTAGCCAATTTTTGGTGGAAAAAATCGGGAAGCTCCAGGATTCAGGATTAATTGGGTATAATCAGGATTTTTTGAAGATTTTTGCTACTATGATATAAACAACACGCCAAGCCTATACAATCACTATATCTTGCTCAACTTTCCAACCGCCTACAATTGGCCCGTGAGGTTACAAAAAATCTGCACTGCTCTTGATGATGTACAACAAAGTAGTGACAGTATTAGAAACAGAATAAACACTGTCCATAGATGTCAATCTTTAGTATTTACCATTTTTGTTGTCAAGCAAAAACATTACATACATTGTCAAAGAAGGACCTTATGGAATTATGACTCTGAAACTGCTACTTGTGTAGTGACAATTTTAAAACAACTCAGAATGAAAACAGCTATTATGCAAATGCCACCTGAATAACAAGCAAGATTGTACAACTACTGCCATCATAAGAAGGCAGCTACACAGCCATCACCTCCTTGAACCAGTAATTCTGACCCCATCCATAGAAAAGTCTTTTTAAGGCATAAACCTGCCTCCATAGAGCATTGCAATATCTACAGTTCTCCACTCTTTACTGAAAACTCTTCTTAAATATCAATTAGAATATATCATTCTTAGTTTTTTTGGTAATAGTCACTTATTTTTCTAGCAGCACTTATGATCCAAATAGGACAAAATCCCAGCCAGCAGTGGGCCACTTCTAAGCCTAAGCCTATCACAGCCTTTTGCAGTAGAAAGATAAATTTCCAAATTGCATTATTGAGTCCAAACATGAAGAAAAATAAGATATACCTATAATCTTTCATAGCCATTACCAAGGCATACCAGACATTTAATAAGCATATTGATGTGTGCTCAATTATATTTAGATTCTTTTGCAACTGAAAGGTTTGGTATTGTGTATTCAATTATACTTGTATCCTTTCACAACTTTGTCATTTAGTATTTACTATTTACAATATATAAACAAATAATACCAACTGTAAAACATACTTGACCAGCATTTCGAGAATCGGGATCTATTTGCAAGCATTGTTCGTATGCCTCTATTGCAAGAGTGATATTACCTGCATCCCTGTGCAAAACCCCTATAAAAACATAGCCACAAATGTGCATAGTTAACACAATATGAATTAGCTTCAAGAATAGGCAAGAAAGCATCTCCAAATATAACAATGCTTGCATCAATAATAAAGATTAAAGAAGAAAAATAACTTTGTGTGACCAAAGCTCATTACCATCGAAACATATGCCTTAGATCATATTGATAGCACAAACAAACTACAATTACTAGAATATTAGGTAAATAAAATAAATCCTAATTAAATCTTTAAATAAAACCATACAAAATATTTGTTTGCTAGATAAGCATTCAGAAGAACTATCTAATTCTAAATGAATCCTCAAGAACATTCTTAAGCATTAAAAAATTGTAAAGAAGTCAAAAAGGTGAAACTCAGTTTGAAAAAATGGACAAAATGTCAAAGCTTCATAAATCTTTGTCTGCTGAAAACTGCTGCAATGAATTCCATTTAGTAAGTAAATTGCAGAGCACAGAATTATTAACTCAGAGGGCGAAAGTTCAATGATTTCAAATCAACATAAATCTACCATAGAGGTGGAGAGTGGCCCAAGACAAGTCAAGATGGATTGACTCCCTTAGAAAGAAAGTTTTGGCAAGACTCTTTGAGTCCAACTATAAGACTTGGGCACCTAAAATCAAAACAAAAACCAAAAAGGCCACAGAAGCAGGACAATAGAAGCATATAAATATAATGAATGATAAAATTGGTCACTAGCCCGAAAAACCAACTTGAATATAGTATATTGGGGTTAGAACAGGGTGTTATTTTTACAAATATATATATATATATATATATATATATATATATATATATATATATATAATTGCAATCCATATATAAAATTGATAATTTTAGTGCTAAGAGTTACATTTATAGCATATAGGTTACTAGCACAAGCTAATACCATGCAGCACACCCCAATCAATTGATAAAAGCTTTGTGCCCACAAACAAAGCAGACTTACTGATTTCTATTAGGAATTTTTAGGCCATTTTCAGATATTCATATAATAACATTCTAAAGTTGCAAATGTAATCATATTAACATACATTATAGTATCAAAGATTCAAAAGTACTTAGTAAAACACAACGAATAGAAATCACGAGTGATGAGAGTCAAACAAATTAATGGTCCTACTTAATTGACTCCATAATTCATGTCAAACAATCAATATGCATATCATAGATATAGGACTCTGCGAGTCCCGAGCCAAGTCAGGCTTGCAGAGTCTTTTTGACTTTGCAAACTGACTCAACTGAGTCTTGGCCAAGTCCTGCAGGACTTGCAGAGTCCTAGGACTCGGTGGACTCGGAGAGTCCCATGCTTCGGACTCTGCCGCATCCAGCACTTACAAAAAGCAAAGAATTAAAAAAAATTAATTGTTTTTAATCATTATTTTCTGGTTATATGCCTTCTCTAAGACCTAAAAAGGTCATTCCATCATTTGCAAACACTTAGAAGAGAGAAAAAAGGCTTGGGAGAAGAATATAGGGGTTTTAGAAAATAGATTAGCAAATCAATTGACTCTCATATGTTGATTGTTGATTGTTTGTGCTAGTTTCTAGCTTGTATTCACACATTGAGAGGAGCTAAAAGAAGCATTTGGTGGAGGCCTCTATAAATTTGAGTTGCATTTCTTCATTTTTGGAGCAATTTTGAAAAGGTGAGTTACATTTTTGTGTTGTTTTATGAATTTTTTCTATTCAAATTTCATATTTCCATTTTGTTTACATTTGTTTGTCTTTAGAATCTTAGATTTGCTACATTTTATGTTGATGAAAAAACTTGAAAAGTAAGAAGCCCTAGTCTTTGATTTTCATTATTGTAGATGCTTATTTTTTTTATTTATGATATATTGCAGCAGCAGCATAATGTCTCAACCTAAGGGTAGTTCATCTAGGCCTCCAATTAACCCAGATGCAGACCCTATTTGTGTAGCAAGGGATAAGGCTTGGAAACAAGTCATCCCGAGCTCAAAAAAAGGAGTAGTTACATGTTGGCATTGTCATGTTAAATATAATGGGGGAAGTATTAACAGATTGAAATATCACCTTGCACATATATCAGGGCATGATGCTAAATCATGCCAAAAAGCAACCCCGGAGGTTGTACGTGAAATGCAAGCTCATTTAGAGGCCCATGAAGAGAAAAAAGAATTAAGAAAGAAGCAACAATAAAAAATGGCAAACTTAGGTGGAGAGAGCTCTTCAAGTCTTCGTTCTCCATTACCTCCATCTAGTAGTGGTACTGCAAGTGCAAATATGACCATTGGGCCTCGGATTTGTAAGAATAAATCCACACTAAATTCTATTTTTGGTCCACGCACGACTCCAGGTACCCAACCATCGCTTGAGAGCATGGGTTGGAATAAGGAGAAGCATGAGGCTACAAAAATGGTACTTGGAAATTTGTTTTTCTATTTTTCTTGCTTTTAAGACTCAAGAATATGCCACATTCATTATATTAATTTTTAAAGTTAAAAGTAAAACTTAATAGTATACTTGTTTATTTAATTTGTTTTAGGTCTCCTTATTGGCAAATTGCGATAGGAGTTGTTACTATTTGTGGTTCGGGGTTCAAAGCCCCTAATGATGAGGTAAAAGTTGCAATTGAGGAGCAGCATGAGGTATGGAGGAAGGGTTGCACAATCATGACTGATGGTTGGACCGACAGAAGAAATAGAACACTGCTTAATTTTCTTGTCTCCTCATCAGGTAATTGTAGATTGTACTAATTTTAAATTATGATTTTACTATAAAAAAAAATTTCCTTAGGTGCCACAGTATTTTTGAAATCAATTGATGCTTCAAGGAAAACCAAAAATGTTGACTATCTTTGTGAGGTAATTGAGGAAGTGTTGAAGGAGGTGGGTGAGGAGAATGTGGTGCAAATAGTCACAGATAATGCAGCAACTTATGTTGCTGGAGGTAAAATTCTTATGAAGAGGCACCGCCACTTGTTTTGGACCCCTTGTGCTACTCATTGCATTGAGCTCATGTTGGAGGATCTTGGCAAACTTGGATAAAAATGTGTAGAGCGAGGAAGGAATATTTGTAAATTCATATATAATATAATCATACTTGGTCCTCAACCTTATGAGGAAATTCACAAATAAAAAAGAGTTGTCTCGTCCAAGGGTCACCCGATTTGCAACAAATTTTCTCACGTTACAATCTTTTCTTAAGTCCAAGGGCGCTTTGAAACCCATGTTTGTAAGTGAGGAGTGGATTGCATCATCATATGCAAAGATCTATGCAGGAAGTGAGACAGCTGATCCGATTTTTGATGAGTGGTTTTTGGCAACCGACCAAGGAGATTGTGGAGGTAATTTTCCTTTTTGTCCTCATTTCCATTTCATTTCATCATTTTTGTTCACACTTGTTTATGTTCATTGTTCATTTTTTACAAGTAAAACTTCAATCTTAATGTTTCTAACTTTCTACTTTCACAATGATCGCAATTCATAGAGCCTCTTGTTGTTCTCCTACGAATTGTTGATGGAGAGAAGGCTGCAATGGGATATATTTATGAGGGCATGAATAGGGTGAAAGAGGCCATTAGAAAATTTTATGTAGAGAATCGAGATAAATATGGTCCCATATGGGCTGTCATTAATCGACGATGGCACAATCTACTTCACAGGCCTATACATGCAGCTCCCCACTTAATCCAGCATTCCAATTCAATCCAAGTTTTAAGGTCGATGATGAGGTGTGGAGTGGGCTCTATGATGTTGTAGATAGAATGTCACTGGATGAACCAATTGGAACACATGTAGTTTGTGAGATAGAAATGTATAGGACTTCACAAGGAGACTTATTCTCACGAGACTTATGCAAGAAAAATCGGATACTACTGATGCCAGGTAAAAATCTATGATTCTAAAATCTAAATTATAATTTATGATTTATGATTCTATTACCATTTTACATTGATAAAGTCAAATTTATACAGTGAAACCTGAGGACTCGTACCTCCAAAAAAACCTTGAAGTACCCGTCCCCGAGACGTCCCTGCACCAGGTACTTGGAGTACCCGAGTACCCCCACCATTCTGCAACCACGCTACTAGCGGGACAGGTACTTGAATTTCTATTTGAATTTTGATTTTTGAATGTTACTATTGGGTATGTACTATGTTGAATGTTCAATGGTTCTGGTTCGTGTTGCAATTTTGCTATGTTCAAGTATTTCAATTTGGTATGTTATATTGAAACATCATTTCATAACAAGCATTTCAAGTTCTATATATGTATAGTATACAGCACCCCCCTCCCCCCCACCGCCCCGAAATTGAGGCCCTTTGTACCCCCCTCCCGAAAACTCGTCCCGGCATCTCGACATACCCAAGCACTGGTGTTACACTAAATTTATAGAATTGATTTTTAAATCTTTTGGTGTGAGATGTTTGGTAATACAATGTCAAATTTACAGACGATTGCAGTTTCTATCTTGAGCCAGCCATGTAGAGCTTTAGAATGCGAATGCAATTGGAGTATGTTCAAGCATATTCACTTGAAGAAGCACAATAGGTTGGCAATGAAAAGGAGGTTGATCTACTAGCAGAGTGGAACACTGAGATTGATGATCATGTCTTCAGTGATAAAGACTTGGAATGAGTTGATCAGGTGGATCGAGAGGCAAAGGCAGTAGCAATGGCACAGGAGGAGGCTAGAGCACAAGGAGATCTAGTGGAGGACCCTGAGGCTGAGAGTGAAGGATCTGAGGATGATGAGGATGCCACTGAGGTTGGGCCTCAAACACAAAGACAGAAGATGGTTGCAGAATCTTCCATGACCTATCTTAGGCGTACACACAGAAAGACATAGGGCCTTAGTCTTCTAGGCTCTAACTTTTATTTTGATATATGTTTGGAAATTTTGATTCCGTAGATTTTATATTCCATGAATATTGTAGACTTTTGACAGTGACACTATTTATATTCAGATTTCTAATGTGTTATTTAGTAACTAGTTTAACAGTTAACTTATTTCCTTCAAAAATTCGCATTTATACTTATGTGATCAATGTAAACTTGTGTATGTGTGCAAAGTAGCTTCTATTTATCTCAATTATTGTGTCTTTAATGTTAATTGACTGAATGATGCATGAAAAAAAAAATTAAATCCTTAAAAATCTTTGAATTTCTTGGGTTTTTCAATTTGTCGAGTCCTTGCCAATTCCAAGCGCCAAGTCCGAGCCCGAATCTAGCTTGCTGAGTCCGATGCGAGTCCGAGTCTTATAACTATGATGCATATGATATAAATACTAATGCATCGTAGCATACACCAAAATGCCCAAATGCTACAAGTTTGCCCAAACCCTCTTCTTGGTTTCCTCAATATCCTCTATGATGTAATTTATTTTTGGAATGTAAAAATGAGCTCATTTGGGAATGAAAACAAATTATATGTTACATTTTAGGGTTGGGAGGCTGTGGGACAAACATAGAAGGAAAAAAAAAAGTTTCTGCTTTTTGCTTGGAAAAGTCTGCTGGAAAAAAGAGAACAGTCAGCCATCTTTGGGACAGTCGGGGGCATCTATGCATTACCAAAACATGTAATGTCCCCTTTCAAAAATAGAATTTAATAATAAATAATAATAAAATTAAAATATAAAACAAATAAATAATAAAAATATAATCATATAATTAAAAGTTAATTAAGTTTAATTAAAGGTCAAGAGATATGCAATGAACAGTTGTGACTCCCTCAACAAAAGATATAAAAGGGAGGAGAGTTCATTTGGAATAAGAGTTAGAAAGAAAGTGGTGAGCACAGGAATTAAATCAGGATTAATGTAAGAAGAAAGAAATGGGAAAGAAATAAGGAAGTGACTCTTTCAAAGGGCAGCAATGATGAAGGGTTGCAACTCTTTTGAAGGGTGGCAATTATGAAAGGTTGTGACCATTGCAAAAGGGAATGGTATTTATGTAAAAGAAGTTGGAGAAAGAGTATTATTTAGATTTTAAGAGTGGACTGTGAAGATGAACCGGAGCAGGCATTAAGGAAATAAAACAGATGAACTCCATTTGTTTGAAGGAGATTGATTTAAAAGACTAATATGATATCAGAAATTGGACTTCAGGTATATATACAGCTGTTGACACTGCATCCATGAATCAGTATGTAGCTTAATAATTTTATGCATTTGATCTGCCTATGTGCAATAATAGATAACAATGCACTCACTTCAGGTATATATACATCTGTTGACATTGCATACATGAATCAGTATGTAACTTAATAATTTTATGCATTTGATCTGCCTATGTGCAATAATAGACAACAATGCACTCGATCTGGCCACATGGCCATTATGGATAATGATGCATTTGACCTGCCTATATACAATAAATTATGTTAAATGAATTACTAGTTATGGAGTGCAAGAGGGTTAATTCTTAAACTATGTGTTTACATATATGAGTGTGTTTATTCATCAATCACATATGAGTTGGAGGTAACAAGATAGGGAGGTGTGATTTACTAGCACCCCTGAACTAAGTATGTTACCCCTAGATGGCGAATTTGGTCATAGTTGACATTCCTGCCTCTTGTGGGCCAAGAGACAATTTGGTTGATCAAAGGGGGGTATTGGTCATAGTTGACATTCCTGCCGCTCGTGGGATACCCCGAGGGGGGAACTTGTCCATTGTTGGATGTTCCTGCTGCTTGTGGGATTAGGGCAAGTTTGCCATAATATAAATATGACATGCTCTCGAGCTAAGTTAGGCTGGGCAGTTTAATAGAGCCCTCTTGAGGTTCCTATCAGACTAAGTTATGATTGGTTATGAGAAGGTAAACTCCAATTCAGGGCATTACAAAGGAACTCCATTAATGAGATTAGTTAGATCATATGATTGAGTTAATGTTCCTAAACCTAGTGGGAAAGATATGTTTTATGGATTATATTGGAATTGTAATTTTAGGGCAAAAACTAGGACATTGGAAAAGAGAAACATTACAAATGGTATAAGAGCATCGCTACTGCCAGTAAGAGGGACAAACAGTTGTTGATGCAACTTAGCCAAAGGGCTTTAAGGGTTCTAGAGAAGGGTAACAATGAAGCAACAAATGCATTCTAGACAATAAGAAGGAATATCATGATTATCATAGAATTCTCGAAAACTCATTTTACCACACTTAAACTTAAATTCATCAAAAAACCTTCAACCAATTTCTTAGAGGTAGATATGTGAGAGTTGGTATTACAATTTTAGGAATTGATTCTTCTTAAACCTTCACAATATTTCTGAGCAGAAACCTAATAGAATGTTGGAAACCAATGACTGCCCAAAATCAAAGCAACAACAGATTGCAAGGCAATGTCCAAGAAGAAGAATGTTAGATTCTTGTATCAATAAAAATTGTCTTTATTACTAGTCAATGCCATACAAAAATATTACATCACATTACAACCATGCAATGAGAATCTCATTAGCAGAAAATTTGTGTAAATACAAGAAAACCGAAGTTTCTATTCAGTCACCTAGGTTATTATAAGCTTCCGCATATGTTGAATTTGCCAATATCGCCTTTTCAATCATGCTTGCAGCAGCATCCATCTTTCCCTGTATGTCACAAACAGATCTAGGTTTTATGAATAAGTAATATGTTCACTTTAAAAGAAATGAACATTTGACAGTGGTATATGTTACAATTATAGATCTAAAGGAGGCACACCTGAACAGTGTAAACCACACCGAGATTATTAAGTGATTGTGAGAAAGAAGGTTTGATTGTCAGAGCCATCTGTGAAGTACCGGTAAACTTCATAAATTAGATCAAAATCCCATGATGCAATTTTGTCTATACCAATTAAAAATACATGAGATGGATTATGATTTTAGGAATTTAGAAATCCAATAACTGACAACACATGACTTCGATATTACAAACACAAACAGCAAATATAAGTTTATGGATAATTCACCTGATAGCACTCGACAGCTTTATCAAGATTATCCCTATCTTTGTAAATGACTCCCAAATTATTGCATGCTTCCGCACAATGTGGATTGAAGTGCAAGGCAAGCTCATACATCACTATTGCCTTCAATAGACACCATTAAACAATGAAAAACACACTCAGTTGACACAGTTAACTTATACATGTTCATAATTTACAAGACAACAGATAACAAGCAAAAATGTCAATGTTCATCTTCAAGATGGTGAAAAACAAATTCATCCTACATGCACATATATGCAGCACATTCTTGAATCCTACATGCACATATAAGTACAGAAACGTGCAGCTAGAGACAAACCAAGCAAAAACTATTAGAAACAAATTATGAAGCATTGGAGCATAAATTAGTTACAGATGATAGGCTTCTCAGATTTGAGATTGGCATGGCCAAATTCGGCATATTTGGTACTCTGTTCAAACTCACCATGTCAAACTTCAGCTGTTCACCATATGCCACCCCAAGATTATACATTGCATCTGCATAATGCCAATTATAAAGCAATGCCTTCTTGTAATGAGTTATACCCTGTTGTATATCACCTTCAAGCTTCACCTGCCATTTGCATCACACTTTAGGCCTATCAAAATTTTAATATTAAACAATGTCCTGCAATTATATTCAAGGTTCAGAGAGTTGAACGACAAAGCAAAAAATCATAAAAGCATCCCTAACAGTGTCCTACATGCTGTACAACATCAACATAATATCCAAGAATAGAAATATGTTTGTGCATAGCCATTTACAAATTCAGATCAATGTTTTTGATATTAAAAGCAGCAAAACAAATTGTGCTGTCCCTTACGAAACCACAGCCCGAAGGCGTTAACACTACAGACCAAAGCAACAATTTACAAAAAGGTCAAAAAAGACCATTGACAGAAGAGTAGCAGCACAGCTAGCAACCCCACATCAAGAGTGGGTAGACAACTCACCCACATCATGGGGAGGAGGACGAGTGACAGTACAGTGACTTTTCCTTCACTGGCAGACAATCATCCAGGCAATACTTTCAGGAGGGAATACTTTCAGGAGGGTCCCCACCACAAGGAGAGGGTGGAGGAAATTTGGTGGAGGGTCCACTCAAATCAATGTTATTAATGTATTAATCAAATATATTTAGTATGAGATTTTATCGAGGATAGCTGTTACATGTGCAGGTTACAACAAGGGGTGGATATGAATTCATGTGTCTAATTTTCATTATTTCAGACAAGCTCCAACTCATCCTGTCAAAGATCATCTTATTTGTCTACACCTGCAGTTAATGTGGAGCATGTAGTTGATGGCGAGCATTTGATCAACAAATGCCTTCAATTATGTCAGACAAATGGACCTCAACACAACAATACAACACTTCACTTTCTTGTCTCTTACACAGGCACTACTGCATTCTTAAATCAGTTGCCATTTTAACAGAAAATTAAAAGTGCTAAATCACTTTGTGCCTATTGGAAGAGACTGTGTGGAAGGGAAGTGTGGAATAATCATAGGTGACCCTGCAACACGCAACACGCCTTGAAAGAGCCAATGTTCAACACACTGGCTGAATGACTTAGCTTTTGTTTTTACAGCATCAAAGGGTATCAACGATTCAACACAATTCAATTCAATCATCAAATTCGATCTTTGAGAGACCCAAAAGAAATACTCCAAAGCCCACCTATATAAATAAGCTTCCCTTCTTGAATGCAACATACATGCCACTCCACGTAAAAATGCCAGTGTTCAACACATTGAAATGGGAAAAACAAAAAAAACACCATGTTTATAAAGAGACCCATGCACCTAGGCATTCTTAGTGATGTCCTGTATACTGTTACAGCTTACCAGCTGTAACTGACTACTGACCATAGACACAGCAAAAGAAACCTTCCTTTATGGCCATGGCTAGTTCAAGTATAACAATCGGCATGCATTAAAAACCTTGTTTGGCTGGTATTAATCTTTCCTCATGCAATTCCCTTAAAAGGCCTGTGGCTTCTTTTTTTATTTTAAGCCAACCTTTGGAAAGCTGTGTATAATATAAGAAAAGATGATGGTCAGCCTTTGAAATTAGTATGTCCACAGATTTCTTTACAAATTGGAATAGAAAATGAAAACAAGGATATGCCAGAACTTGTCTTGTATGGAAGGTCCAACACCAAGAGGTGTAGACTTAAAATATTATTGCAAACTCAAACCTCCTTTAAATAAGTTACGGTCACAAAAAGACAGAATATCCAGGCCTGTCCCCTATTTATCAATGCTGCCATAAAAATTAAATTATGCCATCAAAAGTTACAGCTATCACAAATAATCAATAATGCTTTATGTAGAAGCCAGATCATTGTTAATAATTCTGATGATTGATATAAAACGCAGTTGTTAAATGCAACAGAGAATAGTTGACATGAAATGAATATATTAGGGATAAATATATCGCTGCAACATTCTAAGTGTCTTACAGACACACTGAGTCATCATAACACAGTAAACATATCCAGAGCTTATTTAACAACCATAAATTGAGATAATAAAAAAATAAAATATATATTGATTCACAAATTGCTTTGTATGGTCAACTTAAAATACCAAATATAAGCTTCAATATAGAAATAACAAAGATTTCACAAGGGAGCTCATATCTAATCCTTGGGTGCAATTGACAAATGATATAGAGGGGTTTTGTCCTCAGGCTAACTGAACTAAAGTCCAATGCCCCAGCAAGGAGTAGAAATCAGAAACAGAATAGTTGATCAATATGCCCCCCTCTCCATGCTTAGCCTCTCTTAAATAGGGCTTTCATCCAGAATAACTATTTTCTGGCTAATAATTATTAATTTTATAATAATTTTGATTGTATTTGTTGTGCTGGAGAATACATCTGCTGTGCCAAATTTCTACACCCAATCCACCAACTTACAAGCCACAGACATGGTTCTTGAAGTGAATCCTTCAAGACAGAGTGCAGAATTGTCGTTGGAACCAATAGCTCCGCCATTGCCTGTTGATATTATCAACTTCATGCTTCACTTATAAATATATGGATCTAAAGTATATATGCTATGTGTGCTGTTTTCCACTTCATGTGTAGTTGCATGCTTCAAATAATTTTTACTATTTCAAGCATGATAGAATGAATTTAATCATATGTGACCAACTGTCGTTAAAAATAAACTTTTATATATCAACTGAAAAACATTGTTTTCTTGATTTGTTTATTTTTTTAACATTTTTCGAATTTCATGGGTGCAAGTCTGCACTGGGAGTGGGTTTTAATGAGTTTGAGCCACATCTTCTTGCAACTATACTTCTAAATTACACCCCTTGCTCCTGCACTGACATTACATATAGTTGAATGATGGACTAGTTAACATGTGTTGTGCATAACCCTTCAATAACCATTGATTAGTTTCTTAGTTTTTCTATTTCTTGGTAGACAGCCTCGTTAGAGATTATAGTTTGAAAAACCTAACAATGTCCCTACACCTGTAGGACAGGCTTTTATTTGGAATCATCATTTCTGAAATTAATCCATTGATTCATAGCTTTATTGTATATTAATAATTTGATACACCACCTTCACCTATCATGTTTGATTCATTTTGCTACTCTATTCTACTATATTTCACTATTATTGTTTCAATAAACAGCAATCTATAAATGCCATCACCAGTTGCAACAAAACAGTGATTCAGCTAACATAGATGTAGCACAAAGCAAAACGCAAGGGTAGACGTCAACAACAGATTAAAATTCCAAGTAAATTAATCTGAAATTAATTGTCATCTGTTGTTTACTGTTAGTGTTAATCATCAATCACGTTAGATTCATTGTGCTATTCTATTCCACTATATTTCTCTATTGTTGTTTCAATAAACAGCAATCTATAACTGCCATCGAAAATTGCAACAAAACAGGGATTTGGCTTACAAATAAGTAGCTTGGTTGCAGCAGAAAGCAAAAGAGCAAGGATAGATTTCAATGGCAGAAAAATAAATTTCAAGTAAATTAATCTGAAATTATTTATCATCTGTAGTTTACTGTTAATCATCAAGAGCCCAAAAAACAAAAATATTTTTTCATACCAATAAAAATAAAGTTTATGAAGATACCAGACACATATGCAAAATAACGGGATCCAAAACAAGAAGAAAACATCCATCAAAAGTGAAAAGGCCAATCCATCTTTCACATGAAAAAATTTCCATCACAATTCTGGGGATGGAGAGGGTGGATCCCTCATAGGAGGGAGGAATTTCAATCACAAGCTGAGCATCTGCACCAATTTAACTTAGAAGAACAGCCAGCTTTCAACATCCAACAATAACCAGTTCCAAAGAGCAATCTCCAAGAATCAGGCTTTGAAGACAGTAATATAAAATCACTTCTAACATTCAAGTGACTCGCTTCATTTTACCTACAACTTGTGGCATCAAAGTGATACATATAAGTAATTCGCAATTAAACTCATGGATTGCCCTGTACATGGTGGGAAAACCATCCAATATGAAAACAAGCCTAAAGGATAGATGAAGAACAAAAAATCAGTTGTGTTGGAATCCAGGTAATACATCATTGATACAAAGTCTAGGTCTGATTTGCCAGAAGAGATTTTAGCAAGCGAGAATGTAACTATCAGAATCAAACATCGTATTGGCAATTCTTTCCTTGACAGCAATATGTAGTAAATCTTTGAAAGCAGTTATGGAATTACAACAGCTCCTTGTTCATTAATCTACACAACATGTTTATTACCTTAACTGAAGAAGGAAATGCTTATCAACTCAGAGGCCCTCCTTCAAAACAGGTGAAATTTGTATAAAAGGGGGATTCATGGTATGATGGCACAATTTTACTATTCAAAAATTCACAAAAAATTCCTATCAATTAAATAGAAAGTGAATAACATTCTTCACCAACATTAACAGGTACTTCAGAATATGGTTGGCCCCAATCAGAGGATAAGACCATATCATAAAGTTGATTCCAAGAAGTGGGCCTCCCAAAAGTAAACCTTACCAGTATCAATATGGCCATAACAGAGATTGGGTGACGGTTTTGGATATGTGAGACATTCGTGTCATGCCCCCACATTAGACAAATCAATTTCTGACCGACTCCTTGAGGAAACACCCCTCCTAAAGGATCAGAAATAAAACCTAAATAGGAGTGGACGTGTTTAAATGTTTTAAAATAAATCTAATTAATTAAAGACACCAAGCCCTTCAATAATTGACAAGTCATCCCTCCTTAGTTAGACAATCAATTTCTGGCCGACTCCTTGAGGAAACACCCCTCCTAAAGGATCAAAAATAAAACCTAAATAGAAGCGGACGTGTTTAAATGTTTTAAAATAAATTTAATTAATTAAAGACACCAAACCCATCAATAATTGACGAGTCATCCCTCCTTAGAGTCACAACCTTTGGGTATCATATAAAAGGGAAACTGGAACAACAGAAAAAAGAAAAGACAAAAAAAAGTATTAGATAATGGAACATGCAGAGAGATGCAGAGATACAACTCATTGACAGCGAATTATCAGGCAGCAGAGATTATTATTAGAACAGATTATTATTAGCGTAACCAATGACTAGCAATTAGTTGGAATAACTAAAAAATAATGAGGCAGCAATCATGAATGGTTGTCTGTTTGTGGAGAGACAGCTGTCTACAAGGGTCAGTTCCCTTCATAAATGATTAGAGGATATATATGGAGGGAACTGGAAGGAGAGAAAAGACAGCAGTGAGACATATATAAGGATTAATCAGATAAAGGAAGAATAGATCAATCAAGCAGCAGCGCCCTTAAGAGCAGATCAACCCCTAGCGTACACACACACACACACATATACACACACTAAGTTACTGATTATGGTTCTGACAGAGGTTTGGGTTCAAGTACGCAGGTTCCGCAAGTTTTTTCCCTTGGGTTCAGTATCAGCATATATTATATATATTTTTATACATATTGATATATTATAAATTTATATATACATCATACATGTCCAAAACTTCAAACATATAGCAATAATAAGAAGTTAGAAGTGTGATACTCATAAATCCATAACTAACATAAGGGAGGATGAGGAGAGGGGCCAAACGCACACCCTAACCAGATCCACCTTGCAGAGATCACACGCGGAAGCAACAAACACACAAGTGAGATAGAGAATGCAGATAGGTTTCATATATTAACTTCAATTGATTCATACATGCCGGGCTGTAAGGCCTTCCCGGTTTAGGCCAGATATTACAATCAAGTACAGAAGTCCTCCAACATGCGAGAATCTGCAAATAATCTCTAATCTTCCAACTTCTATCTTCCAACTAAAACTGACTCCCTAAAACTACCAACAAAGATTACATTATATACAAGATGCTACCAAACAAGTCGGCCTTCAGATCCACCATCAACAGAAGGAACAACCAGATCTAGGTCCACGTGCTTCCCAATGATAGATACCATCATTAAATCCGCGACCAAAATTAATTGCAAGAGTCGGCCTCAACAAGAGACTAAAACAAACAACTTAGTAAGCAAGGGTAACCGAGCGCCAGACAAGCATTACCGAGCGCCAGAGAGATAACCAACCAACACCGGTAAACAAAGGAAACCAAGCAACACCAAACCAACTTGGTGAAAGAAGGAACCGAGCAACACAGGAAAACACAAACATGTTTTTGGTGACACAGGATTGCCAAGGACTCAAGATGCTCCTGCATCAGACACCTAGGGTTAGTTACAAATGATTCTTTGAATCATGAAGCAAGTACGATTTGAGCTGAATCCAACTCAGATTGTGAAATCCATGAACTGTCTTCAATTAGTCTATTCTTCCACTTTACCAGATATTCCATATACTGTTTTCCTCTTGTACTTCTACCAATTCTTTGCTCCAAAATCTGCTCAATTTCTTCTGTCTGTTTCTTAGGATAATCATTTGGTACTATCATTTCTTCATCTGACTCATGATACTCATACAAATCAGCAATGTTGAAAATAGGTGATATATCCATGTCATCAAGTAACTCAATCTCATAAGCATTTCCACTATCAAATCTCTTCAAAATCTTACAAGGTCCAAACTTCTTCATTTTCAACTTCCCATATGTTCTAATAGGAAATCTGTCTTTCTTCAAATGAAACATTACTTCATCACTAACTGCAAAAGTCTTATGTCTTCTTGATCTATCAGCTTAGTCTTTGTATTTTTTATTACTCATTTCCAGCTTATGTTTCACATCTTCATGCAATGTCTTCATGTACTCAGCAAGCTTTACTCCTTCAGCACTTCTCTTTCTTTCATCAACAATGTCTCTCAAATCTGATATACCTCTCGGTTGTATGCCATTTACAATCTCAAAAGGTGTTTTTCTAGTACTCCTATTCACTGAATTATTGTATGCGAACTCTGCTTGTGTCAATACAGAATCCCAATTACTCGGTGTGTCTCCAACTAAACATCTCAAAAGATTTCCCAAACTTTTGTTCACAACTTATGTCTGTCCATCAGTCTGTGGGTGAAATGTAGAACTATATTTCAATTCAGTGCCAAACTTTCTCCAAAGGGTCTTCCAAAAGTATCCAACAAATTTATTGTCTCAGTCAGAGATAATACTCCTTGGTAATCCATGCAATCTAACAATTTCCTAATGAAAAGATCTGATATATGTACTGCATCTGATGTCTTTCTAAAAGGTATAAAACGTGTCATCTTAGAAAATCTATTCACAACAACAAATATAGAATCATTACCTCTTACTGTCTTCGGTAAGCCAAGAACAAAATCCATACTAATATCAATCCAAGGTTTCTCAGGAACAGAAATCGGCGTATACAATCCAGTATTCTGACTTACTCCTTTTACAACTTGACAAATTCCACAACTTTTCACAAATTTCTGAACATCTTTATACAACTGTGGCCAAAAGTATTTCTCCTTGAGCAAATTCAATGTCTTGTCAACACCAAAATGTCCAGCCAAACCACTACTATGTTTCTCTTTTATCAAATTAGTTCTCATTGCTCCTCTCGGTATACACAACCGAATACCTTTAAACAACATACCTTCTTGAATGAAATATTCTTCCCATTTAGTACTCGGTTGACCTTGAATAGGTGCTTTGCACTTTCTCCACGGCTCAGAAAAATCAGGATCAAATTCATAAGAATCTCTCATGTCATCAAAGCCAAGAACTTCAATTTTTATCTCGGTCATCAAAGATCTTCTACTCAATGCATCAGCAACTCGATTAGTAACTCCACTCTTATGCTTTATCACAAATGTATAACTCTACAAATACTCAACCCATTTCATATGTCTCTGATTCAACTTACTCTGACTACCCAAATACTGTAAAGCCTTATAACCGATATACAACACAAATTCACTCGGTATCAAATAATGTCTCCATTTCTTCAGTGCTTGAACAATAGCATAGAATTTTTGATCATACACAGAGTATTTCCTTTTTGCATCATTCAATTTTTCACTAAAGAAAGCAATAGGTTTACCTTCTTGACTCAATACAGCTCCTATTGCACTTCCACTTGTATCACATTCCACTTGAAATACCTTATTGAAATCGGGCAATGCTAAAACAGGCAATTCAGCAACCTTCTGCTTCAGAGTCTCAAAACTTTTATCAACTCCATGTGTCCACTTGAATTCTCTTCTATCTCCTCTCATAGTCTCAGTCATAGCATTACAAATTGAACTGAAATTCCTAATGAACTTTCGGTAAAAACTTGTCAAACCATGAAATGATCTTACCTCACTAGCATTATCAAGTGTAGGCCAATTCAAAATAGCTTCAACCTTTTCAGGATCTATCTTCAAACCATCAACTGAAATCACAAATCCCAAATACACAATCTCCTCTTTCATGAATGAACACTTTTTCAGATTTATCAACAACTTTTCCTCTTTCAACCTCTACAATACTTGTTTAACATGAAACAAATGTTCTTCTCTGGTCTTACTAAATATCAGAATTATCATCAAGGTATACAATCACATATTTACCTAAGAATTTCTTCAAAACTTCATTCATTAACCTCGTAAAAGTACTCGATGCATTAGTTAAACCAAAAGGCATAACCAACCACTCATACAAACCTTCTTTTGTCTTGAAAGCAATCTTCCACTCATCAGCTTCTCTGATTCTGATCTGATGATACCCACTTTTCAAATCAATTTTGGTAAAATACTTTGCTCCAGTCAAACTATCCATTATGTCATCCATTCTCAGTATAGGAAACCTATATTTCACTGTTATCTTGTTGATTGCTCTGGAATCCGTACACATTCGCCATTCTCCATTCTTCTTAGGTGCCACTACAGCAGGTACTGCACAAGGACTCAAACTTTCTCTGATCAAACCTTTCTGCAACAATTCTTGAATCTATCGGTTCAATTCTTGATTCTCGGTAGGTGTCATCGATGTGGTGCCTTATTCAGTAACTAGCTCCAAGGATTAGATCCATGCAATGATCAATGCTTCTCTTCGGTGGCAAACCATCAGGTACATTATCAAAAATGATTTCACTGTACTCAGTGAGTAACTTATCAATCTCCTCAGGGACACTATCCTCTGTTTTCTTACTTGGTTTGTTAGGAATCACAACAAAACATACATCATTCTTCTTTAAATCCTTAACAAACTTTCTTCCTTCCATCAAGCAAACTTTCACAGATGTGCAAACATTACTAACAGGTTCTTCAATCAAAGGTAACAAAACTTGTCTTCTTCCATCAGCCCAAATAGTATATTTATGAAATCTCCCATCATATACAGCATGTCTATCATATTGCCAAGGTCTACCCAACAAAATGTGACAACAATCCATAGGCATGATATCACATAACACCTTATCATAGTACTTTCCAATTTTCAAATTCACATAACATTGTTCACTTACCAAGAGTGTATGCTCATCTTTGATCCATGAAATCTGATAGGGCTTCAGATGTTCCAACCTTTTCAACTACAACTTTGTGACCATTTCCTCAGATGCCAGATTCTCCGAGCTACCACTGTCAATGATTACCTTCCAAACTTCATCAGAAACTCTACATCTGGTCTTGAACAAACTTTTCCTTACCGGATCTTCCTTGTTACTTTCACTCCAAAGTGCTCTCCTTACCATTAAGTTATTTTCCTTCTCAAGTTCATTCGATGACTCTTCTTGCACCAAAGCTTTTCTACTGTTACCGACCTTACTTGCATGTGTACACTCAAATGATCTATGTCCTTCTCCACAATTGTAACAAGTTCATCGGAAACCACCTTTGGTATAACCACCTCGATAGTTACTACCTCTACCTCTAGATGAATTTTCACCTTTCCACTCGGACTTGCTTTTATCCAGATTTGTTTTTTCAGGTTCAAATCTGTTGTTTTCACCATAAGATCTACCTCTTCCTCTAGGGAATCTACCACCTCTACCTCTTTGTCTTTGCTCATGTCTTTTGTTCAATTTCTCCTCGACCTTCAATGCAAATTGATAAGCCTCTTCAATGTTCTCTAATTTGACCAAACTGATTTCTTCTTGGATGGAAACTCTCAAACCATTCAGGTACCTAACAATTCTTTCCACATCATCTTCATCATGTCCAGATCTTATATCTAATCTATAGAATTCCTCAATATATTCTTTTACCGAGCTATCTTTCTGCCTCAAATTTTGCATTCGCCTAACTAGGTTAATCTGATAATCACAAGGTAAAAACTTTCCTTTCAATTTATTCACCATTTTGTTCCATACCTTAATTTTGTCTTTGCCTTTCCTCTTTCTGTCCAACTGCAGATGTTCCCACCACAAGGATGCATGACTTTTCAACTTGGTGCTTGCAATTTTCACCTTCTTTTCCTCAGGTACATTTTCATATTCAAAGTACTTTTCCATCTCGGTGATCCAGTCCACCAATTCATCAAAATCCAATTTTCCACTATACTCAGGAGGATTAAAGTGTGGTGTAGACTTCAGATTTGTCAAAGCTTTCAACAATCTTTCCTCACCTTGATCCATCGTCGATGCAGGTTCTACATCACCTTGTTCTTCCTCAATTTCATCATCACTAACATCTTCAAGATGTCTTCCTCTTCTTTGGGCTGTTTCAACAGCTTCTAATCTAGCAGTAAGTTGTCTCAACATGTCTGCCAATCCTAGATCCGCATCTCGCCTCCCACTAACCATCTTGAAACCCTCTACAATAGCAGGCCAGATCGCAATCTGCTACCCCACAACAAATCAACTAGGGTTTGACAAGAAGGAACCCTCAAACCTAGATTCAGATCTCACCTCGCTCTGATACCACCTAACGCAAGGGAGGATGAGGAGAGGGGCCAAAGGCACAACCTAACCAGATCCACCTTGCAGAGTTCACACGCAGAAGCAACAAACACACAAGTGAGAGAGAGAATGCAAATAGGTTTCATATATTAACTTCAATGGATTCATACATGCCGGGCTGTAAGGCCTTCCCAGTTAGGCCAGATATTACAATCAAGTACAAAAGTCCTCCAACATACGAGGATCTGCAAATAATCTCTAATCTTCCAACTTCTATCTTCCAACTAAAACTAGCTCCCTAAAACTACCAACAAAGATTGCATTATATACAAGAGGCTACCCAACAAGTCGTCCTTCAAATCCACCATCAACAAAAGGAACGACCAAATCTAGGTCCACACGCTTCCCAATGATAGATACCATCATTAAATTGGTGAACAAAATTAATTGCAAGAGTCGGCCTCAACAGGAGACTAAAACAAACAAATCGATAAGCAAGGGTAACTAAGCGCTAGGGAAATTCACCGAGGGCCAGAGAGATAACCGACCAACACCGGTAAACAAAGGAAACCGAGCAACACCGAACCAACTCGGTCAAAGAAGGAACCTAGCAACACAAGAAAACACAAACATGTTTTTGGTGACACAGGATTGCCAAGGACCCGAGATGCTCATGCATCAATAATTGCCAATAAAATTCTAAATAAAATACCTCATGTTTCATATTCATCATTTGCAAAAGTCTCGAAATGTATTGCAAAAGGATTTTTTAGAGTACAAAATAGTTTTTTAAGGCATGTGACTCCCATTTTTTGGCACCCACAGCCATGGGTGCCCCTGGCTTCACCCCAGGCAGTAAGGATAAGGAGGATTTAGCAAGGATTTGTTGCAAGATTGAAAGATCAATCTCTGAATAGGTTAGTGCAGCGCTTCTCAAGTAAATCTTGAGACACATCCATATAGTCTTAATGATAGCTTAATTCAATCTAATTGGTCTCTTGTTAAATTCAAGCCTGCTCATGGGCAAAAAGGGGTTAATCCCTCAATTTCTATGGAGAGTCCGAAGACATGGATCCCCCAGGAAGAAGGTTGGATCAAAATTAATTTTGATGAGGAGTTCAAGGGAAATCCAGGTGCATCCAACACTAGATGTGTAGCCAAAGACTTGAAGGGCAAGATCATTGCTTGGAGCATGAAAAAATTGTCTTCAGACTCGAATAACAATGCAGAGGCTAATGCTGCTCTACTTGCTGTAAAGGTAGCAAAAAAATGGGAACTTTTAGAACTCCATCTTGAGTGTGATTCTCATATTATTACTAACACTATTATTCGTGGAAGAGCTGAATTTTGGAAATTGGACAAAACCATAAAGGTGAATAAACAAATCCTTTCAACAGGTCAAGTTTTTTAAAGTTTCCAATGTTAAGTGCGATGGAAATAAGGAGGCAGATAATTTCTCCAAGCTAGCAATCAATTTGGAGGCGAATAAAGAAGTGGTTGTCATTTCAAATAAAAACATTTTGAAATCAAATGACAAATCATTTTGATATAAAATTTGCCCTATTTTGCTTGCTATTGAGGAAAATGCAAAAAAAATTGGTTGTTGGTCGTGACGACCATCAATTTCGAGCAAGCAGTTTGCAAAGAATAAAATAAAAAATATCCCATGGACATTTAAAAATCCCTACAAAACTAAAAAAATATAATTCAAATGCCGAAAGGCATGTGTGAGGGAAGAAGGGGGGGGGATCAACTTTTCCGAAAGTATTGTGAAAAAAAAATTTTAAAATATATATAAATGAAAATTTGCGGGGGCCGACTATACCTCCCAATGTCCTCGAACGGTGATGGTATGTGTACCTCCCACTATCCTCGGACAATGCGGGTAATCCCCGTGCCCTGTTGGGTTCCTGTCAACGTGGGATCCCATGAGGGGTGTCATTGAGTGGTAGGACCCCCAAACTAGCAAAGAATTTTAAAAACAAAGTTTTTAAGAACTGCGTTTTTATAAAATAAAAAAATTAAAAACTTTAAAATTTAATGCCATGTTTTATATCTAATATTTTATGTTTGGCATTATTAATATATGTAATTGCCACCTGATTTTTACATGCCTGATGTGATAATATTAAAATGAAATTTAGTTTTGGGCATATGGAGAAAAATTTTGAAAATAGACTTTAGAGCGAATTGGAGAAATTTTTGAAGTCCATGGTTATCATTTTGTTTGCACATAGCCTAGGAGGTTGTTTCTGTTCAACAAAGCATAACTTTCACCGGAGGAGTCAATTTTTGGACTTCTTATACTTGTTGAAAAGCTGATTCAGAGCACTAGACAATGGTATTGGTTTGGTTCAGTGACTTTGACGTTTTGTCATGTTTTTGAGCCTGGAAGCTTGATGTTCTCCTTGTTCACAGTTTTGGTCATATCTTTTGCATACATGTTAAGGTTTTAGGATCATTGCAAATGTAATAGCACTATTTGATTGTATGTGTTTTCCAAATGCAACAATCTCTTGCATTTATATTGAGAATGAGCAAAGAAGAGACATGTCCTTGGGACATGTCTATTCATTATTATGTAATTAATATAATGACAATTATGATTATATATATATACATACATATATATATAATATCTATTGAGTATTATATTAATTTCTCTAATATTTACATAATATATATATATATATATATATATATATATATATATATATATATATATATATATATCTCATATATACTAAATATATATATATACATATCTTCACTAGTATTGACTCATAGTGTTTATCCGACTAAAGCTACAAAACATCAACACTCCCTCTTAGCCAGGGAAGATAAACACAAGAATAAATATTACCTCAACGTAATATTGCAATAGATCAGAAGATTTCCATCATTTGATATCACATTTGATATCTTGAGTATTGGCCTATCAGAATGTCAACACATGACATTCACCAAATACTCTGAGTATTGGCCTATCAAAACATCAACATATGATATTCACCAAGTACTCAATAAGGTACTGGCCTGCAGAATATCAACACATGATATTCACCAAATACCTATCATATATCTATACAAACAACTCATAGACCGTCAATTTAATGACATCATACACTTAGTTGTTGATTTACAAGATATATCTATACAAACAACTCATAGACCGTCAATTTAATGAGATCTAACACTTAGTTGTTGATTTAATCCATCATGATTCGTTTCAACATTATAAATAATGTATATCATGATTTATGTTATTGTAAGATCGTCACCTTCCAATAACTTCTGCAAATACAAGTGATAATCATTTGGAAGTCGTCACTTCCTCATGATTTACACAGGGCCCAAAAGGCATTCATGATTCCTAGTCCTCTGACTATTATAGATTCTTGATCACTGGAGAATCCGTCTCAGTATGGACTACTCCCATTGAATCAATACGACTAAGATTATCAAAAGTTGATTTACCATATCCTCTATCTGCTCCCTCTAAAGCTCAAGTTCTTGTATCAACCTCTTGTCTTCTTTTAAAATGTCGGACTCCCTCTACATCTGGTCTCAATCATCAATTCGTTTACAAGCATTAAGTTCTTTCTCCCTTGAATGCAATTTTCTTGTGCTTCCATCCTAAAGGCATGTCAAAGAGAGATTACAAATAGCTCACTAAACTATCTCAACCGAAAATACCAATGATAGAAGCATACAAGATTTTACTAACCAATAGTATAACATGAATTACAAACTTAAAAAAATTATGTGCACTAATAAAACATGGAATACTTATCTTTTATAAATTTCAAATATTTCATTCTGTAAGGTGAGCCCATATAGAAAATATCATGCAAATTCACAGAATGATGTCGCCATTCTCGAACATTACCAAAATTCCTCACATGACCTATCTTGAATATTCAAAGGTTCTATACACTATGACACCCTTCAATCTTATCAAATCTCCCTTCAAGCAGGTAGGCCTTTAAAGAAGGAACCTCTCTCTTTTACAGATTTTGCATAGACCCGTACACAGTCGGTCATAACTTTTGAAACTGACACTTCCTCGCCAATCGCTCCAGTGAGATTCTTCTAAATTTGTTTTTCACCAACATATCCAAAATTCAGCACAATCCAATGGTGTATTTGTGAGATATGGTCCTCGTACTGAGACTGTATTTTCTAAGACAGTCACACATTTACCATCAACAAACTACTCTCTTACATCTGCAACTTGGCTTTGATACCATGTTAAGGTTTTAGGATCGTTGCAAATGTAATAGCACCATCTAATTGTATGTGTTTTCCAAATGCAACAATCTCTTGCATTTATATTGAGAATGAGCCAAGAAGTGACATGTCCCTTCATGGGCCATGTCTATTCATTATTATGTAATTAATATAATAACAATTATGATTATATATATATATATAATATCTCTTGAGTATTATATTAATTTCTCTAATATTTACATTAAATAATATTTATATATATATTTAAGTATATATATACATCTCATATATACTAAATATATATATACATATCTTCACTAGTATTGACTCATAGTGTTTATCTAACTAAAGCTACAAAACATCAACAATACGGAATCGGATTTTCGATTTCAAATGGGCATTGGAGAGCATGTTGAGTCTATTTTGTTTTGGTGCCACTATTGTATCAATTTGATGGGTATGGAGAGTATATGGAGAGTTGTGTACTTGTTTGTTCACTTGTTGGTGCCTGAGATTTGTGGTGTGAGTGTGAGCACATCTGGACGAATCAAGGGACAATACCTTGAGGGAGTACATATTTTTATGAGATATTTATGATGCTATAGCTGTTTATCAAATTCGGTGCTTCCTAATATAGGGTTACAGGGGTTTTCAGGGTTTGGGCTTTGATGGTGACAAGTACACAAGTTGTCTTCGGATAAGGACATGGTTTGACATGGTTTGACACTTGGAATCTCATGTGGGTGATAGTTGAGTGTAGGTGCAGCAATGGTGATATTATGGTAATTGGTATCGTGGGTATGCAAGTACATGTTTTGCATTGATACAACATAATCATGTTGGTGGTGATTTGGTTTGATATTATGCAGTTTTTCAAAAATAGTTCCACTAAAAGCCAGGAAAAAAAAAAAAGTATATAAGTTCATTGGATTTGGATACAAACCAACAAAACGGTTATTTCATTAAAAGATGTGAAAATAAATTATAAACAATACAGCAACTATCAATTTCCAATAACTAGTTTGAATCAAAAGTGTGATATGTATGTGTGCGTGTGCGTGTGCGTGTGTGTGGAAAAAATGTAGGTAAATGGCAATCAGTAAAAAATGCAGGTCCTTCAAGCACAAAATTTAAGCATCTGCAAACATATATACTTCAAGTGCTCAAGGCCAGCAATGTAAGCCCGTGTAGGCAATCAATTCAAAGCCTTCACATAATTCATATTCATTAAAAAAAATGAACTAAAATGCATTCCATTTGACAAAAACAAAATCTAAGGATAAAGATAACTGAGGAATAAAGTGCAGAAAGCTTTATAACTTGCCTTGGTACCAAGATCTGTAAGAGCTATCGCCATGTTGTTTTTAGCAATTTCAAAGTTCGGCGACACAGCTAGACACCTGTCAAAAACAAATCTCTGGCAAATCAAAAGCAGTTGTAGATTGAACACAGGTACGGTATCTCCAAAAATGATATGACATGCAATAATCATATAAATTTCTACCTTTCATAGCATGCAATGGCAGCATCCAAATCACCACGATTCTTATATATGACTCCCATATTGCAATATGCTTCAGCATACATAGGTCTTTGAAATGCAGCTTTTTCATAGCAATTAAGTGCCATATCATATTGCATCATTTCTGAGTACACAACCCCTAAATTGTAATAAGCAGGCTGTATTACCAAACATAGACAGCACAGATTACATAACTCTATATTGAATATTGATCATTCTCTAGAATTTCAATAAAGAGAACAGAGAGAACAAAACTGAAAATACTACTCTTTTTGGCATAATTAAAATTTAAAATCTTCTTAGGTAATATGAGGATTTGAGATTTGCAGCTTACAGCATAGCAGCTATCAGCTTTCAGGGCTTCATAATATTTCTGAATCCCTTCTTGGACATTTCCTGCAAGTTTCAAACTGGTCCCAATATCTGTCAAGACAATTGCTAGGTATTCAGCAGCAGGCTTGTACAAAGGATCCACAGCAATAGCCTTCTGATATGCCTGCAACCAATAAACAGAAGCAAATTCAAATTAATTATGATCTTGCACAAACAAAAATATTTGTAAGCCACGTGCTAAATAGCAAAGCTAACAACTCATATCCACAGATTCATTGGCAGCTGGGATCCCAAGTTCACCAGGAACCCCTGCCAATGGGCCAGGTTCTGGTGCTGGTCTGGATCCAGCTTGGGTCCAGCCCTGACCATTTGACTTGGGTATATCTGAGACACACCAGGGCCAAATGGCCAGGCAGGGAGCCACTTCCTGGACAAACCAAGGGATCACCCACAAGAGTATTTAAAAGGAAATGATTTTTTTTGTTTTGAATTTTTTTGAGATTAAAACAAAAATATATATATATATAACAAAACTTAATGAACCATAAGAGTACATTTTTTGGAGGATATGGAGCTTGATTGAAAATAGTAAAATTACTAAACATGGCATGGCATGTACCATGAAGGTCCCTATAGCCTCAAAGGCCTTACTTAATTTGGGCTTGGTGCCAGGGACTCTGTCACTCAACCCCACACTAAATGACAACAAAGGTGCTGCCCCCAAAACCCAGCTCTAAGTCAAAAACGCAAATAGTATAAGTAGTCTTGGGCTGTGCCAGATGGAAAAAAAAACTTTTCTTTTTTTGTTTTTCCACTTACACCCCAATAAATTGAATTCCACTTATAATTTAGGTTTGCCAAGTCAATTTCAAATCCACATGTAATGCTAATATGATATAAACATTTATGATTTGACAATTTGCCTTGCCTTATCAAATGTCAACTATTCTCAAATAAGCATTCAATTTTGTATATTTAGTGCAAATTATGGGTACTTTTATATATTTTTACTAAGGAAACCAAGGACATGTCCTCTGCCCTTTTGATGGTTTCCTCGAATTGAGGACATTCTGGGCATGCAGGGACGCCTCAAAAAAGCACTTGGATCATCCCCTGAACTCCTCTTCTGACAAGAAACGTTTCCAAATGTCTGAGAAATAGTTGGTTCATACAGGCACCTATTGAAGTCAGACAAAAATAAACAAAATTTCCCAAATTGTCTTTGTCTTCTACTGTGAAATACATGAGGACCATCACAAACATGGGTTCAACCAGCTCAATATGCAAAGTTATTTCTGTCCCAACTACTGTGAGAATAGCAGTGGGACCAAGGACACTCAACTTTGAAAGGCCCAACTTACACAAAGTTAGGATTCCCACCACCTTATGCTGGCAGTCATAACTAATATTTTTGTTTGTATTTTCCTTTCATGACAAGTCTCTCATCTCCTCATATATTCCTTCCAACAATATCATATTCCCTTTACTTCAACTTCTACCAAGAGATGAACAACAATGTCGGTAAACTCACAACTTTGGTTTGCCAATCACATGTTTTAAATTTTAATGTGTAAACATGGCTTGCCTGTTGGTATTTGGGGATTAAATATGACTAAAAGGTGACTATATTTTTTTATTGAATTAGCTGATCAAAAATATTTGAGGTAGGATATTCGGATGCTTGTATTTAAAATTTTGTTTACATGGCGTTAATAACAGTGCTCCACGGGGATGCGTCCCCTGCCCAATTTCCCCGTCCTGGGGACGGTACAAGGACGGGAATTTCCCGTCCCTAATGCGGTTCCAAAAATGCAAAAAAAGGAAATGTCCCAGAAACGGCATTTCATGCAAAATAGGGGACTTGGGGATGCCATTAGGTACCGGGGACTGCCCAGCCGTCCCCGGTACCTAACAGCGTCCCCTTTTTTCCAGCCCAAAAAAAAATCCGTTGTTTTGCAAAAAGTCACTTTTTTTTAATTTTTAATTCTTGGGCGGGCCCCATGTGGGCAGAAATAGCAATTAAAAACTAAGGAACCCTATTTGGAGGCTAAAAAGTTAAAATCTTCTTCATTTCAACCATTCTTGGCAAGAAAAAAAAAAGAGCAGAAGCAAGAAAGTTCTCATTTTTGAGTTGCAAGAGGAGGGTTTTCAATTTTGTTAATGTGCTATGTATTCAACTTCTAAAATGTCTATGGTGAATGATTTATCAATGTCATGATATGCATATTTGAAAACTCTCTCTCTATATAAAAATTCCCCTATTTTTTAATAGCCGTCCCGTCCCCTAAAATTTGACTTTGAACTGTACCCGTACCAGAAACACGTCCCCGTCCCCTAAAACGTCCCCGTCCCGGAAACTCCGTGGAGCATAGGTTAATAATGAAAACTCATTATTCATCTCTAGCATAAAATGAATATGGTGAATGCCTTTGTGAAGGAGAAGTACAGAGAGGAATAACTACAAATACAATATATTCACTGTCAAAAGAAGAAAATAGAAATG
Organism: Chamaecyparis obtusa; assembly: GCA_027943335.1. Classification (NCBI taxonomy): domain Eukaryota; kingdom Viridiplantae; phylum Streptophyta; class Pinopsida; order Cupressales; family Cupressaceae; genus Chamaecyparis; species Chamaecyparis obtusa. The sequence goes on along the minus strand of BSBK01001307.1, from coordinate 1,950,780 downwards.
GGTACTTAAAGTGTATATAAACCCCATGGACAGATTTAGAAATATTAATAGTTATTGATGAAAAACATCTATTATTTAGGTATTTTAGTGTCCTCTTAAGATGCACTAGCCTTGTACCATCATTAGCAAAAAAAATTTCCCTCTGCCATTTACAAAATGTCACAAATCTCAGTCAGATCAGATTTCCATATAAGCTTGCTACAAATGGAATCATCCATTCAAATAGGTTGCCAGAGTGTAGTAAGCAAGAGAAATTCTTAAGCATTGTGTGACTTCTGCAAAGTGTTCGGCGTTAACAATTAGATTAGTTATGCATTTTGGAAAATACTTTGCCAAGATTGATATGAAATATTAGCCACTAGAGGTATACTTATATACAAATACCAACTATTTGACACCTCAATGACTAGAGATTAATCTTATATTGTTAGCAATAACAATAACTGTCGAGAACCTCAAACGCCAATAGTACCTCTCACCAGAGTTTACAGTCACGGACTATTGTTTAATATTGTGATCTATTTCTGCGGGTGTGTATCACATTCCAATTTGTCAATAAAAATGTTGGAAATATTAAAACTGCCACACTTTGCTTTCAACATCAAGCATTTGGGCACTGCTGAGGGTTTATGCTTTCATCCTTGGCATTTAAACTAGAGTACTTCTACTTGTACAAGTGCAATGAGGCAGAAGACCACTTGATAGTTGGTTCCAAGGCTCACACCCAGGGAACCACTGATATTGCCACCAACAGAATGGAAACTCATCATGACCCATACAAAAGTCATAAAATTTGAAGGTTTACAATCATGCAATGCTCCTGTTAATGCCATAGTTAGTAATCATGCTCTGTTATCATTTGGTATTTTGTCATGTGTGTCCCCTCTAAAACAATGACCTCTTGTGATGAACCCCTAGACGGCAGTGCTGGCTGCCAACTTTAAGTTTCATCTCCTTCCAGAAAAATCAGGAAAAGATCAGGTTGTTGTCAGTTGTGCAGTCTTATCTTGTGTAGGAAGAAAAGAATCTTCTAGTAAGAACTACCGAATTCTTGGAGAAGCAAAGTTTTGTCTCGTAGCAACAGATGTCTCCTAGAAGGAAACTCCAGTTCGCTGCCAACCGTGTAATTTTGTCTTCTTGCAGAAAATTATATTTTTGTTTTGTCTTATTTTGTTTTATATCTTCTACCGTATTCTAGAAAAGGGCCAAATCAGATCATTTACTTGCCTTGCACAGCAAGTTAATGAATTGCCCCAAATAGGTATTTATAGACAACTCTACCATGTTTTTTGGGAGGCTGAATATTGTGGTTGCTGTTGAGTACGTCTGGGTGAAGGGACAAAACCCCCACAAATCACCTCTACTGTTGTAGTTCGAACTCAATACTGAGTTCTATGCGATGTGTAAGCTCAACTGCTTATGTTAAGAGAATTTATGTCAGTTTTCTATGAATAAATCGGTTCCTGAATTTGCAGCTGCTATAACAAACTTGTTTATTGATGACCTCTAAAATCAAGACCCTACAGCATTGGGAACCTCACCAAGAATTTTTTACATTGCCAATTTCGAAGAAATTAAGAAAGTTACTAAAAAACATCTATCAACTTCTAATGCTTGTCATTAAAACACAAACAGGTATCAACAATTGGAGGAGAGCATGATTGCAACCTACTCAAACACAGTAATAAAAAATAACATATCAATATGCTTCAATACTGGATTGTTTAAAGTATGGTATGCATGATTACAGTTATGGTGCTTATTATCAATGAAGTGTGCCTGTGGTAGCCAAAAAAAAATAGCATTTGGTAAATTTATGCTTATTCAAAATCATTTGATTCTCCTTCCAAATTTTGATAAAATGACTTACAAAACAATTATATTTTGGGCTCAAGTTTTTCAAGTACTGCTTTTCCCAACGAATATGGGGATTTTAGTTCAAGAAAGTTATAACTCCTTTTGAAAATCCCTTGTAACGATTTTATATTTATCAACACATTTGTATCAGGAATTTTAGACAGGTATCAGATACCTTTCATAGGTTTCTTAAATCCTATCTGAGAAATTTTCTTAACTACGACCCATTCAAACTTCAGTGGATGAGAGAAGCCCTCTTTAACAAGTGTTGGATAAAGCTATTGGGTTTCAAATCCAGCTGACTAGTTCTTGAAGATCATCTCAGGTATCAATAATTATTTATCTCAAAGAAAATTCAGGGGCTTCACTTGTTCATTGTCTGTTACTAAAGGATCACTATTAAAATATGTCTTATTGTATTTTGATATTTAATAAGTTTTTAATATAGAACAAAACACTAACTAACAAGAAAGCAACAAAAAAATTTAAAAGAAAATTGTCAATTTCCAGAAACTGAGTCACAGGCACCAGCCCCAAGTCCAAGTCATTACTGCCAACAGGTAATCAAGCAACATGTTCATGTGCAATTAAACAGCCATTGAAAGATATTCAAATGCCACATCTACAGACTTCAATTCTATAAATGTTTGGTAAGATCAGAGAAGATATTTACAGCAAAGTTCTTCCTCACATGCATTTTTTAAATTTTTCCCAACATATATTCATCTCTGCCTGCAATCTGCTAAATAATGGGCTATTCTTATGTCATTCATTGCAGCTCACAGCTAAAAGATGAGCAGGGTTCCCTTGAGGGTCTCCCAGTGTATTTTCAATAAATTTTAAATTTACAACAATTACAGACATTGGCCATCACATCATTGCTTAATAAGAACAATATAAGGAAATTTATTCCTTAGTTATAAATATACCATCCAATAAGCTTTCCTTCTATAATTGTCTATGCTGAAGAAACATACAGGTACAGGAAAAAGAGCTCAAAAGTAAGTAGCTAGTCATTAAACCAAGACATACCAAATAAATTCTTCACCAATAATTTGGTGGGTAAAATGTCCAAAAGATTACAACCTGTCTCCTCAAAACACACTCAACAATAATCATATTAACAATATGCTCAACAAAAGTTTTTACATTCTAGAAAAGGAAGATTTGAGCAAATCAGTTGAGAATTTGATACATTAAGCTTCCACATAAAAGCAATGCACCTACATATATCGTTCAAAATATCTCTCAGTTATTCTTGGAAAAGCTATTGTCAGATGCTAGAAGCACAACATACCTCTGCCGCCTGTAACAAGTGTCCTTCATCCTTGTACAAAACCCCACAATGTGTATAAGCGCAAGCATTCTGAGGATCTAATCTAATACCTTCTGCAAAGCTTTGGAATGCTTGCTGAGTCAATCCTTGCATCTGGAGACAAATTCCCTTTCCAATATGAGCCTCAACATTACTTGTGTCTGTTTCCAAAACAGTTTCATATAGAGACAGTGCATCCATGAACTTGTTCCTTGATCGAAGAATATTGGCATATGAAAGTGCATCCTTTCCTTGAAACTTTCTAAGAGGAGAATCCGCAGGGAGAGGAGAGGCAAGATTAGAACTAGTAGTATTCACCAAATGACTCATTGTTCCATCAGGTGCTTTCTTCAAGTGTTCATTATTATTGCCAGTTGGATCCTGCTGATCCCTTACACTATTCACTACTGGGGTCTGGGGCTGACTGATTTGGGATTCTGTCCATGCCATAACTGGACACATTCAACACTTCAATGGTGCATTCCTTGCCTCTTATATAATGCTACTACAAGCATGTGTGCTGTCATCACAGAAGTCCAAATTACAGACTAAAATAAGAAAGGCTGTGACACAGAGAAACCAATTTAAGCTCAAAAATACTAAAGACAATAACTAGCAGAAGAGCATGAATGTGGAACATTATCCCATAAGGTAAAGGTAACATCTGAAAAGTTAATACATCGTGAACATCGTCGCTTGGACACAATTTTGTACCAATGTATTATTCAAACAGCATTCTTCAGCTCTAGCAACAAATATGCCCTCAGGTTACAAATATGTTCTGCAAAGTTAATGATTAAATTTTAATAACTCCCAACGTACACACAAAACCCAAACAGGAAACTGTTGTTGTAACATAAAATTCAAACATCACCCACCAGTCCTCACATTGACAGTCCCCTTGATATGCTAGAACTTACAAATGTTAATTACAGAGAAAATGATACAGAAATCAGAGTTTAAGTTCAAATAATATACAATACACTGTTTTTATACCAAGGTAAAAAATTCAGATAGGGACCATCAGCCCTAATGCTGAATATCCCTTCAATATAATATAACCTCAAAACTTATACTAGAGAATTTGAAAAACGAAAAAAGTCCCAAGTTGAGGTCAAATTAGACAATATTTTAGAATCAATTAAAGATTCAAAAAGCCATCAATAGCCCCAATACAAAAAATCTCCTAAAGCTTTGAACACGACTTACAAACTTACACTAGAAATATGATGATGCGAAAACCACAATTTCATCTCAAAACGCAAAAAAGTAATTTAAGATTTTATGGTAACTGTAAGCCATTGCACTAATAATCCCCTCAATATAACTTGAAAACTTATACTACAAATCTAGTGATACAGAAACATCAATTTAAGCTAAAAAACCAAGCCATGAATTGATTTCGCATCTATGTATGAATCAAATAATATTAAATAATGATCATACCTGGCAATGGAACTGTTCACAACCTATATCATAAAATAATAATACAGAAACCACTGTTTAATCCCAAAAGTCTACATACAGTATTTGTGCATCATGTGAAATTCAAACAGCATCCATTCCCTCAATATGATACATCTTAAGCACTTTATGTAGGAGGCTAATGATGCATAAACCACGGTCTCAGCTCAAATTCAAACTACACATAGCATTTGCATCAATGTACGATTCAAACACTAGCCACCAGCCCTGGAAAACCCACTATGAAACATAAACTAACAATTTATTGATATTAAAGTACCAGTTGAAGCTCAAGATCCAACTACATCCTATCTCAATTTAAAATTCAAACAGTAACCACAATCCTCAGTGCTAAAAATTCCCTCCTCATAACATGACTTACAAACATAAACCATAACTCTAATTATACAGAAACGCCAATATAAGCACAAAACCCAAACTAGACCTTGTTTTTGCACGAAAGTAATGTTCAAACAGCAACCACGAAACCCAATACGAAATCCTTTCAATATAACTTGCTAACATGAACTATAAAACATAATGATACAGAACTCCCAATTCAAGCTCAAAATCCAGTAGAACCTGAAAGTCAGATACTCTTTGGTATCAACATAAGACAAACACTAACCATAACACCTTTACGCTGCAAAGACACTACATATAACACTTCTTCAAAAATTAAACTACAAAAATTACGACACAGAAATCCCTCTTCACGCTCAAAACCTGGACACTGTTTCTGCAACAAAAACTCCAAAAAATAACTCACTGTCCATGGCACTAAAAATCCCATAACGTAACTTCTTCTTTTCTTCCAAACCAAAAAACATAACATACTTTCCAAACTCACATTAACAAACCATTTCGACAACTCTGAAGCAAATGTCCGAAATACATATTACAAAAGAAAATCCTCCATTTTCAAACAGTACAAAAATTAAAAACCCTAATTAAAACTCAAAACAGAATAAATGCAATACTCAAGTCAAACGCTCATTTACCTGCAGACAGAGATCATGCAGATGCTCTTCCGTAAAGCTCAAGATAACAGTCAAAAGAACAGAAAAAAAACAGAATCAGACAGAGGGAAAAAAACATATATAAATACGTACCTACATGTAGAAAAACGGAGAAGCAAACGGACAGAGAAAAGCAGGGCGTGAAAGGACAGCCGGGAATTCAATGCAATATATACAGTGCGTATATACCTTTTTAAAAACAAAATCAAGAGCATTCCATTCACTTCAAAGAACGGCTCTGCTTTCTTCCTCCGCTAAACATAACGACCGTTTAAACGTCGTCCCTCCTACTAAATTTTCGCCAAAATCCGATACGCTTTTTGTTTTTGTTTTTTCCATTTTCCATTTTATTTTCCCATAAAAACCTTCACATTTCCAATTTATTTTATGGTATAAAATAATTGGTGTGTGGAGCCCACTTGATGTGCACGTTTGCAGTTTGGTAATTATGTCGATGGAAAGGCGTAAGGGTTTTTAAACTTTCTTTCCTAAGCGATGATGTTATTTACCACTAAACAAATATTTTATTTTCAAAGATTAGGTGCGCTTTCCTTTTAACTAGAGGACACATTTTTTTTATTTTTTTTAATGTTTTATTTTTTTAGTTAGACTTGGTATGTCATTCTTGAGCATGGACGAGAAAACCAAGCGACAATAGCGAAGAAGTCTTTCCCTTTTTTGAGAGTGGGATTTAATTAAATCAAATCTATATATCTACTTTAGCATGTATTGATTCTATTGGGGTATTATGTTGGGAAATCCAATTGATGAGTGATTCTAGTGGGATATTATATTGGGAAATACAATTTGAGGAATAAAATGTTTTAAAAGGAAGTATATATATGTAGAATATGTTTTTTTATTATATGGATTTATGACATCAAGTGTTTATAAAAATCAAACTAATTATATAATTATAAAAATATAAAATAATAATTATTAATATTCATTTAAAGAGGAGTTGTAATAGTTATCAGGATTGCAATACTTATAGAATTAAGGTTTATAGTTTAATTTAGGAAGTGTGTCTTAAAATATTATAAGAGGTATTTAACTTGTATTTTAGAAGTAGGTGGATTCATATATTTCGAAGGAGTTCAACAAGTTTAAAATTTTAAAGGCTCATAAAGTTTCTAATTAAATAAATTTATTGTACTTTGAATCATATCGTAGTTATTCCTTTAAATTTAGAGGATATTTAAAGGATTTGTGTAAATATGTGTGCATGTGATAATGTTTTATCAAAGAGGCCCATTATCCCCCTACTTGTTTATTATGATGGCAAAGGTCATGACTAGAAACTGTATGCGCATGATAAGTGAGAGAAAACTTCAAGGGGTGTGCCCTGCTTCTAGCATGCCCCTAGTGGTCTTGCAATAGTTTGTTGATGATACAATCCTTTTTGGAATTGCATCTGTGCTTGAAACTAGAAGCTGGAAACGCCTTATCAATCAATATACATTGGTGTCGGGATAGAGCATCAATTATACTAAAAGGAAAGTCTTTTTTTACACCCCCCACTCACTATAGGATAAATTCAGGATTGTTCTTGGTTGTTAGTCTATTATTTTACCTGATAACTATCTTGGGCTCTCACAGTCAAGGAGGTGCCAAACACATTTTAGAGTGTCATTATGGATATGATGCGACGTAAGTTAACAAGATGGAAATGCAAGTTCCTTAGTAGAACAGGTAAGCTACAACTCCTCAAACAATCCCTCCAATGAATTCATGTTTACTTTATTTCACTCTTTAGAATATCTAATAAGTGGGTGGACAAACTAGAGAGAATCGGGAGAAACTTCCTTTGGTCGGGTATGGAATGGAGAAAAAGGATGGCACTGGTCAATTGGGACTCTATTTGTCGACCTAAAGTAATGGGGGGTTAGGTGTGAGGTGATTCTCTCATCTCAATATGGCTCTTCTTGCTAAGGTTGGATAGAATTTGGTTATCCATAAAGCCAACTAGTGTGATATTATGTTGGCTAAGTAGTTGAGCAAGGAAAGATTCCATCACTGTTTCAATATGGAAGGGCTCCCCATGAGATCAAAAATTTGTAACATTATCCTCAATTGCAAATCAATGCTTCTCCAAGGTTTAAAATGGTGGATTAGTGATGGATTAACAATCCAATTTTGGGATGACTTCTGGGTTGGTGCCTCTTTCCTTTCATCGTTACCTACTTTCTCTAACCTTTGTGTGAAGGCTAAATGATTCTTTGGGAGTAGGTTGCGGACTACATATACCATTATAGATCTTGGAAGGAAATTAACTCGTGTTTCAATAGTTGGTGCCACTGACTCTGAATCTATAACAAAGGTTAGTCCCAAGGGAAGACAATTTTGTCTAAAAACTCACTACAAGTGGAGGTTTTACATTGAGTTCTACCTATCTTATTCTCATCTATGATGGACAACAAAATGAGTTGTGGAAAAGGGTTTGGAACTCCCAATTGGTCTCGAAGATCAATCTATTATGGCAGGTAGTTATGCATGGTAAAATCCTTACTCAGGACAATCTTACTAAACATGGGTTCCATCTTGTGAACCATTGTGTCCTCTATAAGAAGAATGAGGAGTCAGTTAATCATATGCTCATTTATTGCCCTTTTATATCTGAGTCGTGGTGGAATATTTTGTAGCTTCTCCAAATCAAATGGATTATGAATAATGATGTTCAAAAATTTACTTTTAATTGGGAAGGCCCCCCCTAATCCTAATCTAAGATAATTGTGGTGACAAATCCCTCCACACTTGGGATGGGCAATTTGGAAAGAAATGAACAATAGGATCTTTCAAGAAAAGGAATGTTTGTCGGAGGTAGTTTTTAGCATCTTCTAAAAGATGTTTCTAAAGAGTTTAAGTGTCAGTAAAGGGCTTTGTCCTTCTATCACTCCCTTCCCTAGTGACTCTCACATTGCAAGGAACTGGGAATTACATGATTCCTTTTAGAGATATGACTTGTCCAAAAATCTCAAAACAAAGAATACAAAATGGATTCCCCCTTGCTCGGGATGGTCCATGCTAAACTTCGACAACATTACAAAGCAATCCTAGGGTGTGGATATCACAGGAGGAGTGATGCGGAGTGAATCTGGTAATTTGATTATTGCCTTTAGTGGTGCATTGTATGGTTTCACAAACAATCAAGTAGAGGGGATGGGCCTTCTGTGGGGGCTCAAAATTGCTCTATCCACTAGGACCAAAGTGCTTTCAATCGAGGGGGATTACAAGCTTATCATTGATATTTTTAAAGGCTAGTGCAAGACCAACTAGGTTGTTCAAAGTATTGTGGGTGATGTCCACGGGCTCTTGCAAGGATTTTATTCTTTCTCTATAAACCATGTTTATAGAGAAGGCAACTCTATTGTAGACTTTCTCACTACGAATGGCTACAACTTGGTGAGGCTAAGGTGTTGGCAGCACCCTACTTCTCTCCTAATTGATGTAAAAACCCTCTTTAATTGGGAATGTTCAAGACCCAATGGAGATGACATACAACACTCAATTTTGGAAGAAGTATATTGTTCTCGGTACTTTAGGGTTTTGGATATCCCACTAATTCCAGTTGTTGAGTACTGAGCGGGATTGTGAGATAGAGCTTAATTTTTTTTAATTTGAATAAGGGTTTGATGATGTGGAAGATGTTTATGGATCCTTAGAAATGTATTCCCCAAAAGGGTTCCAATTATTGTTTATGGTGTAGTTGCTCACCATGGTGGCCCCCACATAATCATATTGATTGCATTAATCTCAAGGAGTACTTCAATATCATGAGATGACATCCTGTAATTAGCGTGAGTGATGAAATTTGTATTTATCATTACATGTTGCGTAATGAAAAGTACCATTTATATGTTGTATTAATAAGTCTCTTGCTTGTGGGAGACTACAGTTTGCATGACTCTATGTTTTTGGGAGGATGGATAAATGATTTCACCCAACTGAATAGACAGTCATATTTCATGTCATAAAAACACTTTGTGTTAATGACAACTTACCTTTGTCATATCAAGACTTGTAGTTTTCATTTTAGATTTGATTGCCCTGTGTATTCTACTATTGTTATAGGGGGAGACTGCAATCACATTGAGTTGGGGAAACTAAACAAGTTCAAGAATGGCCCCACTATTTGGCATATTTGCAAGGAAGGTGGGGTTGCATATTTTTTTATTGAATCCATTAATAGGTTTGATGAAGGCATGTTCACTTAGTTTTTTAGCTCTTGGGATAACATGAGGGTTTTGGTTGGGGACATTTCCTTCAAAATCAGTGAGGAGATCATCGACAAGGCCACAGGATTGCTGACAGTGGGTAGAAAATGGAAAAAGTCAAATCATATTGTTGATAATGATAGTTTAAATAGTTCCTTTAAGGGGAGTGAGGTTCCAGTGAAGAAGTAGGGTGGATATGATAGGGTTGAGCTTCCCTCTCCTTGGGACGAGGTGTGTTTAATGATCATGAGGTACTTTACTCTTGAAGGTTGTTTTTAGGTTTATTATTACTACCATATACTAGTTTTGAACCTCTTTAGGAATCATAATACTATTTCTTTTCCATTTTTCTTATTAAACTCTCTTGTACGCTCTATGTTTAATAACAAATATAGCACCCATTGGGGGAAAAACATATCTACCTGCATCGAGGCCTCATTTTTAGACTTTACAACTTCCATTTGGCCCTTTGTCCTCCTAAACCCACCATTGTATATGAACCATATGTTGGTTTGTGGTGACTGATCAGGCAAGTACTGTACACTTTTTATTTATCATGGGGATCAGGGCAATGACCTAAAAAAAATTGGGGGGGGGGGGGGGGGGGGGGGGGCAAGTAACTCGTCAAGCATTTTTGAGTTGACACATCAAGCATTTCCCTAGGTTGACTTGTCAAGCTTTTCCTTAGGTTGCTTCGTCAAGTATTATTTTAGGGTTAACTTGTTGACCAACATAAGACTTGTCCAAAAATTTCAAAACAAAGAATACAAAATGGATTCCCCCTTGCTCGGGATGGTCCATGCTAAACTTCAACGGCATTACAAAGAAATCCTAGGGTGTGGATTATTAGCTCTTTTTCATGTAGAATCGCCAATTTAGCTATTAAGCTTGACTCTCAGGTTCCCAATTCTGGATTCTTATAGGGAAAAGGCTAATTGATAAGGACCAAGTCCTTCTTCTACTTTGGGCTCCATAGACCTAGGCGGGTGTACCTATCTTCAGAATCACTACTTCACAATGAAATCCTTGCAGTGGATTAGGGGTTCTCACAATGATTTGCTAATCTCTTTTGCTGCAACTGATGCAGAGCTTAGAAAGCCAATCCATGATATTAACAAAAGCAAACAATCATTGCAGAAAAATGGAAAATGTGACAAGGGTATTCACCCTTCTTCTCTTCAAGTTTAAAACTCAGGCAGGTTAACCTATCTGATTCACTTCTACAAGGAATCACCAAAAGCACTTGCATTATTCAATGCGATTGACAAACATTTATGCTCTTGAACTAGAAATGGAAAAGTGATTTGAATTTAAGATTTGGATGCAAGTCTGGTGTAAAACCAATACCTTATCCTAGGGTGCGGAGTCAAATTGAGAAAACATCCACAAAACTTCATTAATTCAAAAACACCTGAAATCAATACCCTGCCTTACAGACTATCATTTTCAATGCAAACACATGATCATCAAATCTATACATTCTTGAAATTCTCAAAGATTATCCAGCCAAATTTACTCCTTCCTTGGAGGAAACTTATGGACAAACTCACAGTCTACCTTGTAAACGACAAATTGAACATTGCCTTACAAATCCAATTCATAAGAATTTCCAAAACACACAGAGACATCAGAATACTTGCAATGAGATTCCAGTCATATCTTATTGATAAAACCTATTTCAGTATACTCAAATTAACATTACACTTAGGCTAAAATAATAAATTCAGAACCAAGCTTGCATTAATGGAACTTGCTTTGATTTCTCCCTTGGAGAACCAAAATTCAGAACCCTCTACCTTGAAAGAATTGCAGAATAAGAAGGAGAAGGAAAAAACTTAGAAATCATCACAAAGCGCCACTTGTCTTCCTCCTCTCTACTCATTTGATGAGTCATCCGCCTTCAAACTGGAAATGGGACCTGCTCTCAACTCTAGAAAGCACCTATCATCTCTTCCAACTGAAATGTGAATCACCAGATGCAACAAACCAGATATTTTCAAAATATCTTCCCGGCCCCTATTTCAATCAACTGGAAATAACTCAAACCAGTAACCACTTGCACTGAAATTGATCCCAAAAATAGAATCCTCTCGTCGAGACCTTTTCGACGGTATATAACACTTGGTATTTGGGCGAAAAATAAAGCCCCCAACCATTAAAAAAAATCTCCCATGTTTGCAACTTTGATACTTGAATTTTTTAATATAGTCCAAACTATATTAAAATATCTTTATAACTTTGATTTTTGCAATTTTGAAAGCACAGGAAGAAATAAAATATTATTTTTAGCTGGGACCCACATGATACATGGCAAGCTCAGATTGGTCAGCTCATCACTGCTGCCACGTGTCGCCTTGTCGCATGATCGCATGGGCCAGAAATGGCCCATGCGATCATGCGACCACTCTGCAAAATTTACTTCCGTCTAGGCGTGGGCACAGAAACTGAGGCGGCTGCACAAGATTACATAGGGAGAGCTTCCTCCATTCCGATTTACTTCATATGTATGTTGACTTGTTTATAAACAACTCAAATTTGCCCAGAGAGTTTTTAAATATTACATTAAAATATACCTTAGTGCGCCCAGCTGGCACACAATTTCGGGCAGGCCCACATGAGCAAAGGATTCCACATGCCTTCTTCCTTACTTGATTCACGTTCATATTGGGTGCCAGTGTATATAAACATTACTTTAACATCAAAACTCATGAATGTGGGATAAATGTTCTCTATGATTCTTATGGGTAGTTTAGATAGTGTTGTACTTAGATGCCTTTATCTCGCGAACTAGGAAGAAGTTTTAAAATCGCTCTGGTGAGAATGTAGAGAACTTGATTTGTGACAACATATCCAAAACTCAGTCCGATCCAACAGTTCAAAACAAAGTTATGCCCCCCGCAATATGACTATTTTTTCTTCTTCTACAAATCTGTGACTTCACAAATTCGTGTTTGCAAAAACAAATCATTATGTGGATGATATTTCCTTTAGCATCCTCCTTTCTTCAAAATGTCCCTCTATCATATATTGGCTTCCCTTTACATGCTTAAAATGTGCCTCTATCCTTCACATGAGGCTCTCTAATACCTTCATAAAACCTCCATTTTGCAGGCTTCTATATCAATGCACAGACCCTCCAATTCGGGTATGAGATCCCTGCAAATATTGCGTGAGTCTTCTCTCTTATATTGCCCACTGATAGAAGTAGAGCCCTCTTGCTATGCATGAATTCCTCTTTTTGAATTTGCACAAGGCATCTTCTCTGTCTACTCACTTTGGCGGCTTACTTCAAACAAAACATGTATGTGAAATGTGAGCATTTGGTTCATCATTAAAACAATGCAGGCCACTCTTTTTTTAAATGTGTGGGCTCACATTCATGTTTACTGGCTCCTTTCTATCTTGAAACAACACAGACTGATAAGGATTGAAGGGATTGTAAGACATCATCCAGCAGCCTTTCAATGTCATTTTCATTCTTTCGAAGAGCTTTTCTTATTAAAACGTGAGGCCCCACATGCATATACATTGCATGAGATTACATATTTCATTTGTATTTCCATATTCAGACATGTACTCGATCAATCCGGATTCTTTTGCCAGTGAACATGAATAGCTTTAATAACTTCAACAGTTGCAATATTCCAACAAAAGTCAGCTACTTCATCACTGTTCAAAAGCTCTCGTTGCTGTGTAAAGGCAGCTTTTTCCAACAAGTCCATAATTCTTTCAAAAGTCTCTTCTGATACATGACCTGGTTCACAGCCCCCATCGCCAATCCTTCTTTCAAGATTAATGCCACTTTTTCTTGTGACAAGAAAAATACTAGAGAATTTTGTCAAAATTATCAATGCATTATGAATTTCTGTGTTTTCATTTGATTCCAAACATTGGGAATCGGTGCACACTTAAAACATGCAACCATTGATGCTCTCTAAGAATCATTCACCTCTGACGAAGTATGACCATGATGTAACAAAATTTTAAACATACTTCTCACCTTTTACACTTTTGCAAAGTCACCATGAATGTCGACTGACCTCTGGAAGTGGCCTTAAAATTGACAAAAAGAAAACATAGGATCACGCCATCGGGAGCATAAACTCCTCTCCAACTTCTCAACACGCCGGTCAAAGGAAGATGCTCAGAAAGATTTGGGCCAAAAGAGTTCAACAGTCAAACAATGCCCTTTGAAATCATTGCCTATTCGTGCTTGTCAAAGCATATAAATTTCATCCGGAACTGGCCTAGAAAACTGACTGAGTCACCTAACTAGGTGCCACCACTAAACATGCACATTCTCTGATCTACAAACTATCATTCCCCAGAACGACATCTCATGACTATACCTGAGGCAAAAGTTATTAACCTCTGAAGTTGCCCTTTAATTCTTGCTTTTGTAAACTATTGTTACAAGTAATAAACTACATTTGAAATTACCTTGGCAAAAATACCAAACGAATCCCTGGGAAGCCACAAACTGGCACATAAGCTCATTGAGATGTAAACAATATAATTCAATCATCATCTAGATCTTGGAGTCAATCAGGCAAAAGATATAGCTTCATGAAAATCAGAACTTGTAGAGATAGACCCATAATACACAGAAAACAATGGAAAGTTCAGTTTGGAAATGCCTTCAAAAAGACATCAACTGGATTGGCAAAAAGCTCAAATCTGAACTAGAAGTTATATGTCGACTTTGCAAGACAATGCAAAAATAATTTTATCAAAAGAGTCAACTGGTCAAAAGTTATTCACTAGCAAAGTAGGGCATTCAGATTTATGGGAAAACACACTCTGTAGAACTGAACACATTTCGCAAAAATTGCAAATGGAATGAGCCTGGAAACTTGGTCAAACGGATTGGTCATGGTTCTGGATTTGGCACGGTGGGAGTAAAACATGATTGTAACATGATCCAATCATTACCTTGCTCATCGGATCACGCAGGTGTCTTTTACACACTGTCAAATATAGCCCTTAAAACTTCTAAACTTCTGGGTTTCAGCAAAACAATGAAAATTGGAAATGGATTTGGCTTTGAAAAGTACTGAAACGGATTCACCAGAGGCTAAAAATGGACAGGCCAGAAGACAAACATGTTTACAACACAAATCAATCATTAATTCTTCTTGACCAATCACCGGGTATCAGATATAGCTTCACAAACAAGGCTCCCGACAAAACTATGAAAAGTGCAAGATGGAGCTTCACAAAAACACCTCCGGAAGGGGAAACAAAAGACCTATTAAAACTTGTCGATGTGACCTGAAACCAGAAACATAGGTCAATGGAAGTACATTGAAGAAGACCCCACTCCCAGATTTTCATGACACTTGTCAAAATTCAAGATATTCAATCTCAAAGCAGCCCTTCCCAGTGAATTCTATACTTAGCAATTTTCTGATTTTGAAACCCCCTAGGGATGAACTGATGAAAACCCATTTCAACATGCAACTTGAAAGCTCAATTTGAATCAATGGGACATAAACAAGGTATTAAATCATTCTCCACTCATTACAGGACCCGGAAACACCCTTTTCACATGTGCATTTTGGACCCAAAGGAGCACTTTAGCAAGCATTTTACATGGTACCTCAAAATTGAATTTTGAGTCCCAAAATGGATATCACAGGAGGAGTGATAAGGAGTGAATCTGGTAATTTGATTATTGCCTTTAGTGGTGCATTGTCTGGTTTCACAAACAATCAAGTAGAGGGGATGGGCCTTCTGTGGGGGCTCAAAATTTCTCTATCCACTAGGACCAAAGTGCTTTCAATCGAGGGGGATTACAAGCTTATCATTGATGTTTTTAAAGGCTAGTGCAATACCAACTAGGTTGTTCAAAGTATTGTGGGTGATGTCCACGGGCTCTTGCAAGGATTTTATTCTTTCTCTATAAACCATGTTTATAGGGAAGGCAACTTTGTTGTAGACTTTCTCGCTACGAATGGCTACAACTTGGTGAGGCTAAGGTGTTGGCAGCGCCCTACTTTTGTCCTAATTGATGTAAAAACCCTCTTAAATTGGGAATGTTCAAGACCCAATGGAGATGATGTATAGCACTCAGTTTTGGAAGGAGTGTACTTTTCTCGGTACTTTAGGGTTTTGGATATCCCACTAATTCTAGTTGTTGAGTACTGAGAGGGATTGTGAGATAGAGATTAATTTTTTTGAATTTGAATAAGGGTTTGATGATGTGGAAGATGTTTCATGGACCCTTAGAAATGTATTCCCCAAAAGGGTTTTAATTATTGTTTATGGTGTAGTTTCTCACCATGGTGGCCCTCACATGATCATATTGATTGCATTAATCTCAAGGAGTACATCAATATCATGAGATGACATCCTATAATTAGCATGAGTGATGAAATTTATATTTATCATTACATGTTGCATAATGAAAAGTACCATTTATATGTTGTATTAATAAGTCTCTTGCTTGTGGGAAAATGTAGTTTGCATGACTCTATGTTTTTGGGAGGATGGATAAATGATTTCACCCAACTGAACAGACAGTCATATTTCATGTCATAAAAACACTTTGTGTTAATGACAACTTCCCTTTGCCATATCAAGACTTGTAGTTTTCATTTTAGATTTGATTTCCCTGTGTATTCTATTATTGTTATAGGGGGAGACTGCAATCACATTGAGTTGGGGAAACCAAACGAGTTCAAGAATGGCCCCACTATTTGGCATACTTGCAAGGAAGGTGGGGTTGCATATTTTTTATTGAATCTATTAATGG
Source organism: Chamaecyparis obtusa (assembly GCA_027943335.1). Taxonomy (NCBI): domain Eukaryota; kingdom Viridiplantae; phylum Streptophyta; class Pinopsida; order Cupressales; family Cupressaceae; genus Chamaecyparis; species Chamaecyparis obtusa. The sequence goes on along the minus strand of BSBK01001307.1, from coordinate 1,934,157 downwards.
GTTTGATGAAGGCATGTCCACTTAGTTTTTTAGCTCTTGGGATAACATGAGGGTTTTGGTTGGGGACATTTCCTTCAAAATCAGTGAGGATATTATCGACAAGGCCATAGGATTGCTGATAGTAGGTAGGAAATGGAAAAAGTCTAATCATATTGTTGATAATGATAGTTTAAATAGTTACTTTAAGGGGAGTGAGACTCCAATGAAGAAGTAGGGTGGTTATGATAGGGTTGAGCTTCCCTCTCCTTGGGACGAGGTGTGTTTAATGGTCATGAGGTACTTTACTCTTGAAGGTTGTTTTTAGGTTTATTATTACTACCATATGCTAGTTTTGAACCTCTTTAGGAATCATGATACTATTTATTTTCCATTTTTCTTATTAAACTCTCTTTTACGCTCTATGTTTAATAACAAATATAGCACCCATTGGGGAAAAAACATATCTACATGCATTAAGGCCTCATTTTTAGACTTTACAACTTCCATTTGGCCCTTTGTCCTCCTAAACCCATCATTGTATATGAACCATATGTTGGTTTGTGGTGACTGATCAGGAAAGTATTGTACACTTTTCATTTATCATGGGGATCAGGGCAACGACCCAAATTTTTTTTTTTTTGGGGGGGGTTAACTCGTCAAGCATTTTTGAGTTGACACATCAAGCATTTCCCTAGGTTGACTTGTCAAGCTTTTTCTTAGGTTGACTCATCAAGATTTTCCTTAGGTTGACTAGTCAAGTATTTTCTTAAGGTTAACTTGTTAACCGACATAAGTCTTGTTATAATGGCTTAGGGTTAGGGTTTTCTAAATTTATGAGAATTTTGTAGCTTCTTGCAGCGGTATTGAGTTGCAAGGAATTGCAGATGATAATAAGAAGAAATTATTGTATAATAAGATTGGACTCTTTGTTTGGTGGACGTAGCCCAAGATTGGGTGAACCACGTTAAATATTTGTGTATTCTTGTTCTACTTATGTGTGCCTTATTCATTTGCATTATTGATTATATTTGCATGTAATTGTTAAATTTATGTTTGTTAATCCTAACACCCTATATGTCATAGTCCCCCCCTGTCAGCCAACATTGTTGATATGCCTGGTCAGAGCAAAAAGAAGGGTGTCAAAAAGTTGAGAGCTAGTAAAATTGTCTCTCACTTGAGCACTCCTAAAATCCTAAATTCAGATGTTGTAGCCCTGGAGCTTCGCCTTAAGGGAAAATGCTCTTTGTTGTCTACTTCTAAGAGGAATGACAAAACCCATATCTTCCTGCAAAAAAGGCCAAATCTATGGTGTAGGAGGTTAATAATTAGGAAAAAGAGGAATTGAAGCAGGAGAATAGTACTCCAGAAGGCCTAATAACCTAGCTATTAGATTTGAAAAAGAGAGGAAGAATCTTTTGTTGGACTATGATTCAGAGGAGGGAATGAAGCAGGCTAACCAGATAATGGATAAGGAGGGTGAGGAAAAGAAGAACATTGAAGAAGAAGAAGAAGATCTTGAGAATGAAGATGGTACTAGATCAAACAAGGATACTTCAAATAACTCAATCCACATCTCTACAAAAGTGAAGGACCTACTAACCATGACACAAATATGCCATCAACTATAGTTGAACCAATTCATCTCGATACGACTTCAACCATGATGTTGGTTGTCTTGTAGGATAAGGTAAGTAGCCTAATAAATAGAGTTAGTGAGGTGTAAATAAAGCTTGGACACATTTCTAGGTTTAGTCTCCATGTAATGCACAACTCGACAACCTTGATTTGCTTGATACAATGCAAAATTATAGGAGAGGATGAGAGAGAGTAGGGCAACTAAAAGAAAAAATTTAAATTCCTTACTCATAACTAGTCTCATGTTTTGCAGCAAGTGGGTTGTGATATTTAGGCTCCACTAAAGGTTTAGTGGAGACAACCTTGATTTGCTTGATACAATGCAAAAGTATAGGAGAGGTGAGCAAGAGTAGGACAACTAAAAGAAAATTTTCAAATTCTTTACTCGTAACTAGTCTCATGTTTTGTGTAGCAAGTGGGTTGTGATATTGAGGCTCCACTAAAGGTTTAGTGGAGCTCTAACTCATCACCCCGTTGGGGTTTTTTTTGTATAAATTTTTTTGTTGCCTTCATGACTTGTTAAAATGGTGTTGCTTGTGTTAGGACTATAGCAGGACTAGTAGGGTTATGGCTAGATGTTTAGTTTATTTTTTGATAACTAATAGTATTAGGTACTATGGTGGTAACTTTCATGGTTATAGGTTTCTCGCCTATAGCCTTTGTTTTCAAATCTAGGTTTTTGTTGATATTTTTCTTCTATTAACGTGTTGTGTCTATACACCCTCAAGTTATTATTTTGTAAAGGGTTAACACCCTAGTTTTATTTTTTATTAATATAAAATAAACTAAAATAAATTAATATCCATGGAATATTTTTTTAGAAGTTTATTTAAAAACCATTTTGTTCAAAAATTTCATAAGACAAATCTAACTAATTAAAAAAAAAACATAAATTTTAACTAATTAAAACAACACATAAAAATATTCTTATTTTAAATAGTTCAAAACAATCTTAACAATAATCTAAGACTTATAATTTAAAACCAAACCAATGTTGAAAGAACATATTTAGAATTTTTAAAGTAATAAGTGAGAATAAGTTTAGAATCTATGAAGGAGGAGGGAATCGATTCCTCTAACTAGGAAATTTTAATGACCAAGTCAAAAATGTTTTGAGTTCTCAATTTAAGCTAATAATAAGATGCAAACTCTTTTTATGATTCGAACAACATATAATTTTAAAGACTAAGGAGTGAATTTCACCCAAAAAGAAAATCATTTTTTCAAGCAATGGAATTCATTATTACACAAAGCATTGAAAGGAAAAGAACAGCATTCAAAATTCAATAAATGGAGAGTTATTCACTTCCACTCAACCATAACACTAAATATGGATGAAGAATGGACAAGTTCAATGGGAAACGAAGAGCATTCAAAGCAACACACACACCCTAAAGTTTTTCCCGCATGCAACTTGCTTAAAAAGGGCATATTTAGCAACAAGGAAAAAATGATAGAATAAATAAAAAAACATTTGTCTTTCATGCACACACTGCTTGTGTAGGTTAGTGCAAACCATAAATCAAAGTCCCCAAAACTTAAAATTCCAAAATATAAAGCTAAAAAGGCAGGACACCAAACAAAGAGGAGAGTACATCTACTAGAGGGACAATACTCCAAAAGCTAAAAGGGAAAATACCAATCATGAGGAAGAGTACGCAACCTTGTATAGAGAGATTAAATGCTACATAACAAAACTCAAAATATACACAAGATTCCCCCTCCCCCCCAAATGGCTACAAATCAGAAAGGGACTTAATGTAGACACTTACATCCTTAATGGATGGTTTCACAAGCCAGAATGGGCAGCACCCATGGCATGAAAGAAAGATCTATGACCTCCTCAAACAACCAGGAGACTATAGCACAAGCACGACCCTATCTGCTATCATGGAAACAAAACTCCTGAATCGATACAAGAGTATCTATGCCAAGGAAAAAATGCTTACACCAAGGAGAAGATAAATGCAGTACACCATCAAAAGCTAGTAACACAAAGAAAGACATGGCTCTGCCTAAGGAAGGGGGGCAATACATTATTGAACAAAAATAGAAATATAATGGAATGATCTCATACAAGAATAAATTATCAAACCATGTAAAATGAATGCATTCAAATTTACCAAACATCAAAATATGGTAGATAAAACTCAAAATCTCTTACCTCTAATTTGTGAAGATGTAACAATTATTGATTGATCCAAAATCCCCACACTCGAAACCACACCCAGAGAGAGAAAATCCAAAATCCTCTATCCACCAATTTGATATTTTTTTCAATCCATGTTTCCCCCAATCAATCCCAAAATAAATTTCCTTACAATTTTTTTTAAAAAAGACCTATAAAAAGCCCATGCAATGCCCACATGTGTGAAAGGTTCTAAAATGAATTTAGAAATAACCAATTTAACTAATTAGTTAACTCAACTGTAGTAAGAAAATATCCTCATTAATATAATGAATATTTCATTAATTAAATTAATAATGATCAACATTATTTTTAAAATATAATTTATATAATAACTAAGTTTTATTATTTAAACCTTGTTAACATTAATTAATCGATATTCTTAGTTTGTGTGTAGGAGATTCGATTTTTCCGTTAAAAATGTTGAAATATCTAGAGCAAGAAAATAGCCATTTTCCTTGCACACATGGTTTTCCTCGTAAAACATGTCCATTCACAAAATTTTGTTTAGTAATGATAGAAAATTATTATATTGTTATCAAGATTCAAGTGTGTAGTTTTTTTAGTCAAACTCGTTGACCCATGTTTCATGAGTAGTGGTTCACAAGAACCCATGTCTCATGAGAATGAATTGAACACTTAGCACTCATTACATCTAGGTGATTCTCATAGAGGTGAAGCACTTGGACTTCCCGAGAGGTCACCCATCCCAGCACTACTCTAACTCAAGCGTGCTTGACTACAAAGCTTATTCCATGGTTAAGCCCACTCTGATTGCAAACCCACTTGAAAAACCTTTAGGAAATGTTGTCTTATGAACCATTCATTAGAAATTCCCTTGAGCTTACCATTTGATAAGTAGGTGATATTTTTCGCAGCAAGTCAAATTTTGATATTGCTACTAGAATTCAATTGTGTAAGTTTTTTAGTCAAATTCATTGACTAATGTTTCATGAGTAATGGTTCACAATAATTCATCTCTCATGAGAATGAATGGAACACTTAGCACTCATTGCATCTAGGTGATGCTCATAGAGGTGAAGCATCATGACATTCTAGGGGGTTACCCATCTCAATACGACTCCAACTTGAGTGCGCTTAGCTACAGAGTTTCCTCCATGGTTAAGCCCACTCTACTTGCAACCCCACTTGTAAAACCTTTAGCAAGTATTGTGCCTTCTTAACCATTCATTAGAAATCTATGTGAGCTCACCAATTGATAAGTAGGAGATACTTTCAACAACAAGTCAAATTATGATATTGTTATTAGGATTCAACTGTGTAGTTTTTTAATTCAAACTCATTGACCCATGTTTCATGAGTAGTGGTTCACAAGAACCCATCTCTCATGAGAATGAATGAAACACTTAACACTCATTGCATCTAGGTGATGCTCATAGAGGTGAAGCATTGGGACTTCCCAAGAGGTCACCCATAATATCTTCAAATATTTAAAATAAAAAATAAAAAAACATCTTTTGTATTAATTAAAGATATGCAAAAATTAAAATTAACAGTGATAATATCTTCAAATGTTTAAAATAATAAATTAAAAAACCATCTTTAACCAATTTCATTAGATTTAAACTTGAAAATATAATATATTTAAAATAAATATTGTAAAAAAAAAAATTAATTTAAATAAAAATTAACAAAATATCTTCAAATTGCTAAAATAAAAAATAAAAATTATCTTTCAAATTTTTTAAAATAATAAATAAAAAATCATCTTTTGTATTAATTGAGAGGATACAAAATTTATAAATAAAATAAATTTTAAATAGGAAAAAATAAATCAGAGATAGGGATAATGGCAAAAAATAGGAAAAAAAGGTGGAAAAAAAAGATAAAAAGATATTATCTAATCCAAATGTATGATTGGAAAAAAAAAAAGACAACCGACAAGGCTGACAATTTTCTGACAGAAAAATAATTTTTCAAGGAGCAAAGCTCCCACAAATAGCCTATTGGCTAAATAATAAACTAAGATTTTTTATTTAAACATTGTTAACATTAATTAATTGATAGTCTTAATAATATATATTTTAATCGTTAGAATGTATATTATTGTAATTACTACAATAATAGTTTTAACATATATACTACTTGTGTATACTCAAACCCGAAAAGGAAGACTGGTTCTACACATATTGACATCTAGATGAAGTAGGAACTGCAGATTTGGAATGCTTTGTAGAACTAGAATCAAGAAAGTTAATTGATCTCTGGTTGGAGGAAGGTATAAAACATTAATAAAAGGAATTTCTTAATAAAATGTGGATTGATTTTAAGAAAGTCCTTTAGTGCTTCATTAAATTGGGACTTTTGTTTAATTACCTCTATGGACTATTGCAACAAGGCCTTTCTTATTCCCATGGAACAGGGGCAGTTAGCACCCAATACTTTTAATTAGAATTTATCCTCCTCACGCTTCAAATATATTGCCCCTATCAACACTACTAGGTAAGCATAATCCCTTGCCAAATTATCTGCCTTTCCTGCTGCAAAAATGTGATATCCATTACTAATAGCAATGTTTCATAGGTATTGATTTTAACACATGATAGACAGTTAGTAATGTGCAACTTAAATTAGGAGAATTTTGTACTATAAAGGATTTTTCTATGAAAACTTTGTTTAATTATATAGATGGATACTTGTGGACAAAGATCATAATTAGCCCTCTGTGCCTATGAATGCATTAGAAACTAGTATTTAGCAACCCTCATAGTAAATTGCTTTAAGGATTGTTATAAGTATCGTAACAGCTAGATCTTAAACTAGTCTTGAAGTCAGTCTCTTGCTAGGATCTTATGTATTCAGCATATATGTTTGATCTCTTTATTGGGTAGTCAATGTATGTCTCAACATCAATGGAACCCCAATCTTGTTGTTTGGCTTAAGGAACCTACCATCTTTGAACATTGTTGTTTGTTAGCTTAAAGTACTGCGAGCTTCAAAAGAAACCTTTTCTCTTTACTAATTACTAGTAAGCTTTCATGTAAGTTGTAATTCACTACAAATCATTAATAAATTGGATACCTTACAACAACATTTTAGCAAAACTCGTATGATATAGAAATCAAGAAGAAATATTTGTTTAGGCAGGACTACATGGACTTAAGATTAGTATAAATAATAGAGAGATATGGTTTCTTCTTTTTTGGATATGTAAAGGTTCATGGAACCCATGGTCAAGCATATTCTCCTTACTCTTTAGCACTCAATAACTTAAGGAATTTCTTAGATTTAATTATCCTAATAAAGTAAGATTGATTTCCTAACCATATGGAAAGCCTTTTTTAAAGATGTTGCGTCTAGTATTTCTGTGTAGTGATTTTGTACACAGGTCAGCTGAGACAGGGAAATGAGAGGCTTTGAGAACTTCACATTAGCATTCCAGAGATATACCAATCTAACCAGCTATCACAAGAATTGAATATCAGGAATATCAAATTTTTAACAGGAGATTACCTTCAACAATCAATGTAAATGAGGGTATGCCCTCATAATATTGTATGTAATATTATTTTCGGACTTAGGTCCCAGGCTAGACTGGAGGTTTTCTTCTCCATTCTTTCCTACCAGTGCCCGCACAGAATGGAGCTCTGTAATGTATCTCTTCTATATTAATAAAATTCTTTGGCCTAGGCCTTTTACCGATTAAAAATAAATAAATAAATAGTTTTAACATAAATTAACTTAAATCTAAGTTGTTTTACGTTGAATTATTATAAAAAAGTTCATATTGATAACCAAATACATATCACCTAAACTACAAAATACTAAGGTAATAATTAATAATAATATTATTTACTTCTTTTAACACATAAGATCTAATTAAATCTACTAATAAACACAATGTCAGAGATAACACATCAAAACACAAAAAACCCAATAGATACTATGATCAAACCAATACACACACAACAAGTAGAAGGGTCACGAGGATATTCGAGGTCATTTACCTAACAACTCAGACGGGTAAGTCAAGAAATAATCACCCTTATGTAGGATGATCGTTGGACTAGGTTAAAGTACTCGGGCCTTGATTTCATCTCCTTTTTCAACTCCATTGAGGATGTAAGGGCATGCTCAAAGTTTTTATTTTAGGTGAAGTCAATGACCTATGCCTGAAAACCTATATCGCAAGACCAAACATGTGCATATAGATATATACCAAGTAGTAACAAGAAGTGAATGGGATCATGACATCGTGAGAACCTTATGAGTGAGTAAGTATGACTTTGTCCCTCATCACACATGCACGTCAAATGGGAACAATAAAAGAAGTAACATTTAAGCATAGTAATATGGGTTTGTGCATTAGTGCTCATAAACATATAAATGACCATCATCTTTTATCATCATGAGAACATATGAATGGATCCCATATCATAAATATATTCATCATGTCATATAACAACAACAGCATCATACATAGTTTTAAACATAGTGTCACAAGAAAACCGAGAACTAAAATACCATAGGGACATCACACACATATAGAAGTCCACCAAAGGTCCTTTAACATGAAATGGAAATAGTATCACATGAAAGTGTACTACAAAAGGACTCCAGGTCCAAGGCAAGGAGATGGAATTATAGAATTGCCAAGTTCACAAATCTTTTGGGATTTGAATTTTTGATAGAACAAGAAGAAATTATCTTTGTGAGGTTGAATTGGTTGAGGCATGCTAGGCCAAAAGAAGTCAAGGTAAAAGTTTACTTGATTGGTTAAAGGTTGATAGAGACTATGGTAAATTGTGATGATTTCTCTATTATGAGAAAATTTCAAACACTTATGGATAGGAGAGACAATAGCTTTCCCAAAAGTGAGCCAAGGAAGGCCAAGTCTAACTTGAAAATAATCAAAAGTTAGGATGACAACAAAGGTAACATCTAAGTTTTTCTTACCAACTTCAATGGAGAAGGTGATGGAACCATGGGTAGGACAAGTGAAACCATTGAAAGTTTTGATCATCACATCTAATTTGTCATAAGAATCATGATGGAGATGTTGTGTGAAAATATGTCCTTCAGCTATAACAGTCATCATGCAAGTAGGATCTATAAGGACTCTAAAAGAGGGAAGAGCATTAATCTTCACAACAATGTAAAGAGGACCATTAGGTACCATAATAGTCTCCTTAGGATCAAATGTAATGCACAACTCAAATGTAATTAGTAACAAGCAAAGAAAATTCATAACTTAAAGTGATTCAATATTTAAGATGGTCATCTTAAATTTTTGGTGTTTTTAATGTATTATACCTAGTAAGTCTTTCTCCTAGGTTCTAATTATATGTGCTACTTAATTTTACATAGGGACCACATAAGAACATTCTCACTTTGGTGGTGTTATCACATTATCTATTTTCCAACTTTCATCTTTATTGGACTTATCACTTTGTCTCTCTTGGACCATTAGAGGGTAACCCACCTTTAGTGGACATGTGACACTTTCACTTTTCCACCTTTGGAGGGTGAATTGCCTTTCATGGACATGTCACACTATCACTTTTCCATGTTAGGTGGGTGACAAGTCATCACTATATGTATCATGTAATAAGGCTAAGACTATTGTCATAATGTTATACCTTCTTATGTCTTGCCTTAGCTTATTTAACCAAGGGGTCTCCTTTATAACATTTAATTTAGTTAATTCAATCTATTCTATTGCATTATCAACAAGAGTGCAATTTATTATTGTTATATTGATTCTCTTCTTATTGTGCTTTATATTGGGCATCTAGCTCTTGGGTGGCTATCTCAATAGCTAAACCTTACATGGTATCAGAGATAATTGAGTGCCTTTGGATGGTCTTTTGAGATATTTGAATGCATTTTTTGGTCAATTATGGGAGGTCCCTTTTTTGACTTTCTTTTGTAGGTCAAAAAGAGCCTGTTGGTGCTAATATGAGGTTACCATTAGATTTTGAAGGCCCAAATTAGCTAATATTGATTTTCAATTTGTCAAAATTAGAGTAGTTGACCCAAAACACTCAGAATAAATTGCCCTCCATTATAGTACGAGCATCATAATTACTCTTCATCTTGGACACAAATTTCAAATAATTATATCTTAGTCATTTAAACTCCATTTTTTGAGCAATTTTGTTTTATTTATTTGGGCTGGAATTTTTGTAATGTTTTACGTAATTTCTAATTTTATTGCGTAACTTTTTTATAAAATTGAGTAATTCTCATTTGTACAACTTTTCAGCCTCATTTGAGCTCATTCAAACTCCTTTTTAGGTGCATTTTTTTTTAAATCTATGATTTTTTTTGTATTTCATAGTGGCACTATTAGTGTTGGCAAGTTGAATGTGTTGCCATTGATGTCAACATGTCTATCATTTGATTTCAATGTGTTTGTTATGAAGTTTGGATGTTTACTCATACACATCTCATGTCTATCATACAATATGAATGTTTGTTATGCATTTTCACGAGTAACAGGGAATGTTCAAAAAAAGTTGTGTAGGAATGTTACCGAAGATGAGGAGTTTCAAACCTCATGGGATATTGTATATGTTGTTTATATGATGTATGAAAATTTTTAGATGCTAACATGATGTTTTGGTTGAGTTATGGTGTCTCAGATAAAGACTGGTTATCTCGATGTTTGCCAGTGTGACAAAGTTTGGGTTTGCGCAAGAACATATGAGAAAATATTTAGTCACACAATTGGTAATGTGTAAAGGACGTATCAATGTATCTATTATTCAAACGGTTTGCAATTCTAATAATCCACAAGGCAGTTACAAGATTTTTATTTGGGGATAACAGTGTTCTTGAAGAAGGGCAAGAATTATTGATAGATGATGAATGCAATGTATTTTTGTATTTGTTTGAGCTTAAATGATGCCTTGGGATGATATAGGATTATGTGTTTGATGAGATAGCTTTGATCATGGTGACCAAGCTCAATGAATTTGAAGAAGGTTCTATGTTCTAGGTCGACATGCTTAAGGAATATTATAAAATGACTTATGAGATATCGGTAAAATGTTTAAGGGTTTTGGTTGCAATCTCAAGGTGGTTGAGATGGATCAAATATATGTTTGTAAAGTGCACAATAATCCTTATGGTTGATTTTGGCACTATGAGATGGATGTTTGAAGATTAAGTTTTTTTGACCTAGTTCTTGATAAATATGATGAAGTAGGGTTTGAATTTGTGTGTTGCGTAGAGGATTTTTGTTGTAGACTCCAGGGGATTATTTTTGGTTTTTGTTTTTTCAGATCTACTGAAGGCTGAATTTCTTATCTGCACGTGGTAGAAAGAATTACAACAAGGGATTTGACTATATTTCAATGGAAGTGAACCAGACATAGAGAGATGTTATTATGCTATTCATTTATGTAAGAGATTGTAGTATGTAGTGTGAGTGTAAGTCTATATGAATTCCTTAGGGTGGGTGCCCAAGGATAATTAATTTGAGTAGTGAGCTCTAGGCAGTGCACCTGAATGATAGTGCATTCCTTTTAATGTAATAAGTTATACTTCTAACAAGGTATTAGTATTATTGTGGGTTTCATCCCCACCATGGTTTTCACCCTATTTGATTTTCCACAATAAAAAAAATGTGTTATGTGGTGATTGATGTTTATTGATTTATGCTTACATGCTTTAATTTCTACAAATTAGTAACACGGTTTATGTGATTAAGAGTTTCATACATTAAGTATTTTAAAGAGGTTTATGTTTAAGTGTTTTTGAAGCAACTGATTCACCCCCCTCCCCCTCCTAGTTGCTTGTTTCTATTTCTAACAATTACTTTGTAGTGATTGTGATAGAAAAATCCCACTTTTAGCACATGGTCTTATTTGGCTTATTTTTGCAATTATAACACATATATCTTAGTTTGGTATTTTGCATAGTGATCTAAGTTTATTATGTCCCAATTCTAGTAAATGTAATTGTTGAAATAGAAAGTCCAATAAATAATAATAATAATAGTAATAAATATTTATTATTTAATATTATTTTAAAAACTTTGAAATAATTAAAAAAGAAAAAACTTCTTATTTAATAAGCAAATTTAGAAACACATTTTTTTGACCCCTATCGAGGTCATACTAGGAAATTGTTTGATCTTCCATGTAGTAGACATAAGGGGCAAGTTGTTCCTATTTTCTTGGCAACATCCCAATTGGAGGTATCTTCAATGGTCAACTACTTTAGGCAATCCTTTTATGTGGCTTCTTCATCATATTTATAGATTTGCATCATCATCATTGTTGTAATCTCTTATTGAGCTATGTTGTAATTGCACTCTCATAAAGGGTTGCAATATTTAGTGTATTTTATCGTTTCATGCTTCTTTGGATGTAATATTCTTATATTTAATAGCTCAAACTCTATATCATGACGCTTTGTGAATGTCTCTAGTTTAGATTGGAATGTACCAATTTATAGTTTAATCCAATTGATGCTCATGCAATTGACTCCTTGATTATGATATTTTTTCTATTGAAATATATGATTCCTTTGTGGTTCTTCATTGACATATTCTACAATTGTGATTTGATATCCTTGGTGCAATATTATCTCTATTTCTACCCAATGGGAGGAATGTTAATCAACATAGTTGGATCATCTTAAACATTCAAAAGGTTCTACATTGGGGTGGGGGAGGGGGGGTTTCACTTGACTTCTCCATTCTCTCTTATGGGGGGAGGAGGGACTTTTTCCTCATATGGGGTTTTATCTCTCTCATTTTTCATTAAGAGTACTTTCTATTTTCAACTCTCTTTTGGGGAGGAGTTTTATCCCACTAGGTTTTCTCCTTTTATCTACTTGTGAGAGATTGCATTGCATTTGTACATGGGTACCTAACATGGATTGATAGTCAGGGCCCATCTTGTGTTGTTTGCATACATTCTCTCAAAGTTGCACTTAAGGGGGGTGTTTGTGTGTTTAAAGTATTTTACCTAGTAAATCTTTCTCCTAAGTTCTAAACAAATGTGTTACTTAATTTTTAATTAGGGGACACATAAGAACATTCCCACTTTTGGTAGGTTTATCACATTATCACTTTTACACCTTAAGATTGACTTCCACCTTCATTGGACTTACCACTTTATCACTTTTCTACCTTTGGAGGGAAGTCCATCTTTGGTGGGCATGCCACACTATCCCTTATCCATGTTAGGTGGATGATAAGTTATCTCTTTATGTATCATGTAATAAGATTAAGGCACTTGTCATAATATTATGCCTTCATATATTTTACCTTGGGAATATTTAACCAAGGGGTCTCCTTTGTAATATTTAATTCAGTTAATTCAATCTATTATATTGCATTCTTGGTGAAAATACAATTTATTCTTTTCATATTGGTTCTTTCTTGTTATTGTGATTTCTATTAGTCCTCTAGATCTTGAGTGGTTATCTCCATAGCCAAATCTTACATGAATAATGATATTAAATTATTTGATACCTTTTTGGCACCAACTCCTGGCTGAACAACCTTGTAAAAGAGCAAATGGTTTGCCCTTGTGTTCAAGATTCTTCCATTTTGATCGTTGAGAAAACATATGCTTGGAGTTTTTCTTAATAAATTGATATTTTTTCACTTTCTCCTTGATCATATCACAAGCCTTCCACAAGATTTTAAATACTACAGACCTTGCAGGGACTATGGGATGGATAGTGACTGATCTAAAGATCATAGAAAGGCAGTGTTTTCCAAGTTTCATGATGTTTTGATACAACCGATTGTATATTGTTCCTCACTATCATGTCCAAGACTTTCCCCCCTCCAATGATTTAACAATTCATTCAACAACTAACATAATCTCATGCTTCCTTGGATATATAAGAAAAAACACCTTTGATATTCTCCCAAAAACAACAGTCCCATTTGGCTAAGTGCTTTTTATTCCCTTTACCATTGAACCATAAAAAACATTTAATCTTATTCTAACTTTCATTGATTTGTTAACTATTAAATAGCCAAACTGATCCAAAATAGAGGTTGTATGAGAATAAAAACTTTTGGCAAACTTGAATTATTATACCCAATGATAAATATTGATTGTTCCATTTGTCTATTTTTTTTTTATCAATTTTAGTTGTAGTCCACATCCACATGTACTTAATATTGGAATTGATTAGGAGGGGGATCCCTAGGTATATTACCTACTTTTGAGGGGGCCCCAATGAAAGTCATACATTTGAAACCAACTAAGTAGGTTGTAAGTTAGGCCAAGTATAATATATTTCACAATGGAGACTTTTTTTGGGGTGGACTAATAGATGGAAGGGCCAAAACCCATTTTATTAGGACCAAAATTATTGGCCCAAACCAATTATGGCTACAAAAAAATGGGTCACCTCTCAAGAGATAAAAATACCCTACAACCATAAATCAAGAGTTAATATTTTCTAAACTTTTAGTACATGAAAAAAGGAGCATTCCAAATGTGCCTTCTTTTATAGTTTTATCATCTCTCTTCCCTTTCACAACTTATCATTCCTCCTCTGTCTTAGTGACCTCCTTCTATGCTACCAATAAATCACTAGAGGGAGACCTCACCTCCACATGAGAATACTTGCAACCAATACCATCATTATCTATTTCCAATAACACCAAAACTCCTAGGGGCCCATAAGATGAGATCAAGCTCCCCCCCTTCTCTAAACTCTGCACACAAACCTAATCCACAAGTTGTAGCCAATTGCCTATTGCAAATTTCAAAATAATTTCCATCTGAGGTGTCATCAAGATTGTAAAGAAACCTTGTTTAGGTAGTTTAGGAAATCTTTGAAAAGGTAGTTTTTGGAAATTTGCTCACACATGTGTGAGCAAATGATTAGTATTAATAGGTGTAGGAATTACAAAATTAGGCTAATTAACCTTAGTGAATTAGTGGGTAGGTTTATTAGGATGAAAGTGATGTGGGTAGGGTAGGATCTAGGCTTAGATTAGTATTAAATTTAATTTATCCAGGTTTAGAAGAATAATAGTATGTGGGGGATTAAATAAATAGCATTTATTTAAAAGGGGTGTTGGATTACGGAGAGGGGGGGGGACGATTGAATGAGTAATCCCTTATCACAAATACCTTAAAATACTTTTCTCTGATTAACTTGGTAGCAGCTCGGTAACAACGCAGTTCTCTATTTACCGACAACAGTAAATAAACTATAACAATAAATAAATCATTCACACAAATCATTCACAACATGTAACACCAATATTTAATGTGGAAACCTAGCTTTGGGAAAAAAAATTATGGGAATTGTCACCCACTAAGAAAATACTCTTATGAAGTACGCCCAGTTAAGAGCCAATCTGGTTAAAGATTAAAATACACATTGTTAGATGTGACCCGATAAAGGGATTTACCTCAGGTCTATTAGGATCTTCACCCTATTAGGAGTGGCCTTGTTAGAGGGCTTTAGACACTCTTTAGATTGTCACCTTTCTCAAGGATTTTACAATAAGACTGTTAGGTCTACTCTGTTAAGAGATTTCTTTGTTATAAATGCTAGTAAGAAATAGTAATAAAATTGACTTGTAAATTTACAACTATCTTTTCTCAATCATATCCTTGTGCGCTCTTCAATATTTACTTCAATTCTTCATTATCCACTAGCATCAGCACTTTCTCAAATCTTTCTTTTCCCACTCAGAATCTCTTTGTTCCTTCTTCCTTGTAATAGTAGGTAACCCTTCGACTATTTAGTTTGCCATCTATTTGTCCATACAAGATCATCATTTATATAGATAATTTTTGCCTCTTAATCTCATCAATTACACTTTTCCTTTAATCAATATTGACCATTCAATTCATTATACCATGAATTTGAATCTCGGTAACACATTTTCTTTTCACCTAGGAACTTGAACTTTTCTAGAAACTTGTTCCATTTCCTTTTACCACTTAGATCTTGTCGTAGATCTTTATCTTGAATTTTCCTATCCATAGATCTCTTGTAACTAACTTTCCTTGTCATCATGATCATCTAGCTCATCATAGCTAATCATTAAATGTTGATTCCATCCTTATTTAATACATTTTCCTTGCTCAATTTTCTTCATTAGAATTTTGGTTACATCGCTTGGTGCTTAAACCCTTCTGCTTTACCGAGTGACCTTCTTTTTACCTTTACCTTACTGAGTGACTTTTCCATCTCGGTAGCCAAAACAACTTATCTTATCAAATTGTCAAATCTTCATCATCATGCTTTACCGACTTAGCATAATCATATGTTAGGTAGAAAATAATTATATAAACATAATATTATCATTGTCTAATCTGTATCAGTTGCCCAATTAAGTTCTACAACTTCACAACTTCTCATTTATTCTTCTCCTTAACTCATTCATCTTATATCATTACTGAATGATATGGCAACATAATATAAACTAGAAATTAATTGCTTGACATCAATGAAAAGACTATAAATGATCTAACATTTCTACTATCATCATGTATACCTCGGATCTTGATCAGTCTTCATCATTAGCTCCATTAGATAATCAATGTTCAACATTACAATTAGTTATGGTAACCAGGGGGGACTATGGAGGGCAATGTATTAAATTAAATTTAATGCATTAGGATAAAAGCATTTAAATTAAATTTAAATACTAAGGTGATGAATTCATTTAATTAAATAAATAGATGAAAATAGCATTAATAATTATTTAAAATTAATTACAATGCTACCAAATATCATTAATTAAAAAAAACTTAATTAATCTTAAGGGATGATTTTAGGCATCTACATTTTGTCCCTCTTTGACGTGGTGTCAAGAATGACATCATGTCAAAGAAAATAAGATGCACTAGAGAGAAAAAAGGGGGTCCTAAAACTCATGTCAAAGCGACGACTACAAAGGAGTGTTCCCCCTCAAGAAAATAGCGAAAAAAATATTTTTTTGGGTAATTTTCTCGAAAAGGTATGCAGGCAGAAAATTAGTAGAAAAGAAGAGAAATTGAACGATTGCATGAATTGTTGGACAAAAAGGTAGAAACATGATGATAAACGGGACTAGGATGAGAAATGGGCCCCAAGGGCCTTAGGAAGGTTCACTTTCACACACTTTGAGTTAGAAATCCAGAGCGAGAGAGCAAGATGGTTCATGAGAGAGAGAGATTGCATCTAGGAGAGAGAGTGCAGACACAATAGAGACCATCGGACGTAGGGCCACTGATAAGTATATCAACCTTGCTTTATCAAATTTTCATTTAATATACAATTTTTTGCATTTATTCGGGGGGAACAACTATCAGGTCACAAATGACAATCAGTGGATTGTCATCTACACAAACAATGATCATTCGATCCTCATTTGCAAAGATGACCAAAGGAGGATCATAGATGACTATCACTTGATTGTTGCCTATGATGACAATAGTCAACTTGGGTTGACCAGGGGGAACTTGGAGACCCAATCATGGATCGACATCTTTGTGGATCCATCTATGTGCCAATCCACAGCTCTGCCTATCAATCAGTGTCTATGTTGATTGAGGGTTTGGACTAAGAGTTGACTAGTTTCAAGATATGTAGGGGTCTAGGGATGGACACAGAGGGGGATTGGGCACACAATGTCTCAATATAGACTAAGAAAGGGGAGAATTAGGCTTAGGAGAAACTAATTGACATAGTTTGAACTACACGAATGAGAGGATCTTCCTTTTCAAAATACAAGAGTGTTAGCCTAACACTATGGTGTTGGTCGAGCGACTGACAAATGTATAGTGGACTCAGGTAGCATTTTGTAGATTAGAGCACATACATCAATGGCCATGATTGAGAGTGCATAATGCGCTCATGCCCATACTAGTTGAGAGGTGGCATAGTCCTACCTCAAGCTTTGATCTTTTGATAAGGGAGGCTACCATTACAATATTTTATGTGTGGAGAACCTACCAGATACCCATATAGGGATTGATTTTAGAGTATATATAGGAGGGCATAGAGCCCCATATAGAGGTCAAATTTAGATGACCTATTGATATTATCATGACATATCGACAATGGATTCCCTAGAGGTTAGTGATGGCAGAGTGACTACGGCTACCATGTGTAGCATTATATTTGGTGGCGTTGATAGGAGGACATTTGATGCCTGATCATGCAGGACCCGACTTTTCATTAGGCTAGGCTAGAGTACTTAGTGCGATGTTGCAAGAGGGAGGAGAGAGATACTACTAGAGGTATATTATCCTTAGGAAGCTTTATTATGATCTCAACATGTGCACCTACCAGAAATATAGGACCCTCAAACCAAGCGTGACATTATTACTACTATGGGTATGGGAGTACATTGTTATGGTGTGCCCCATTAGACTAAAAGAGATTAGACAGGCATATGATCCCTACGTCTACAAATATTAGGCATTGATCTGATACGGGTTGACAAATTCAGTGGGGTATTGGAGACGGGTGTTGGACAAGATGTAACACTTTGATTGGATGCCCTATATAGGTTGCAAACGATGGGAACATTGGGATCGGAGATAGCAGGAGTACCAGGAGGATGGTCAAGATGATTTTTATTATCTTTGATATGTATAGATTGACTATTAGTTGATTGGTCAGACAACTTATGTGATCGCTCAATACATGTCTTCAAGAGTGAGACGACAATTCAAGATTATATTAGATGTTGTACCAGAGGGATTCCCACGTCCATTGGTCACTCAAGAGGTGGGGACACTTTGGGGAATTGGTGTGGATGTATGTGGGGCATGATAGTTTTAGATGGACATGGTGGGTGTACCATGGAAATTAGGGTAGGACATGATCTGAGATGCGGGGGTGACATCGACCTATGAAAAGTGGTGGGCCACACATCAGGTGATTAGATTAACAATCCCTAGACATGTGAGGGTGGATGAGAAGCCAAGGGGAGATGAGGATGGGGCTAGAGGAGAGGGGATGAGGGAGAGTATGGGGATGAGAGAGATGATGAAGGGGGAGATGGACAAATGAGGGTGCGATAAAGAGTACCTATGGAGCGACAAAGAGGAGTAGTACAGGGACTAGTGGGTGCACCACTAGTGGTACCTCCACAAGGATAGGCATAAGCACAGGTATACATATCTCAAGCACCAGAACAAGATGCCTCAACCCATCTAGTATAGAAACCACATGCACCTCCACAAGCACATGGACCACTGACCGAATTTTTTGCATAGGAGACACATGTCACAATTGTGGCTGAGAGAGACAACTTACAGGAAGAGGTGGCCCGATTATAGGGATTGGTACAAATAAAGAGAGCCTGGATAGGTAATACCCATACAACTTTGGATGCCCTACATAATCAAATAGACTTAGGAGATTTTACGATGGTTGAGATGCACATAGGTGCGGTGGAAGCCCAGGGACAAATGAATCAGATATAGAGGGATACAAATAAAGTAGGTAGAGTGATCTAACAATTTATTAGCTAGAATATCTCACCTAGATTCAAGCATTAAATCTGTTGGTCTATTAGCCTCTGATCTGACTTTATGTCTAATAGGAAAACCTCTTGAATGCACAAAGATTAAAGTCTTAGTACTAACCTGTTGTTGGTAGGCTACCTCATGTTGTACACTCTAATCAAAATGAATCATTACCCCTTTGGCCACCATTTAATTAGCATCAAATTGATGTTCCAGTCTATTTATCCCAAGTGGATCAAACAAAATATGAGTCTCATGTTTATCATGTTGAGCATGACCTTCTATCTCATGCAGTAAGAAATCATTAACAAGATGAGAACAAAACTCGTCTATAATGATTGCAAAATACTCTTCCTAAAGCTCCTCATTGGTATTTTCACGCATATGACTAGTTTCCTAAAAATTTAAAGGAATATTCAGAGGCATACCTTACTCAATAGGGTGATATTCTATATTTTTTTTTTATGTTACTGATGGTTTTCTTTAAGAATTACTTCTTGGATAGGAGTTGGTCCTAGTTGTAAATCTAGACAAGTAACCTCCTTATTTTTGGTTTATTGTTATGAAATTATTACCGAATCTATAATTGACATATCCTCATCACTATCATTAACAAAATTAGGAAGCTCAATGAATAAAGTAGACACAAATTCATCCTCCTATTGAATATAACTAGGTAACTCTACAAACATGACAGGAGTAGCATTTCTACCTTCATAAAATTGAATTTCATTATCAATAACATCTATAACTACCTACAAAAGATCTGTCTTATCACCTTGAACCTTGTGTTCATGCACATCAATGGGAAAAAGGTCTATTTTTCTTCATCATATGATTTATGCTTAGGCCTTTCAACTTTTAAAATCATATTATTATTAAATCCTTTAGGTTCTATTAGATTCAAAAGGGGTTGTTGTAGAGGTGCCAAATTTTCAACAAGCTCCTTATAGGGTATTACTTGCTCAAGAATAGGCTCATTACATCTTGGAAATGCAAACATGCAAAGTTTTTCTTCTATAGGATATCGTTCTGAGGGAGTAGTCTTAAAACTTGGAACTTCACAATTATAAGACTTAGGAGACTCACCTTGTTTGGAATTTGTACATCTTTGAGCTTAGGACTCTCCCGCTTGGTGAATAACAATTGCGTCCTCTTCTGATCTCTATTTAATTCTTCCATCAAGATTGCTAATCCATTATTAAGACTAACACATAAATTTTCTAAGGTATTGGGTTGTTGTTCTCGATCTTTTACAAGTTTTGGGACAATATCCTCCTGATCATACAAAAAGTAATTACCTGAAACAACTATATTTGTGTAAATGAATGATTGTTCCTCACTTTTTTCAGTAGAAACCATGACTATGGATTTATCTTTTTAGGTTCATTTATCAAATAAAATTTTGCTAACTCTTCCATCATTAACTCATTCTGACAGGGTAATCACAAGCCTTTAACATTGACAGATTAATAGGAATCTTCTTTATTTGATCTATACAATTAAATGAAGCGAGATTAACCTTTTGTTGACTACTTGGAGCAATAGCATCTATTTTTCCTTTAGGTCATACTTTCACTGGCAATGGTTGTTCCCTTGGCAAAATTTTAACTTTTTGGGCATTAGAATTCCTTGCTTGGTCTTGATTATTTACAAAAACAACATACTCATCTGGCTAAAAATTCATTAATGCTACTTTAGGTGTACCTTAATCGCATTGGATAACCCTTCTACTATTGAACTTCCTGTGATGTATAATTTTACTCTGGCACCAGCTCTCTGGAGGTACTTGGGATCATAGGGTTGTAAGGATAATTACTCTTTTGAGTGAAAATTCTTCATTGTGTCTTAATACTAGCTTGAAAATTAGGCTTGTTATGTTGATAAAAGGCTTAATATGGCCTATTACCTTAATTATGAACTTCTCTAGGCTTGTGATCTTGCTGCCATAGGTCTACAAAGTATGTAACATGCTTTCATTCTACTCTTTAAGTTGTTGATTTTGATCCTTAAGCTCTTGATATGGGACTATAATTGGTGGAACCATAGCCATAATAGGTGGCACAACTTGTCAACTTGGATGGATTTTTGCAAAATAAGGATTTAATGGCCTTGGTGCAATCTTACCAACTTGTATCAAGTTGTTCCCTACTCTAATAGAAACATCAAATGCTCATGGTAATGTTTTTCCTCCCATGGATTGAATCTGCATTGATATATCATTTGATGACTTCACATAAATTGGAGTTTTGTCCCATGTTCTTTTGAACCGATAATTAAAATTGACATCAACTCATTATTATGTCTTTTTATGGTAATAAATTACTCAACTAATGATAAATGATCAGATTTATCCTCAAATTGTTGATTGAACGGTTATCCCATCTCATCCTATGATGCTATAGAATTAATAGGTAAACCCCAGAGCCAACCTAAAGATTTTCCCTTTAAGGATGTTTCCAATAACTTTAATGTAACATCTTGATGAGTTACTTGATGCATTCCACATAATGAGGCCACATCCCTAATGTTCTTAATTGCTAAAACTTGTTCCTGACCCATGAAAAATGGAAAACCTTTTAGGGATGCTCCCAAAATATCATGATGTTGTTGAATATTTAATGTAATTCCTAGGTTAAATGCCACAAATGGAAGATTCTTGGACATTGAAGGTGAAACTTTGTAAAAATGAATTTAGCACAACTAATTACACCTCATAATACCTTTTTGATAAGCTGAAAAAACACTAGATCTGCTGAAAACCATAAAACTCAGGGTCGTTAGGTGTTGGAAATTACCTCCTTTAAGGTTGTAAAGTTGTTTTTCACACCAAAACAATAATAAAATATAAATCTCAAAAGAACTAAAAATCAGTTCGAAGTCCCACTAGGGGTGCCAAAACTATTGTCAATCACAATTGCGCCTATAATGAGATGTCGAATCTAACTATCCTGTTGGAACATAGAAACACTCTTAGGTTGTGAGTAATCCTATGGAGAGAGTGAATATTTGGGACTGAAAGGTTGGCTCCTTTATGGTGCTCACCTATACTAAATCTGGACGGGAAAAGGGTAAGAAGGATATGCTTGTGATAATGGAAATCTAAAACTAAAGGGTGATGCACCAATAAAATAATATGACTTGTAGCTAACAACCTAATAGAATTACTCATAAAATGAACACTTCAAACTCATGACTCAATTAGACAAACCCTACAAAAATGACTTTTATGAAAGGTTCCGATATTCGAATATCTGAAGAGGAAAACACTAATGTTTTCTTAGATTCAACATTAAAAAGTAAGACACAATCATAGATGTGCACTATGGGATATCATATTCTGCATTAAACATTGAAATTAAATTGATTAAATAAATGTGAAAACACAATATTTGAATCAAATAAATCACAACTAATGTTGGACATAAAAAAATAATGGAGAAGGAATCAATATTTGTATTTGAATAACCAAGAAATCTACTACAAGCCATATGCCCAAAACATTCTACCAAAATTTGCAATGTGCAAAATAATGGCAAAAGCGAGAACCTTGAAAAATGAGGTCAGAAGTACAATACATAGGCAATAAATAATAAAGAGTTGGATAGAAGAAGAAAACTAGAAGAAAGAGGGGTCAAGAATTGCCTATTAACTCCTTTAAACTCAAACTGCATGTATGTGACCCTCTAAACTGATGTAGAACTGCCTCAAATCATGAAAAACCTCATGGGGTTGGATGTAGAAATAAATCCCATGAAACCAAGAGCACAATTCATAGTAATACCAAGATAACTAACCCAAAAGGCTTCTCACCTACTATACCACTGAAAAATGGCCTCAAAATGCCCTCAAACTGATGGAAGAAAAAGAAAATCTCCCGTAGTACCTCTGTATGTGTAGAAGAAAGAAAACACCCTCGTTGGACTAAAAAACACACACTAAGTCTAAAAACATAAGAACACCATGCTTGCCCCAAAATACCTCAAAGAAAACAACCCTCCTCATGCATCTGTCAACTCAAAACACCCCTCAACATTGGCTCAAAACTCAAGAAGAAAAATAAAACCCCTATGTCCTATATGCCAATCAAGAAAGAGGAAAACCTCTTCTTGTCCAATTAGGCACATGTAGAAAAACCCTCTCTCCAGCTATCCCATGCAAAAGTCCTGGTCTATTATTGCATCTCCAAACTAATATTTATTAGAATAGATTATGTACTATTTTAATAAATATTCATACAAATAATAAAAATAAAATAATAACTTCATATTAATATTTATTAACTAATTAAAACACATTACTTAGTGGATATTAATATAAATTAATATCCATTCAATAATACAGTTAACAAACTAATAGATATTAATGTAAGATTATTATATTATTCTTAAGGCACAAAACCTTATTCATTATCTCACAACATCTTTAAATATAAGTATTCAATAAAAGAAAGTCACCAAAAAGACTTATTTTATCAATGTGGCACTTAGGGCATGAACCCTAAAACACTTTCATTTTCATTTTTTTAGTTGTGCTAAGTCCTTTGTTGGTTGTCGCGATGAGAAGACTAGGGTTTTGGCGAATCTTCTTGGAGATTTTCTAGCTTCCTTTGTGGAAAATTTCTTGAAGATCTCAGACCTCCTGTGAATTTGGTAAGTCTCTAGTCATTCGAACTTTGAAGCTTTTCATACAAATTGTGAAGAAAGTTATTAAATTTTTTTAAAAATATATTAATTTTTGCTCAAATTAATTTTAAAAAATTATAGGCATAAAATTCATCCTATTTTACACATTTCATCAATTTACATCATCTTCAAATTCTCAATAGAAATGTGACTTTTATGCCCTTGAAGTTTTTCAATTTTGGTGTTGCTAGCCTCTTCCTTTGTAAAAGGGTGACAACTTATTGTTCTTTTACCCTTTAAAGCTTGGTACAATATGCACATTAGAATAAAGACATGCATTTGTTTTACTTTGTCAGGAGTTTAGTGATATTTTTTCATGAGAATATTCAGATTTGAAGGGGTTTTGATTCTATCATTGCCTAACATACTATTGAGCTTGAGTCTAATGCCAAACCTGTGAGACAAAAAAAAGGTCACTTAACCCAAATATTGAACCCCCCATGATCAAAGAGTTGAACAAACTCATTGAAAGAAATATTATATTCCAAATCAAACATACCTCGTGGGTGTCCAACCTTGTTTTGCTAAGAAATAAAAATGGTGAAATTAGACTTTGTGTTTATTTTAGAGAGCTTAATAGAGATTCTCTTAAGGACCATCACCCATTACCTTCCATGGAACAAATACTTCAAGTTGTTCCAGGTTCTAAGAGGTTTTCCTTGCTACATGGCTTTTCAGGATATAATCAGATTTTAGTTATGGAAGAGGATCAATTTAAAACAAAATTTACAACTAAATGGGGTACTATGGCATATAAAAATATGCCATTTGTTTTTTTTAATGTTGGGACAACTTTTCAGAAAGCTATGGACATGACTTTCAAAGGTTTGATATGTAAGATTCTATAGGTTTATTTAGATGACATGACTATTTTTTCAAAAAAATCAAATGAACACTTCACTCAATTGAAGAATATATTTGAAAGGTGTACAAATTTTGGTATATTTCTCAACCCAAAGAAGTGTGTGTTTATCATCTATGAGGGTAAGTTGCTAAGATATGTGGTATCAAAACATGGCATTACCATTGATCCAAAAAAATTAAGTGATATGCTTTCTCTTCCTTTGCCTGCACATAAGAAAGGGCAACATTTTTTTTTTAGAATAATCAATTTTTTTAGAAGGTATATTCTAGATGTTGCTGAATTATTAATGCCTCTTACTTCAATGTTAAGAAAGGATGTTTCTTTTAGCTATACCAAGGATGGAAAAATGATTTGTGAGCTTATTAAAGAAGCACCTGTAGCTCCCCCTACTTTGTTAAACCCATATTTTTCAAAGTATTTTATATTGTATGTGTAATCACCTAAAAATGGTCTAGCTAAACTAATTTCCCTAAATCTCAAATCAAGTTATCAAACAATATCAAATCGATCTAATCTCAAGCATAATTATGTAATTAAGTTAGATCAATTTGATTACATAATTCATCAATTATCAAGGATCAATCATCAATCATCAAGAGCCATTCCTTAATTAATTATCCTAGTCATTTAATTAAATAAAATAAAAAATACACATGGCTAAGGATATTAATTAATTGACTTATTATCCAAATCAAATACAAAAGGATAAATAAGTTAATTCACACCAATAAAAATCAATCACAAGGATCACTCACATGGATCAAGTGAGAATCAATATCAACCATCCATCATGGATGAATCTCAACCATCGAATTTGAATTTAATCTTTCCCTCCAAGAGAAAATCTATATAACCAAACTCATTTAATTCATTTCATATCTAGATCATTTGCATAAGGAAATTCTACTAAATTGATTTCTCACATCTAACTCATTATCATAACTATATGTTGTTATTTTGTATCTAGATCAATTATTCTATTTATTGCATCATTTGGTCATCTAGCTTATCAAATTCCTCTTAATTGCATTCATGTAGATGCCTATTTGATTACTAAGATTGATGACATGCTTGATTACTAAGATTGATGACAATTGGTTATGGCAAAGAAGATTTTGTCATATAAACTTTGATAATATTGTGAAAGTAAGTACTAGTCTTGCAGTAAGAGATTTGCCTAAGATTATGAAGCCTACTAACACGATTTGCAAGGAATGTGTGATGGCTAAACAGAAGAGAAGCTCATTTCCCAACAAGAAGTTTACAACAACAGAGAAGTTGGAAATTATTCATATAGATTTCAGCGGTCCCACAAGGACTAGAGAATTCTATGGAGAAAGGTATTTTATGATTCCTGTTGATGATTTTACAAGAATTATGTGGATTGCATTTCTTAAAGAGATGTCTGAAGCATTTGATAAGTTTAAGATTATTAAGAACAAAGTTGAAATGAATCTAGAATGAAGATTAAATGTTTGAGATCAGATAGAGGTGGAGAGTTTACTTCAAAATAATTTAACATTTTTGGTGAAGTGAATGGTATTAATAGACATTTTTCAGCCCCTAGAACACCTGAACAAAATGGTATTGCAGAAAGAAGGAACACATTAGTGACTAAAGCAACAAGAGCTATGTTATTTGAGAATGATTTGGAAAAGATATTCTGGAGAGAAGCATTAAACACATCAGTGTATACAATGAACATAGTACAGATTAGAGAAAACACAGACAAGACATCCTATGAACTATGGTTTGGACATGCACCATCAATTAAGTATTTTAGAATTATTGGAAGCAAATGTTATATTAAGAGAGATGATGACATTGGAAAGTTTGATCCTAGAAGTGATGAAGGTATATTTCTTGGATATTCATTGAAGAGCAAAGCTTATAGATGTTATAATAAAAGAACTAAGACTATTGTTGAGAGTGCAAATGTTAAAGTTGATGAAAAGTTCAAAATTCAAGAAAGAATGCTGCTTGATTATGAATCAGATGAAGGAACTCATCCTAGAACTAATCCATAGAACATTGAATTATTCTATGAAACTGATAGTGATTTGTTGAATGAAAGCTACAGTGAAGAAATCATTGAAGAGCCTATAATAGAAACAAGAATTGAGACAGTGACACCTAATAGGAATCTATCAAGAAATCATCACGTTGAGCATATTATTGGAAGCATAGATAGAGGAGTTCTGACATGAAATAAGGTACAAGAATAATTGTGTTTAATTTCTCAAATTGAACCTAAATCTACTAGTGAAGCCTGTGAAGATGAACATTGGATTAAAGCTATGAAGGAAGAACTAGATTAGATTGGAAAGAACAAGACTTGGGAACTGATCCCTAGGCCTAAAGATAAGAATGTTATAGGAACTAAATGGGTATTCAGAAACAAGATGAATCAACAAGGAGAAATTGTAAGGAACAAAGAAAGATTGGTATGTAAAGGATACTCACAGAAAGAAGGAATTGACTATGAAGAAACTTTTGCACCAGTAGCAAGAATTGAAGCAGTGTGAATGTTTTTGGCTTATGCAGCCTATAAGAAATTCAAAGTGTATCAGATGGATGTGAAGTCAACATTTTTGAACGGAGAATTGGAAGAAGAGGTCTACATTGAGAAGCTTGAAGGTTTTCCTTTAACTAAAGAAGGAGATATGGTATGTAAATTGAAGAAAGCTTTATATGGATTGAAACAAGCACCTATAACTTGGTATGCAAGATTTGATAAGTATTTGATAAAATTGGGATTTACTAAAGGCACAACAGACAACAACTTGTACACAAAAGAAATTAAAAATGGTTTGTTGGTTGTAGTTATTTTTGTTGATGATATTATCTTTGGAGGAGAAGATGAAGTCAGTGATAAATTTGTAGATGAAATGAAGATTGAATTTGAAATGAGTATGATTGATGAAATGAAATACTTTTTAGGATTGCAGATAACACAGAACAATGATGGTATCTTTGTAAGTCAGACAAAATACTTGAATGATTTATTGAAGAGATTTGGAATGGAGAACTATAAACCAGTTGGAACACCTATGGTAACCAGACACAAGTTATCTAGCATAGATGAGACTCCTGTAGTGGAATAGAAAAAGTACAGATCCATGATTGGAGGATTGCAATATTTAACTCATACAAGACCAGATATATCACATGCAATTGGAATTGTTGCAAGATTTCAAGCTGAACCTAGAGAATCACATTATGTAGCAGTAAAGAGGATATTGAGGTACTTAAGATGCACAATTGAATATGGATTGTGGTATGAAAAATCTGATGATTTTACCCTATGTGCATATACAGATGTCGATTGGGGAGGCAATGTTGATGACAAAAAGAGCACCAGTGGTGGAACATTTTTCCTTGGAGGAAGATTGGTTTCTTGGCTAAGCAAGAAAGAAATTATATTTTGCAAAGCACAACAAAAGAAGAGTATGTAGAAACAACAAACAATTGTAATCAGATAATTTGGATGAAACAAATGTTGAAGGAAATTGGAATAAAATTTGTTGAGCCCGTTGTTATATATTGTGATAACACCAACACAGTTAGTATGTCTAAGAATCCTGTATTAAATTCTAAGACAAAGCATATAGAAATAAAGTATCATGTAGTGAGAGAGAAAGTGGTAGAGAAAGAAGTCAGACTTGAGTATATAAGTACGAAAGAGTAGATTGTAGATATATTTACAAAGCCTTTGCCTAAGGATACATTTGAGTATCTGAGAGGTATGCTTGGGGTTATGCCCCAGCCTACTTTTGAGAAGTGATGTAGATTGTTGCATCCGTCTAGTGGTATATGAGCCTTATCTTTCTTCTGGACTAGATGGTGGTACTTCCTCTATGGGGGAGTATGTGTATCTGAGCTGAGTCATGAGGACTGTAGTGAATGTATTTTTTGAAAAGTGTCTTTTGCCATTGAAGTTGTTATTGACATAATGATGAAACATCTGTCATTGATGTCAATGGGGGAGAAGTATACATGAAAAACCATCTATTGGAGAGAATTGAATAGGAAAATGAAGCAAGATTTGATTGATGAAGAGGACTTGAAAGTATTTTTAGAGCAGCAGTGTTGCAGTGTTGGTATTCATGGAACTTGGATGTTTTTTCATCTATGTTGCCATCAATGCCAATGGGGGAGATTGTTAGGAATGAATGCTGAATATATCCTATGGGGGAATATTCACAACCATTCTATAGAAGTTGTTGTTGCATTCATGACTGTGATTGTTATTAATATCAACACAGTGATCTATTGAAGATTAGCAAAGAAGCAGACAGTGTTTGAGTTAGCGCACATGGGATATTGAAGATCTAGCTATGTGGAGTTGAGGAATTATTCTATGATGTTTTACAAGATCATGGTTAAGAGCGCGTACATAAATTCATCTATTCATGACAGTTATGTGAAAATCAGTGGAAGCAGTATTCAGGCAGTGTTCCTGAGTAGCGGTTTGTGGAAATCGGATGATATCTCCTAATCAGGATTGAATATGATCATGTGAAGTTGAAAAATAGTTGAAGACATGATGATAGTGATGTGGATGTGAGTGCATGGTCCGAGGTTGCACGAGTGAAGAATTATCTTAATCGAAAGCCGACGGTTTTGTGTAATTTTTATGTAACGTGTGGAAACTTTTATTTTGTAATTTGTATGCTGACTCATTTGTAATTATTTGAGTGTGGTATAAAGGAAGAAATGTTTTCCTTATTGTAAGATGAGAACGTGGAATTGAATTGTAAGATTGTGAAAGTAAATTGCGAAATTGTGCAATACTTGTTGGAAGAGGATATGCAAAGTATAGAGATCTGGTATTGAGATCTGATGAAGTAGTTGGTGCAGTTTGGCACAGTCAGAGGAGTATTGAGTTGTTGAGATCAATAATATTTTGGTATTATTATGTTGAGTAATACAAAGATCAGTTGGATAGTGTGTTCAGTGATCTTACACCTGAAGCTGTTTGGGCAGTGG
Organism: Chamaecyparis obtusa; assembly: GCA_027943335.1. Classification (NCBI taxonomy): domain Eukaryota; kingdom Viridiplantae; phylum Streptophyta; class Pinopsida; order Cupressales; family Cupressaceae; genus Chamaecyparis; species Chamaecyparis obtusa. The sequence continues at coordinate 1,904,397 of BSBK01001307.1, read as the reverse complement.
GTCCTTTTGTCTTCCATAACTCCTAACAAAATTAGAATCTTTTAGCAGGGATTCAAAGTCTCCTAATAGGGACTCATATGTACTGAATGTATTTCATAAGACTCCTAACAGAGTCCATCCTCTCACAAGGAACTTTCATATTAGTGCATCTTTTGCGGGCATCATTCCCACCAGGGTTTACTCTTTGATCAAGAGGTTCCCTAGTCAACATATATTGTGTCATTGTGTTATTGTGTATGTATATCTTTTTATGGTTGTTGATTACATTTCTTACATGGTTAAAATATATTGAAGTTGATAAAGTTGTATTTATCTGATAACTGATTCACCCCCCCTCTCAATTATCTTGGTGGACTTTACTTTCTAACATAACTGATGTTGTGATGGTAAGTAAGTTCATGTGTTGTAATGATACAAATTTAATTGTATGATGATCAGTTATTGAGTTGTCATTGATGTCAAGTAGTGACTTAGTGTTTCTAGTGTGATTGGCAAATATAAGTTTGATGATCAAGGTGTTGTGGTAAATTTTAGTTGTAGCAATTCTTTTGGAAGACTTAGAGGTGTTTTTGAATGTCATATACATGACCACTATTGTTTATCTTGACCGGTAAGGTGGTTATGATTAGATGGAGTTTGAACAATGCAATGGCTAAAACAGTAAGTGACAGATGATAGGTGATTTGACTTGTTTGTCAAATCCTTTATCCATTATGAGATGTGATCAGAGGTGAAGGATGATCACATTATTTAACAAATATGGTTGCAATCTCACTCATTTGGATGAATGGAGTGAAGAATAGGTGATTGGTGCGAAGAGTTAGAGTTATTTGGAAGAAGTGTTCATGTTCTTGAGCGACAACTCGTGAATCTTTGATTGATGATTAGTGCAGTCGTTGCAATGAATTCAATTAAGTTAGTCATGATTTGGTGACATGTCTTCATGATTGGAGGTGATGATCTGGTATCAAATTGCTTGGTGCTAGCGTGTGATGAAGATTCTTAATGAAGCCATTATTGGTCAAAACATGTTTGACCCCATGACACAAAATTCTATGTAATCTATGAATAGGCCGACAAGTTCTTGTAAATTTATTATGTACATCAAAAAAAAATTATGGCATGTTTGGTTTGAGTGGGATGTTTGGAAATTAATTATATTTCAAATTTAGGGCTTTATTAAGGCGGTGGAGTTATTAGTTTATTATATATTGGATGACAATGAAAGTTCAATGTGTTGATTGTGTGTTGGAAAAGTGTGGAAAAGATAAGGTTGTTATCTAGCCAGGGAAGAGATAATTGTGGTAAGAAGGAATAGTGTGCTTCAATGGATATGATCAAGCAAAGGTTGTGCTATTTTACATATCATTCTTTATGTTATTTCCTAATAGTTATAATAGTAAAATCCCTTAATAGGGTGGATCCTAGCGGGTCCCTATTGTAAAATCCTCTAAAAAGGTGACACATTAGCTTGTGTTTGAAGTCCTCTAGCAAGGCTACTCTTAACTGTTAAGGCTAAAAATTTGCACCTTGTTAAACTAGACAAGTTTAACAATTTTTCCTAACATGGCATTCATTTCTCCACGTGGGAAATGCATATCTTGAAATGAAACCTCTAAATTCTAGGCCGGTTCCTATTGGATAATCACCTATAACTCTTCAAAAACTAACTCAAACTTTGTAGGAAAAGAGAAAGAGATTACTGAAATGAACCTAAGACTTTAAAATTTAAACTAGAGAACTAGGTGATACACCAAATATGATATGAAAGTGCAATTACAGATAACTAAGAAGGGTTATTATACTATCTGAATGAATACAAAACACTTCCTTTCTATATAGACTTACATAAGTACTTTGTAATAAAGTCTGAAAAGTAAACCAAAATAAGGAGGAAAACAAATGCCTCACTTATCAGTTTCACACCTTAAGACATGAACTACAACCTACAAGAAAACATACTTTTATGCAAATAGGTGTTTAGGTGAGATGAAATAACATAGGATGAAAGAAATTCACTAGTTATTTTTATCAAAATCACTTGAAAGTACACACAAAAATGTAGAAAGAAAAGAAGGCTCCAGAAGAAACTCAGATAACATAAACTCAGCTGCTGTTACTTGTATTTAATCTTCAAAAGAGTTACAAATTTCTGCATAAAACTGCTAAGGACAAAAATGTCACAAAAGCCCTCCTCTGCATAATCAGAACTGAATGAGAAAATGAGTCCAAAACTCACTAAGTACAATACCCAATCCTTGGGTCGGATGCTAGAAAATAGCCCCAAAAAGAGGACCTAATTACTCATGAAATAAAGTCCCACCTCTGAAAAATCTCCACTAAGTCATAATAATATCTATGACTCATCCTTAACTGACCTTAAAAGGCTCAAAAAGGCCATAAAGACCTCTCAACTGTCAAGACAAAGTCAAATCCGATCCATAAGTCCTACAAGAACTCAAGAAGTTCCTAGATCCGCTCTACCAGACCTATATACCCTCAAGTTGTCTGGACACCTCGTCCAATTCCTAAGAAAAAGTCAAGCTGTTAAAACATCCTTATCTCTCCACTTTTACATTATTAATGTTTTCTTTTAAGAGATTTTAATATTTATGAATTGATTTATAGAATACATCAATCCATAAATATTAAATTACAATACATATCTAAAAAATGCACATAATTATCAATTGATAGTAAAATAAATAAGTTGATAATTATTAATGTATTATGAGCTTAGAAAACATAAATGATAGAAAAAACAAATAAGTTACTTAACATTATATTCTAATATTAAGTAACTTATTTGGTGCCTTCAAAAGCTCTAAAAACAATATGTTGCAGATTCCAAGCATTATACAATATGCTTGAGGGGTTAATAAAACACAAAAAACCCTAAAGATTTTCGTATCATTTGATTTTGTGTATTGGAAAGAAATGATAGGGTTTGAACAACTGTCGCCATTGTTGAGAATTTTCTGGACTGCTTCTTTTCATCAGGTATGCATCATTTTGTGTTCTTCTTGAGCTTTACACTGCATTTTTTCTATTTTTGGAGACTCCATTGTCATCTTGACAAATTTCTTGAGAGTTGTATATATGAATCTTCAAAATGCATTTTATAGCACCATTGTAGTCTTTCCCTGCATCTTCTTTATTGAGAGTTTTTCTTTGTTTTCTCCACTAGAAGCTTCCATGACTGTAGATTGCTCAAACTTAAATTTACATTGTTGAAAATCATTGGCATTTCTGGGCAAGATTAACCCGTTCCTTTTGCTAACCGATAAGGTGAGTTTGTCTATTTTAGCTGTCGTGAGTATTTGAAATAGATTCCTTTCTTTTACACTGGTTTGAGGTTTTCACATTCTGAGACTGCCATCTTCTGTCTTTCTCTAGATATGCTTTGACCACTCTGCTTCTCCTTGACCATCCTGCTAACCCATAAGCATGATACCCAAATTCACCAGCATAATATAATTCAATTCTATTTACCTTCCCACAGAAATCATTCAGATGATCATGGCCTGTGAATGCAGCCTTAACATCCCCTGCTTTCACCATTGCTTTCATAGATTCAAAATTATAAAAAGCACCGCTAATGGGCTCTTGTTTTATGCCTGTGATGTTAGAACTGTCCAACTCATTTACTTCTGGAAGAGGTATGTGAAAATATGCTAGTGCTGGAGCATCGTAAGATTGTGCTGGTAGACTGCTTGTATACAATCTCCGTAATTTGTGGGAGGTTTGTTTGAACCAATCTTGTTGAGAACACTTAATCCAACCATAGCCAGTGATATTGGGATTAGTTGAGTAATCTCCATTGTCTAGAAATTAGAGATTGAGAACACTTTTGCTCTGCATAGCTGAATGCCCTGCGCCCTTCACTTCCAGATGATAATTTCCAAACCCGTTAATTTTATTATGGGCATCGGGGTTGAACTTGGAAAGAGTGTAATCCATAGTCACAATATGCCTCATCACTCCTTTACAATTTAGAGAAGGTGATTCTTGGTCATGATTCCCCAAAATAGCTGCCCATGGAATTTTAGCTTCTATTGCTAGTGCAAAAGCCACCTTGAGAAAAGAAGCAGCATTCAGTGAATCGTACCCAAAGATATTATCTCCTATAAAAATAATGAAATCTAGCTTCTTTTCTCGAATCATTCGATTGATAAAATCAGTGGTATTGAGGTCGGAACAGGTGGCGTATTGATCGGGAAATAGATTCAAACAATAGGTGCTTTTTCCAGTTGCATAATGCATGTCTACAACCTGTAAAATCTTGAGCTTCCCATCTCTTTCAAACCTGAGATGCAATGGCTTCTGATCCTTCTAGATCATAATATGGGTCAAAATTCTTTAGACCCACTATATTTTTGTAAATGCATTAGGCCCCC